>OY726518.1:79856796-80456796 GCA_963383655.1 Bathymodiolus septemdierum
AGGGAGTCTGTATCTGGTATACAAGTAATTGTATAAAACACTATAAACAAGGGTCTTCTAGGAGTCTGTATCTGGTATACAAGCAATTGTATAAAACACTATAAACAAGGGTCTTCTAGGAGTCTGTATCTGGTATACAAGTAATTGTATAAAACACTATAAACAAGGGTCTTCTAGGAGTCTGTATCTGGTATACAAGCAATTGTATAAAACACTATAAACAAGGGTCTTCTAGGAGTCTGTATCTGGTATACAAGCAATTGTATAGAACACTATAAACAAGGGTCTTCTAGGAGTCTGTATCTGGTATACAAGTAATTGTATAAAACACTATAAACAAGTGTCTTCTAGGAGTCTGTATCTGGTATACAAGTAATTGTATAAAACACTATACACAAGGGTCTTCTAGGAGTCTGTATCTGGTATACAAGCAATTGTATAGAACACTATAAACAAAGGTCTTCTAGGAGTCTGTATCTGGTATACAAGTAATTGTATAAAACACTATAAACAAGGGTCTTCTAGGAGTCTGTATCTGGTATACAAGCAATTGTATAAAACACTATAAACAAGGGTCTTCTAGGAGTCTGTATCTGGTATACAAGTAATTGTATAGAACACTATAAACAAGGGTCTTCTAGGAGTCTGTATCTGGTATACAAGCAATTGTATAAAACACTATAAACAAGGGTCTTCTAGGAGTCTGTATCTGGTATACAAGTAATTGTATAAAACACTATAAACAAGGGTCTTCTAGGAGTCTGTATCTGGTATACAAGTAATTGTATAAAACACTATAAACAAGGGTCTTCTAGGAGTCTGTATCTGGTATACAAGTAATTGCATAGAACACTATAAACAAGGGTCTTCTAGGAGTCTGTATCTGGTATACAAGTAATTGCATAGAACACTATAAACAAGGGTCTTCTAGGAGTCTGTATCTGGTATACAAGTAATTGCATAGAACACTATAAATAAGGGTCTTCTAGGAGTCTGTATCTGGTATACAAGTAATTGTATAAAACACTATAAACAAGGGTCTTCTAGGAGTCTGTATCTGGTATACAAGTAATTGTATAGAACACTATAAACAAGGGTCTTCTAGGAGTCTGTATCTGGTATACAAGCAATTGTATAGAACACTATAAACAAGGATCTTCTAGGAGTCTGTATCTGGTATACAAGTAATTGTATAAAACACTATAAACAAGGGTCTTCTAGGAGTTTGTATCTGGTATACAAGCAATTGTATAAAACACTATAAACAAGGGTCTTCTAGGAGTCTGTATCTGGTATACAAGTAATTGTATAAAACACTATAAACAAGGGTCTTCTAGGAGTCTGTATCTGGTATACAAGTAATTGTATAAAACACTATAAACAAGGGTCTTCTAGGAGTCTGTATCTGGTATACAAGTAATTGTATAAAACACTATAAACAAGGGTCTTCTAGGAGTCTGTATCTGGTATACAAGCAATTGTATAAAACACTATAAACAAGGGTCTTCTAGGAGTCTGTATCTGGTATACAAGCAATTGTATAAAACACTATAAACAAGGGTCTTCTATGAGTCTGTATCTGGTATACAAGTAATTGCATAGAACACTATAAACAAGGGTCTTCTAGGAGTCTGTATCTGGTATACAAGTAATTGTATAGAACACTATAAACAAGGGTCTTCTAGGAGTCTGTATCTGGTATACAAGTAATTGTATAAAACACTATAAACAAGGGTCTTCTAGGAATCTGTATCTGGTATACAAGTAATTGTATAAAAAATTATAAACAAGGGTCTTCTAGGAGTCTGTATCTGGTATACAAGTAATTGTATAGAACACTATAAACAAGGGTCTTCTAAGAGTCTGTATCTGGTATACAAGTAATTGTATAAAACACTATAAACAAGGGTCTTCTAGGAGTCTGTATCTGGTATACAAGTAATTGTATAAAACACTATAAACAAGGGTCTTCTAGGAGTCTGTATTTGGTATACAAGTAATTGTATAAAACACTATAAACAAGGGTCTTCTAGGATTCTGTATCTGGTATACAAGTAATTGTATAAAACACTATAAACAAGGGTCTTCTAGGAGTCTGTATCTGGTATACAAGTAATTGTATAAAACACTATAAACAAGGGTCTTCTAGGAGTCTGTATCTGGTATACAAGTAATTGTATAAAACACTATAAACAAGGGTCTTCTAGGATTCTGTATCTGGTATACAAGTAATTGTATAAAACACTATAAACAAGGGTCTTCTAGGAGTCTGTATCTGGTATACAAGTAATTGTATAAAACACTATAAACAAGGGTCTTCTAGGAGTCTGTATCTGGCATACAAGTAATTGTATAGAACACTATAAACAAGGGTCTTCTAGGAGTCTGTATCTGGTATACAAGTAATTGCATAAAACACTATAAACAAGGGTCTTCTAGGAGTCTGTATCTGGTATACAAGTAATTGTATAGAACACTATAAACAAGGGTCTTCTAGGAGTCTGTATCTGGTATACAAGTAATTGTATAAAACACTATCAACAAGGGTCTTCTAGGAGTCTGTATCTGGTATACAAGTAATTGTATTAAACACTATAAACAAGGGTCTTCTAGGAGTCTGTATCTGGTATACAAGCAATTGTATAGAACACTATAAACAAGGGTCTTCTAGGAGTCTGTATCTGGTATACAAGTAATTGTATAGAACACCATAAACATGGGTCTTCTAGGAGTCTGTATCTGGTATACAAGCAATTGTATAAAACACTATAAACAAGGGTCTTCTAGGAGTCTGTATCTGGTATACAAGCAATTGCATAAAACACTATAAACAAGGGTCTTCTAGGAGTCTGTATCTGGTATACAAGTAATTGTATAAAAGACTATAAACAAGGGTCTTCTAGGAGTCTGTATCTGGTATACAAGTAATTGTATAAAACACTATAAACAAGGGTCTTCTAGGAGTTTGTATCTGGTATACAAGTAATTGCATAGAACACTATAAACAAGGGTCTTCTAGGAGTCTGTATCTGGTATACAAGTAATTGTATAAAATACTATAAACAAGGGTCTTCTAGGAGTCTGTATCTGGTATACAAGTAATTGTATAAAACACTATAAACAAGGGTCTTCTAGGAGTCTGTATCTGGTATACAAGCAATTGTATAAAACACTATAAACAAGGGTCTTCTAGGAGTCTGTATCTGGTATACAAGTAATTGTATAAAACACTATAAACAAGGGTCTTCTAGGAGTCTGTATCTGGTATACAAGCAATTGTATAAAACACTATAAACAAGGGTCTTCTAGGAGTCTGTATCTGGTATACAAGTAATTGTATAAAACACTATAAACAAGGGTCTTCTAGGAGTCTGTATCTGGTATACAAGTAATTGTATAAAACACTATAAACAAGGGTCTTCTAGGAGTCTGTATCTGGTATACAAGTAATTGTATAAAACACTATAAACAAGGGTCTTCTAGGAGTCTGTATCTGGTATACAAGTAATTGTATAAAACACTATAAACAAGGGTCTTCTAGGAGTCTGTATCTGGTATACAAGTAATTGTATAAAACACTATAAACAAGGGTCTTCTAGGAGTCTGTATCTGGTATACAAGCAATTGCATAGAACACTATAAACAAGGGACTTCTAGGAGTCTGTATCTGGTATACAAGCAATTGTATAAAACACTATAAACAAGGGTCTTCTAGGAGTCTGTATCTGGTATACAAGTAATTGTATAAAACACTATAAACAAGGGTCTTCTAGGAGTCTGTATCTGGTATACAAGTAATTGCAATGTCGCAGATACAAAGAAAACAAGTTTCAGATTTGTATCAATAGTGGTAAATTTTGTAATGCAACTTACAACGAGAACACACACCTTAAACACCCATAATAATAGTCAAAAAGGATACTTTTTTTTAAATATTTTGCTTGATGGTTCTATCTGACAACTTCCAGTGTGGTGATTGCCTTCTTGGCTTTCTAATCAATGTAAAAATAAAAACTTTGTACCAAACCACTGAAATACATTCTGTGCAGGGGAAAGTCAAACAAGGCTTATCGTAATTATAGGGTTACAGTTAAGATTATGGTGTTTAACACCACTTTCAATAATATTTCAGTTTTATCGTGACTGTCAGTTTTATTGGTGGAGGAAACCCAAGTACCTGGAGAAAACCACTAACACTATAAAAAAAACAATTTTATGGTGATGTTTTCATCATTTTACGATTTAACTATCCCGAACATGCTAATTTATACCAATATTAATATATCATCTGTCCAATTGAAACACAAATTGATAATGTAACAGATAAAATGGTAACTTATTTTTCTTTCCTTCTTTTTTTAAAACCCAAAATTCTTACTTTTTGATGTTTTAATCAATTAATATTAAAACATTTACATTCCGTTAAACAAAATAGCAAAAACAATTGCAAACTAAAACCAACGAAATTGAGTGCAACAGTCTAATTATTGCTTTCAAAATAAAGAATAACAAAGTTCTGAAGGTTAAACTCAGCCTTAATAATTATTACTCATCAATCAGTCAAAACTGGCACCATTTTCTCAAGTGTTTCTAAACATACTCTAATATTTCTGTGTCTCCAGCTATAGAGAAGCTGAATCATCTCAAAATTAATCACTGAAGGTACGGAATCTGCAGGGGGTAATACATACATATCAAAAAATATATATATACAAGATTTTCATGGGAAATTGCTCTCAGAGAAAATCAAGGCTTGGAAATATTGTAGTAGAACACCTGTACGTTTCATTTTTTCTAATACTCTCTTTTAACTGCTGACATGTGTTGTAATGCTTAAAAGAGTTTTGTGAAGATAATCAAATCTAAATTGATGAGAAACGATGATTCCACTTCATATAACTATGTAAATTATATGATTCATAAACTGATATAGCTAACAAATGCTGGAAGATGAAGTACATAGGACCCTACAGATCATGTTAATAATATCTTGATAGACACATAAAAACTCAACCATTACAATAATTTTCTCTTAAAGAAAAAGAAATACTTTTATTGTAGACAAAAAAATGTAGATCTTCTTAATTGTACTGAGGTTAGTATTCTAGTTACTACATCATCATAAATACAAAATACTTGACATTTAATTGTATTAGAGTTATTTCCCTTGATCCATAAACTCAATTACACAAATAATCAGTTTTACCCAGAGGATTTATTTTTGCTGTAGGATATCACTTTATATTCTCTAGTTTTTTCAATACTAATCTGAAGCATTAAACAAACAATTTTCTGCTTAGGAGATGGATAAATCTTCACCTAACCACATGGTAAAAATCAAATTCAACAGATTTTTGCTTTAATAATGTTTAATATGAATACATTTCTATTTTAGGACATCCAATGATTGTTGATTTGGCTGCTCTAACCAAACAAAATCTGTGTCTAACGAACTAAAACCCCAAAAAATCCAGTCTAACAGATCCTTTCTCCAATTATGTTATAAAAACATTAGACATCCAACGATTATTGGCAGACAGGGGTTTGTTACAGACCTGTTAGTCAAGTGGGACAACATTTCACAGTCATAGAACATTTTTCTCATTCTGGGACAGAAAATCAATTTGCGATTGTTTGTTATGTCTGCACATCATTTCATTATTGCGCAAATTCATCAAGAGGGAAATTTAATGAAGTGTACTATCAGGCTTTCATTCATTGTATGGAAAGTCAGCATGGCAGAGATAAAATGCATCATGCAGCATTATTCTAATGGTTTTATATGATGTACATAAAAATATTAATAAAGGATATTGGTATTATTGTTACATCCTAGTGTATTGTATTGCACCGTTGGTGTCCTTTGTGCTATTAATCTCACTTCGTATTTTGAATTTTTTTTACTAACTGTTGGTAAGGGGATGAATCCACATTTTACAAAAAATATTGAACCCCGCGGGAACCCTGGGGTATATAAATGGGACCGAGAGCTTCTTCGGCTTGAAAGGGCATCCGTCGGTTGTGCGGGATGTATAAATTCACAACCAACCCGTCCTGCGGATGAGACGTAAATAAAACCGAGGTCCCATGTTGAGAGATTGCCACCCTCTCCACACGTTAAAGAACCCAGTGTAACAGTGGTCCATAAGAGACCTGTTACACTGGCAAAATTATCCATCCCTACCCATCACCTTCCCTTGTTTTGAGTCCCGTGGCGCTTAAATTTTTAAATGTTCTCGTCCTGGAAAAATTGCTCGCTGGACGTTAAACACCAATCAATCAATCAAAAAATATTGTAATATTCCATATGACTCCTTTCAAATATAGGGGAATCCTTTTTTAACTGTCATGTTGAACAGAAAAATAATTCTAAAAGATGTTCCTTTCCTTCTCAAAGCTTCTTTTTACCTACATGTATCACATTTAACAGAAAAGTTATTTTAAAAGATGTTGCTTTCTTTCTCAAAGCATTCTTATTAACTATCATATCTAACAGAACTAGAGGCTCCCAGGAGCCTGTATAGCTCACCTGGGTATAATAACATCAGTCAATAAAACTTGATAACTTCGGTAAAAAAATTAACAAATGTAGCCTTCGTCATTGCAGATCCCTTCTACAAAAAAATTTGGGCAGGGGTTCCCCTTTTAATGTAAGTTATCAAAATTGTTGTAAAAAAACATACATGTCAATGATTCTCAAAATTTTGCTTTTCCTACTTCACATTTTGTAATAGAGTTGCTTCCCTTTGATTATTTGAGTAACCAAAAGAGTGAGTCAACAAAAAAAATGCATTTCAAGAGGAATAATTTCATCCCCCTTTTTTTCTATTTTTAGCTTGGTGGCCATCTTGGTTGGAAGTCGGGATCATCGGACACAATTTTGGAAGGGGCCATCCAAGGATCATTCCAAAAAAGTTTGGTTGCAATTGGCCCAGTAGTTTCTGAGGAGAAGCTTTTTATGTGAATTTCCCATAGGGTCCTATGTTAAGCTAAGTTCGGCTGTGGGGGCCATCTTGATCGAAGGGCCGAACCGCCGTACACATTTTTGGAAGAGAACCATCCAATGACTATTTCATCAAAATTTTGTTCTTATTGAGCAAATGATTTCAGACAAGAAGATTTTTATGGGAATTTCCCATAGGGTTCTATGTTAAATTAAGTTCGGCTGTGGCGGCCATCTTGGTCGGTGTTCTGAAATGCCGGACACAATTTTGGAAGAGGACCACCCAAGAATCATTTCAGCAAAGTTTGGTTGAGATTGGCTCAGTAGTTTCAGAGGAGAAGATTTTTTTTTAATTTCATCCCCCCCTTTTTTCTAATTTGCATAATCGGTCAAAATTGGCAAAAGTTCATCACTATGCTTATACAGTTTAAATTTGGGCACTTTCTGGCTTAAAATAGAGCAGTTTTGGCCATTTGAAGAAATTTCTATTTTTAGTAATGGTGGCCATCTTGGATACAGGAGGGCGCTGACGGACACAATTTTGAAAGGGGACCACCTAAGCATCATTTCAGCAAAGTTTGGTTGAAATTGGCTCAGTAGTTTCAGAGGAGAAGATTTTTTTAAAATTTCATCCCCCCTTTTTTCTAATTTGCATAATCGGTCAAAATGGGTTATGGGATTTACTTCAAAATTGCATGGTAGGTAGATCTTGACATGCTGCACATTTTTGCAATATAAACTTAACATCTAACTCTAAATAGTTTTTGAAATATAAGACGAAAAGTATTAAAATTAAAAAAAAAAAAATTGATGAAAAAAGGGCAATAACTCCAAGATGGGTAATCAAATTTACTTCAAAATTGCAGGGTAGGTAGATCTTGACAGTTTCAACTTACCCTATGTCTCTTATAGTTTTTGAAATAAAGGACGAAAAGTATTAAAATTTTGAAAATTTGATGAAAAAAAGGGAAATAACTCCAAAATGGGTAATGGGATTTACTTCAAAATTGCAGGGTGGGTAGATCTTGATATGCCACACATTTTTGCAATTTAAATTTAACCTTTATCTCTTATAGTTTTTGAAATATAAGATGAAAAGTATTAAAATTTTACAAATTTGATGAAAAAAGGGCAATAACTCCAAGATGGGTAATCAGATTTACTTCAAAATTGCAGGGTAGGTAGATCTTGATGTGCTGATCATTTTAACTCCCTGTCAGATTTTTGATATTATTAACGGTTTTTGAGTTATTACCCAAAACCTGCAATTTTACTATATGTTCTATTTTTAGTAACAGCGGCCATGTTGGTTGGTGCACAGCATCACCGGACACAATTTTGAAACTAGACACCCTAGTGATGATTCAGACCAAGTTTGGTTTCCATTGGTCTAGTACTATCAGAGGAGAAGATTTTTGAAAAAGTTTACGACGTACAACGGACGACGGACGACAGACGACGGACGACGACGACGGACGCCAAGTGATGGCAATAGCTCACATGACTCTTTGGGTCAGGTGAGCTAAAAAATGATCTGAAAAGATGCCCCTATCTTTTTCAAAACAGGTTTCATTTGTTTTTATTCATCTTTCAATAGTTATAGATATTTTAATAACATGTGATAAAATCTAGACCAATAAATTATGGTAAATGATTATAAAATTAAGATTAATTGAATACATATAAGTCAAGTCAATTGAAAAAAGTTAAACAGGGCACAACATTCAAATATATCTAAAACAAATATTCTTATGCATGTTTAAAATAAAAAGAAAACATCAAATTTATCCCCCCCCCCCCCCCCCCCAAAAAAGAAGAAAAAACAACCCAGAAATGTTAATGAAGCTGGGGGTTGACATATTTAATGATTTAAATTGTATTTCTAACAGGATGCCTGACCTAATTATAATGGGTGGTCTATCTGACTGAATCTACCCATGCTTGTTTGTTCTTTCACAAGAAATTTGCTGACAGTGCAAAACTCACTGACTCCCAGGTGTAATAATAATTTAAAAGGACTAAGATGTTTACGGTAATCTCTTGACATCAAATTTAGCCAATACACCTGTAATATGAATCACAAAAAAAAGACTGGGAATTTAAATGGGGGTCTGTCATACATCAAGGTGATCACAGACCAGTGGTGTTTATGTATATTATAAAGCATGAGTCAGAAAGACCCCCATTTCTTAATCCAAATTTAAACAACAATTTGTGTTGCTTTAATACATGTACATCTTTTGTTGATATTTAAATGATTTTAAAATGTGTCATGTTGCTGGAATCTTTAATAAATTGCTTTCAGTTCATATTAGTATCTTATACAGCTTTATTCAAATTTATCTGTGCTTTCATAAAAGTATTTCTCTGGTAAACATTACCTAGTAATCTAAACAAATATTTGAAACATTAAAATTTCATTGGAATGAGTGATCAATCATTGTCTATTTTCTCATATAACATAATACTGACACAATTCTATTTTACTTTGTTACTTTATATAATGTATTTGTGTTCATTTGAGAAAAAAAAAATCTGTAATCTGACTGTTAATATGCATTGATCTTTTTATATTCATTGTGCACAATAAAATATATGCTCCAGATCTATATATATTTCTATATTATAATATAGTAGTGCAGTTAGGTCTGTCTGGTCGACCTAAATTTGGCTAACCCAATTCTTTCATTCAATTGTTTGTAATAGAATTAAAGGCATGCGAGCCAAAAAAGTCATGTATTGAAAATGAAAAATGTTAAGTTTATAACAAGGATATGTTAATAATATAAATAGCAACCTCAAAATGAGAATTTAAACACCAAAAAGAAAAAAGAGTGAACAAAATATGCACTTGGAAAGATACTTGCAAGACATCAAAGGTGCATATCCAAAGAACTGGAAAACCAGGGGGTCAATATAATTACCGTATTTTATTTTCTCAGTCAAAGGTGGAGGTATTTCCCTGAGTTGTGAAAACAAGGGGGTATAATTATTTTATTTTATTTTCACACAGGTGGGGGTAAGACAAGAGGGGGCATAGATATCTTCGTCAGAGGTGGGTGTAATTTCCTTGAGTTGTGAAGACAAAAGGGAGTATCGATATCTTGATCAAAGGTGGGGTTATTTCCTGGAGTTGTGAAGACAAGAAGGGGTATTGATATCTCTGTCAATGGTGGGGGGTGTTTCCCATGAGTTGTGAAAATAAGCTTAGTCTACATAGAGTTTGTCATACAATCAATCCAAGCAGGTCAAGATGACACTAAAAATTGTACAGGAAATTCTTTAAATATATTGAAATTGTACACCAAAAAATTATCTGAATGTATTAGTTTCAATTTTTCATAATTAACACTTTTGGTACAGTTTTAATCAACTCCTCCAATGAACAGAGCATTAGTACATTTTTGAGTTGATTCTAAAATTACATGTACACATTTTTATAGGAGTTATTTCCCTTTATTCATGCAAAGTTCAATGAAAATGAAATATATTTTTGTAATAATCTGCACAAAATTTTAATATTTTAAGTACTTGTGAATTTTCTCTTTGTTATAAAATCATTCTATGATACTGCCACTAACCCCTGATTTTTTTACAATGTTAAAATATCTACAAATTATAAGAAAAATTATATTCAATCTCTTTGTCCTGTCCATTGCTCTTGCATGGTACAGGTACAATTTAACCCTCCGTAAAGGAAATTACTCTTATAAAAGCCTTATTAAAAGGTCTAATTTTAGAGTCAATTTGGGAATATGCAAATAGTCTTTCCATATCCTGTTGCACATGTTCCATGTATATATCTTTTCTTTTTTTTTTTCAAGGTAACATTTTTAAAATTAATTTATGCTTAGCTAATCAAATGAGACTGAAATAATTTATTAATAAAAAAAAAAACAACCAATATCAAAATCATCAAAATGACAAATATTTGAATATTGTAATAAAAATGTCTTTGAAGTCTGAAATTTGGCATCAAGAATGAATTCCAAAAATTGTTTTGCAAAAATTATATCCTTTAAAAATATATATTCCAACTACAGCTTAAAATGCAAAATAATAGTACAATCATAAATTATTATAATCAGTGTAATTAATCTACAAGAGAATGTGAAACTTATTGTTTTTAATTAAAAAGAAGACATCAAACAGAACCCAATACACAAGAAAGATTTGAAATCTTAACCTACTGTTAATCTTGTGATAAGCTTCAGATCAAAGGACGATTTTTTGCCAAAGATTAAATTCACAAAACTGATGACAATGCAGGGTTTAGTTTTTTAACAACAACTGGGACACAGCTTGATATAATTACAAAAAAATACCAGACCACACGTAGGATATTTCACACAAAAAAACAAAACATATAATTTTTATTTGATGTAGGTATGATTTACATCTCAACTAATGGGTGGTTATTTATATAAACATAACTTTTCAAAAAGCCAACAAAAAAAAAATAACAGTCATTACCATGCACTCTCCATTTCCTGTGATAAGGGGGTATTAAAGTTATTAAAGACCAATATAATCTTTTTTCTATTATAAGATAAAGATAATCAATGTTTGGGGTTCATCTCTTGATAAACTATGAGCACTTTAAATTTTAGCCAATTTCGGTCACTTTCCGTTTTAAAAAGACCACAATATAACCTTTAATCTTACTGGCAAGCAAATATTATGATTACTGCTAATCTTGAACGTGAATGAGTCAGTTGAGGACCAACAATAAGACATAATTCGGTGATGACCAGTACACATTTCTTGTGGTCAGAAAGGTCGGTCATGTCAACTTAACAACCTGTTGAGAACATTACATAGCCTTTGGGAAAGCTTTAAACCCTAATATCATAATATCATGAGATGGCAAAAAATCAACAAATCAGCATTACCTTGGCCAAGGTTGTTTTAGTACACAGCCATAGAGCAACGTGACCACGTAAAGGAAATATTATAATAAAGTGAAAACATCCAAAAAATCTAACAAAAAACCAAAGATCTGAATTCTTAAACATTTCATTCAAATGCAAAATTGAACTAGACTGGTTAGTTAACAGGACATCTCAAACTTTTGATATGGATATAGTTTCTCTAAATCTTTAAAAAGAAATGGAAAAACATGACTTATAAGACCTGTACTTGCATATACATTTATATTCCATGAAATTTATATGTACATTTTCAATTTTTGATAATCTTAATTTGAAATCTTTGAGGTAGGGAAAATTTTTGCAATCTTTGGAGTAGCGATAATTATGCAATCTTTGGGGTAGGAATAATTTAGCAATTTTTTGGTGTAGGGATAATTTCACAATCTTTGGGGTAGAGATAATTTCACAATTTTTGGGGTAGGGATAATTTCACAATCTTTGGGATAGAGATAATTATGCAATATTTGGGGTAGGGATAATTTAGCAATCTATGGGGGTAGAGATAATTTCACAATCTTTGGTGTAGGGATAATTTCACAATCTTTGGGGTAGGGATAATTTTGCAATTTTTGGGGTAGGGATAATTTTGCAATCTACGGGGTAGGGAAAACTTTGACCTATGTAATCAAGCTAGATTTCTGGTTATCCCAAAAATATTTAGAAAAAAACAGACTTTCAACTTTATCAGCTAGTATGTAACTTCAAATTAAGGCTTTTGGCATTTGTTATTGCATTTTGCAATTAACAGATGCCTCTTTCAGAGGGATTGAACCCCAAAACTGAGGTACTAGGAAATAAAAGTCAGTAGAGGTAAGAATACTTATTACTACAGGTGCATAATAAAATATTATACAATATACTATATTTATTTTTACATAATTCCATCTATAAATAAAACATATCAATGACACATATATTAGCAATTTACAAATATTAAAAAATATTAATTTTTCAAAGAAGTGATATATTTATTTATCTCTACTGTCACTGTTTATTATATTTAACACTATATCCATTTATCTAAGAAAACAATCAGCAATCATTCTGGCCATACACCTAATCTACCAAGCATACAAAATTATATCCTAGGAATGAATCAATTTTCTTTCATTTTCCTTGACATATATAGGATAAGATAATTATTGTGGTTTTAACCACTGATACTTTGTGACTCACACTAAATACTAAACTGTAATAAATATTTACATATTGTGGAGAATTTGGAAGATTTAAATAATATTTCATTGAGGTCTTTCAATCAATATTTATATTTATTTCAAGTACACTAAAAAATGCAATAAGATTAGGCACATAGTGACATCACCCAGTCATAAGATTCTATAAAAAAAATATTTTAATACTTGTCAAGTGTCTACAGAGCTTTTAAGCTCATATCAAAATTCACTATCATATAAAACAGAGAGAGAGAGAGCAATCACTATGTGTACTTTTCTAAATGACCATATACCTACTGTTCTAGGTGAACCGCACTGGTGGTATAATGGTCAGAATGCTTGCCTCGAGTGGAGTAGATCATGGGATCGAGCCCCGTTTGGCTCAAACTAAAGACTATAAAAATGATACGGTAATTGTTGTTTCTCTCCTATGTACACAGTATTAAGCATCTTCGCTAGCCAAGGGTTACGATTCGCTCCTCTCCTCTCCACCCTTGGCAGATTAAGTCAGAATTTTGTAATTCCCGCGTATCGTCCTCTAGCGGATTTATGAAGTTCAGCCCATTTGCATTACATCATTATCAACCAATGAGAACGGTTGTACTATTACCTGTTCGAAGGAATGTAGCCTAAGACTTCAGTTAATTGAGCAAATATTTTAAAAGTTTCTATAAATATCGTTCTTCTGTGTTTGGGGGGCAAAGATTCATGACAAAGTCTACAGTTTTCTCCACATGTCGCCATTGTTTACATTTTTCTTTCTCTACATGTGATCGTTGCATGATCTTTTGTTAGACGCATTTTGATTGGACGCAGCCACCCACTGCTGCATCGAATAGAAACAATACCGCGAGGACCCGAAATTCCGACTTAATCTGCCAAGGGTGGAGAGGAGAGGAGCAGATTGTAACCCTTGGCTAGCGAAGATGAGTATTAAGGAGAAAGAGCAAAGACTGGTTGGCTCGGAATCTAACTAAGCATGATGGTCAAGTAGAATGCTCGGAATCTAACTAAGCATGATGGTCAAGTAGAATGCTCAGAATCTAACTAAGCATGATGGTCAAGTAGAATGCTCAGAATCTAACTAAGCATGATGGTCAGGTAGAATGCTCAGAATCTAACTAAGCATGATGGTCAAGTAGAATGCTCGGAATCTAACTAAGCATGATGGTCAAGTAGAATGCTTGGAATCTAACTAAGCATGATGGTCAAGTAGAATGCTCAGAATCTAACTAAGCATGATGGTCAAGTAGAATGCTTGGAATCTAACTAAGCATGATGGTCAAGTAGAATGCTCGGAATCTAACTAAGCATGATGGTCAAGTAGAATGCTTGGAATCTAACTAAGCATGATGGTCAAGTAGAATGCTTGGAATCTAACTAAGCATGATGGTCAAGTAGAATGCTTGGAATCTAACTAAGCATGATGGTCAAGTAGAATGCTTGGAATCTAACTAAGCATGATGGTCAAGTAGAATGCTTGGAATCTAACTAAGCATGATGGTCAAGTAGAATGCTCAGAATCTAACTAAGCATGATGGTCAAGTAGAATGCTTGGAATCTAACTAAGCATGATGGTCAAGTAGAATGCTTGGAATTTAACTAAGCATGATGGTCAAGTAGAATGCTCAGAATCTAACTAAGCATGATGGTCAAGTAGAATGCTTGGAATCTAACTAAGCATGATGGTCAAGTAGAATGCTTGGAATCTAACTAAGCATGATGGTCAAGTAGAATGCTTGGAATCTAACTAAGCATGATGGTCAAGTAGAATGCTCAGAATC
Source organism: Bathymodiolus septemdierum (assembly GCA_963383655.1). Taxonomy (NCBI): domain Eukaryota; kingdom Metazoa; phylum Mollusca; class Bivalvia; order Mytilida; family Modiolidae; genus Bathymodiolus; species Bathymodiolus septemdierum. Next base: position 79,871,630 of record OY726518.1, read on the forward strand.
TAACTAAGCATGATGGTCAAGTAGAATGCTTGGAATCTAACTAAGCATGATGGTCAAGTAGAATGCTCAGAATCTAACTAAGCATGATGGTCAAGTAGAATGCTTGGAATCTAACTAAGCATGATGGTCAAGTAGAATGCTCAGAATCTAACTAAGCATGATGGTCAAGTAGAATGCTTGGAATCTAACTAAGCATGATGGTCAAGTAGAATGCTCAGAATCTAACTAAGCATGATGGTCAAGTAGAATGCTTGGAATCTAACTAAGCATGATGGTCAAGTAGAATGCTTGGAATCTAACTAAGCATGATGGTCAAGTAGAATGCTCAGAATCTAACTAAGCATGATGGTCAAGTAGAATGCTTGGAATCTAACTAAGCATGATGGTCAAGTAGAATGCTTGGAATCTAACTAAGCATGATGGTCAAGTAGAATGCTTGGAATCTAACTAAGCATGATGGTCAAGTAGAATGCTCAGAATCTAACTAAGCATGATGGTCAAGTAGAATGCTTGGAATCTAACTAAGCATGATGGTCAAGTAGAATGCTCGGAATCTAACTAAGCATGATGGTCAAGTAGAATGCTTGGAATCTAACTAAGCATGATGGTCAAGTAGAATGCTTGGAATCTAACTAAGCATGATGGTCAAGTAGAATGCTTGGAATCTAACTAAGCATGATGGTCAAGTAGAATGCTTGGAATCTAACTAAGCATGATGGTCAAGTAGAATGCTTGGAATCTAACTAAGCATGATGGTCAAGTAGAACTCTTGGAATCTAACTAAGCATGATGGTCAAGTAGAATGCTTGGAATCTAACTAAGCATGATGGTCAAGTAGAATGCTGATATCACCATCATTTCATTGAAATGCAACTTGTTCTTTCCATAATATAGCTAAAGAATTGTTTGAAGATACCAAAGGGGTAATCAGAAGCCGTATATCAAAGGACAGACAATGCCATGGCCAAAAGGATAAACAACGATCTACAAAACATTATACAGAAAATTAAAGATCGAGTAACACGAACCCAACTTAAAACGAGAGTTAAACTCAGGTGCTCTGGAAGGGTAAAAATATGGAACGCTTCACGAATTTGTGTGTCATCCTAGCCCAGGGTCCATGCTTATCTTCTCTATATCATTCCAATTCTAGCATAGGTACTGTCGAAGCAAGTAAAAATTGCTCACTAGGCGTTAAACATCAATCACTCACTCCTATACCTAGATAAGTAGTCATGATTAATTGATACTGCTTACAATAAGCCTATTTATAAAGACTTTTTACAGCTTTATGAAATCATGTCAGGAGTCTTTGGTCCTTTATTAGCATTAATAGAAGATTTCCCTTAAATTCACTTGCTATCAACCTAAAGTCCTCAACTGTTGAAACCACAGGAAAGTAGTTCAGACACAGTACTTGTTAAACCTGAGCATTAGATATTGTAAATGTCCTTGTAATTCACTCGTCATTAAATGTAATGAAAGTGTGATCTCAGGGCTCACGGATTGACCGCATGCTTTTGAGTTTGTTCCTAATCAGAAATAATTCCTTTTTCATTAAACCTTTAACTTTTAAGTACGTTGGGAAGTTATTTTTTAATCTTTTTTTTCCATAACCCTTTAACACCTTTGTATACTTAAATAATTAAAATATTAATCTAATATAGATTTGAAGATTTACAATTCAGTAACTTTCAATCACTTTATAATTGTTTCAATTTGTAGATTTCGTATATTAATTCGAAAAAAGTAAGAGCAGTCCTGTTGACCTCCGAGAAGTTAACGGTAAACGTAAGTGGATTATCTGTCCTTAAAAACACTATGCCTGTGGTCTACCAAGTACCAAGTTACTTTTATAACACATATTTATTGCATTTTCCCCCATCACTATGCCAATAATTAAACAAGGCTTACAGAGATTGTCCTACTTAGCTTTGACTTATTCAATAAGGTATATTTTGATATCAGAATAGCATTATAAAAGTCTCCAATCATTAGTGCAACAAAAAAAAAAATTCTCAAATATTTTCAACAGATAATACATGTACATGAATATCCTAATGTCATACAAGATAAACTTTTAATAAAAACATAGATATCTACATCACGTTTCTACTCAAAGTCAAAAGATTGGAAGGTCAAATAATCTAAAAGTATTAGCAGCAACAAAATCAAAGGGTTTAAAGAAGATAAACAACATTGGTTAAAGTTATCTACATGTATGTCTGAGGGAGATAAACCCTAGTTGTAATAATAAATACATGTATATAATATAGTTCTCAAATTTCAAATTTTTTTTGCTAAAAAAGCTGGCTTTCACTACAAAATAGAAATGCTTTAGCATCAATACATAATCCCATTAGATATTAGACATAGAAAGAAAAACAATTCAATACAATTCTCACACAAATAAAAAAAAAAAAAAAAACATGACACAGTTATTTAGAAACCACAAAACTTTACTTAGTAAATACCTACTGCAAGTGTCAAAGCACAGTAATACAGTAATTTGACTCTTAAAAACATCAAAGTACAAGGATTTTTTTTTATTGTACAAGAATCCTCATCTCAAAATGGAAGTATTATTTTTTTTGTTGGTAGTGGTCATCTACAGGAAATAAAAAAAAATTATTCATATTGTTCACCTATTCTAATGAGATTTTCAGAACATTCAAAAGTTAATTAGAGCTGAAAATTGGTCGATATGCAAATATATTTTTTTTGAAAGAATGTTGAAGAACCACAAAAATTTACTACTTTTACATAATTCAATTAGTAGGTAAAAGCTTTGCACTGATCAGATCATAGTATCATACAGGTAAGGGATTTTTAACCACATATTCCTAAACCGACTTCCCTAACTCAAGGTCAATTAATTAATATGCAATATAATAAACCAATGAGAAAAAAGATATTAGATATTGTAATTGATTACACACATCTAAATAGGGCTTTTACAGATAAGCAGTACCAATGCAAACTGAGTGGGGCTAATACAGTATTAGGGTTATGGTTATGGTGTTTAACACCACTTTCAACAATATTTCAGATATATTGTAGTGGTCAGTTTTATTGGTGGAGGAAAACTGAGTACCTGGAGAAAACCACCGACCTGCCACAAGTCACTGACAAACTTTATCACATAATGTTGCATCGAGTACACAGGCTAATACAGAGTTCCCCATTTCCAGTAAATATGTGAAAATAAATGGCGTAAGTTCAGATATTAATTGTTTTGGGAAATAGGTTTTATTTAATGATATATTTATTTTCATGAAAAATAGTGCTTATAAGCTGCAATGGGTCTCAAAAAGCTGTATTGGTCCTTAGATTTAGGACTCGACTCAATACAGCTTTCCTTAAACCCAACCTAACTACCCTTGGACATAATAAACTAGAGGCTAAGCCCACTGAGCCTGTATCGCTCACCTGACAATAGAATGATACAAAAAACAGCAGCCATCTTGAATGGAGGGTAGGGCTGTTGGACACAATTTTGAAAGGGACACACCCAGGGACCATCTATGCCAGGTTTGGACCTTACATAGATGCTTCCTGCCAAGTTTGGCTCCATTTGGCCAAGCTGTTTCAGAGGAGAAGATTTTTTTAACATTAGCCAATCAGAAAAAAGAATTAATCTTGGCAGCCATGTTTGTTGGCCGAATGGAACCAAATGAAGAAGCTTTATAGGGGATTTTACATAGATGCTTCCTGTCAAGTTTGGCTCCATTTTGCCAGAGGATAAGATTTTTTTAAACAGTAGCCAATCAGAAACAAGAATTGCCCTTGGTGGCCATATTTGTTGGTGGAACGGAACGAAATGGAGAAACTTTATAGAGGACCTTATATAGATGCTTACTGCCAAGTTTGGTTTCATTTGGCCAAGTTGTTTCAGAGGAGAAGATTAAAATATGAAAAAGTTAACGGACGGACGACGGATGCCAAGTGATGGCAATACCTCACCTGGTCACCTTTTGGGCCAGTTGAACTAAAAAATGATGAAAAAAGGGCAATAACTCCTAGACAGGTAATCAGATTTACTTCAAAATTGCAGGGCATGTAGATCTTGACAAGCTGAACATGTTTTCAGTTTACACTTAACATCTATCTCTTATAGTTTTTGAAATAAAGGATGAAAAGTATTAACATTTTTAAAATTTGATGAAAAAAGGGCAATAACTTCAAGATGGGTACTGTAATAAGATTTACTTTAAAATTGCAGGCTAGGTAAATCTTGACATGCTGCACATGTTTGCTGTTTAAACTTAACATCTATCTCTTATAGTTTTTGAAATAAAAAACGAAAAGTATTAAAATTTTGAAAATTTGAAAATTTGATGAAAAAAGGGCAACAACTCCAAGATAGGTATTCAGATTTTCTTCAAAATTTCAGGGTAGTTAGATCTTGCTGTGCTGATCATTTTTATCCCGTCAGATTTCTGATATTATCAATGTTTTTGAGTTATTACCAAAAATGTGCAATTTTACCATATGTTCTATTTTTAGTGACAGTGGCCATGTTTGTTGGCCAAATGGAACCAAATGAAGAAGTTTTATAGAGGATCTTACATAGATGCTTCCTGCCGAGTTTGGCTCCATTTGGCCAAGCAGTTTCAGAGGAGAAGATTTTTTTAACATTAGCCAATCAAAAATAAGAATTGCCCTTGGTGGCCATATTTGTTGGCGGAATGGGACGAAATGAAGAAACTTTATAGAGGACCTTATATAGATGCTTTCTGCCAAGTTTGGTTCCATTTGGCCCAGTTGTTTCAGAGGAGTAGATTAAAATATGAAAAAGTTAACGGACGGACGACGGACGCCAAGTAATGGCAATACCTCATATGACCCTTTGGGTCAGGTGAGCTAAAAAGTATATATCAAATTCAGTGCACACGACATGTTTCTGGAATACCTTTATCAGGTATGCTCATAATCAAATGATTGGAAAGTCAAAGTCTTTGAGAGCATGTAAACCAAGGAGCTGTAAACAGAATTGGCAAAATCGGCTTAGGTCACCTATGTCTGAGGGAAGCGAACCTTAGTTTTATTAATTATTACAATATTTGGGAACTGTAAATGTCAATAATAGATATATCTAATAAACCGTGACAGTGCCGAAATAATTATACAGATCCAATATGATCTATAACATTCTAGTAGTAGTACAAGTCATTTTTTTATGATTATTTTTCAAATTCAGGGCATTAAAGAGTGACAGTCACAACCAACTCCTCAAGGATCACTCAACTCCAAAACAATCAATTAAAAAACAATTACATTAATGAATATATTACCCAAAAAAAACACAATTGACATATATAACAATACACTATAATTAAGTCATATTTTTATGAGCTTTTCATGGTCATCTTGTCAGAATATCTTATACTAAAAGTCACAAACCTTAACAATTATCATTGCTTTTGTTTTTGCTTAGGAAAGTTATTCTTTAAGAAAAATATTTAATAATAACTTTTTTTTTAATTTTTAACAGGAGAGAATTCATCAATTATTGTGTTGTTTTCTATTGGTCTAATGTTTCCATGTTAAATATGTATATATGATAAGTGGAGATTTAAGTAATTACAATAATTGTACAATGTAACATAGTCATGCATCAAAAGGCATGTAATATTACTCAAAATTCTCTAATAAAACATTTATTTTCATGAAATTCAAGAATATCATTGAAACTGTTTTGACAACTAATATCCTAAGGTTATAAGAACCCTATGAACAGTCATGCCTGATGATTTAGTTATTGAGATCTATCAAGTAATCTTATTTATTGCTGCAATTGCATTATGATTTCCTCCTCTGAGAAATATGAATTCAGTTCCCTTCTTACCAGACCACACATTCTGCAACAAGAAAGTGGCCTTATAAGAGGGTTGGCCTCTCTTGAGGGGGACAATTTAGTAGTAATTGACGATCTCAGTGCATTTGAAATATGGCCAGATAAAAGGGGTGGTCTTCTGTGGAAGTGGATCTATAAGAGGGGCACAGCTGTTCAAGTCCCTATCAGAAGGCATCACTGAAGCAAGTATCTGTAGTGGTCAAACCACAGACTGTAAAATTGGAATTTGTTACTTCTCCGCTAAGCACTCAGCAATAAGGAGTAAGAGCAAAGACTGTTTGGCTTGGAATCAGGATAATGTGTCCGAGTGGAGCGGCATGTCTACCCAAGAACTGTTGTTTCAGTGAGCTAGCATTATAAAAATCTAATTATATTGGTCTAGTACACACCAGACATCATCATCATCTCATCGAAATACAACTTGTTATTGCTATGATACTTAGCTGGAAAATAGCTCATTCTCCCACTTCATCCATTATTAGACAAGTCGGTGTAGTCAGTATTTCGGCACTGACACAGAATATTAGATATACATGTAATTATTATTGAAACTGACAATTCCTAAGTAATGTAATTATTATCAAAATCAAGGTTCTCCATCATCAGGTCTTGAGAAGATTTTGGCTTATAACCCTGTTTAGGCCCTTTGGCTTATAATCCTGTTTAGGCTCTTTGGCTTATAACCCTGTTTAGGCCCTTTGGCTTATAACCCTGTTTAGGCTCTTTGGCTTATAACCCTGTTTAGGCTCTTTGGCTTATAACCCTGTTTAGGTTCTTTGGCTTATAACCCTGTTTAGGCTCTTTGGCTTATAACCCTGTTTAGGCTCTTTGGCTTATAACCCTGTTTAGGCCCTTTGGCTTATAATCCTGTTTAGGCTCTTTGGCTTATAACCCTGTTTAGGCCCTTTGGCTTATAACCCTGTTTAGGCTCTTTGGCTTATAACCCTGTTTAGGCTCTTTGGCTTATAACCCTGTTTAGGCCCTTTGGCTTATAACCCTGTTTAGGCTCTTTGGCTTATAACCCTGTTTAGGCCCTTTGGCTTATAACCCTGTTTAGGCTCTTTGGCTTATAACCCTGTTTAGGCTCTTTGGCTTATAATCCTGTTTAGGCTCTTTGGCTTATAACCCTGTTTAGGCTCTTTGGCTTATAACCCTGTTTAAGCTCTTTGGTTGTATTGCTTTTTCCTTCAATTTTGCTTCAAACACTTTAAAATTATTAGGCTTTCCAATATATTTTGATATTGAGCATACCTGATGAAGGTTATTCCAGAAACAAGTTATTGTGCACTAAATTTGACATCTACGTTTTTGTTACTATCATTTAAGTACTTGGATTGGTTTTTGTGTGTTTTATGTTTCGTCTAAATTTATCCAATAGGACATTGTATAATAACAATGCCCAAGGCAGCTCTCAAAGGATTCTCTTAGATATGGCAATGTCCTGAAATGATGGCAAAATTTTTACCTTTTATCTAGGATTTGATTAATTACCTTTAATTATTCACTTACTAGACCCACTAAACAAATAAATATATATCTATAACCAATTACTGTTCAACAAAAATCATTTTTTCAACTTTTGACCCTAATTTAGCACAACATGATCCGCAGACCATTTAATGACAATTCAAATAAACCCCCAATTAATACATTCTTTAACAATTTCCACAAATATGAAATTACCAAAAAATAACCCATTTAACAGAGATATCCATTGTTTTCCATAATGGGTAGAATTTTCAGACAATTCATGAAACTTTGATTGTTATCTACTGATAAATCCATTAATATCATGAACTTAAAAGGTTAATATTCATATAAAATAAAGCAATCCAATCAAGTTTTTCCCCCTTTTTTTTGGTCTATAGTTAAAGAGTTGCAACGCCTGATCTGCTTTTCAAATCCGTTATCAGTATTAATATGATACAGATGACATTTACACAATTATATGGGTGTTTTTTTCAATATTAAAAAAAAATAATTAAAAAAGACAACAAAAAAGAAAAGAACAGAGGAAATTATTCATAAAAAAATCATTTGTTCTATTTATACAAACAATAACATTAAACAAACAATTAAGTAGCAATTTGCAGTGACTCTGGTCTTTGATTTCTGGGATAAATTCAATGTTTAACAATAATAGTCTACACCAATCACTACCATTATTTGAATGAAAAATTATATAAAAACATGATTGATTTTGATATTTAGTGTTTTAATACCACTTTCAACAATATTTCAGCTCTATCATGGCGACCAGTTTTAGTGGTGGAGGAAGCCGGAGTACCCGGAGAGAACCACCGACCATGGGCAAGCAACTGGTAAACTTTATCACTTGCGGCTGCGGGTCGAGTGCACCCTTTTTAGTAATTTACAAAGCGGGGAGCGAACCCACGCCGTATTGGTGATAGGCTTGTACGAGTTGTTAGATCCAATGACCTAACTTATTGAGCCACCCGGGCCCCTCACAAAAACATGATCCATTCATGTGATCGATATAACTTGATCGATTTTTTTTCCCATTATAAGTCGAAGTTGAGTATTAATACATTACAAATGGATGCTACTTTTCTTTATATCAGACAAACTTATAACGATATAATGTACTTCTTAAATATATATTGGTTATCTTGAGACAAATTTGTTATTTATTTATTTCTGTGCAATCAATATACAAGTCAGTTGCACCTTTATTGGTACATCTAAAGCCCAGGTGCATTTACACAGATGCAGTCAAATTTCTCCTTCAAATTTGCTTCAAAGAAACTTTACCCATCATGCACCTGAAATTTGACAATCTCAACACCTATTCATCTCCTTTCCAATATTTCAAGGACCCATCAATCATGTTTAACATGTTTGGAAACAGTAAAAGGTACAAGTCTGTTAGAATACTTCAGACAGAAATTTGTCTGCAGAATTAGATGGAAATAAAGGGCTATGCAGGGCACAGCATGATACAATAAGTCTTAACTTTTTGGCTCTTTCCGTCGGGTTCATCACTGAAACCGTAAGAGTTAGGGAAAGTCCATTGACAGGCTACTCAAAAATCTGTAAAATCACATATTTCAAAGAAAAACTCGGAATATATGTAAGACAACTCATTACCATATACCTACTACATGTATTTAAATTTTAGCTAAGTATAATTCCAATTAAAAATGTAGTAGTATTAGTAGTGGCCATCTTTGAAATTCTGTTGTTTTTTAAAATTGTTTCAAAATGGTTCCGTAATTTCAGAGGTGTAGATTAAAATGCGAAAAGCTAAGTTAACAATGACAATACCGCTGCCAACGACGGTGGAGGCGAAGGGTTAGTGTTAGGGTGTTTAATGCCACTTTCAACAATATTTCAGTCATATCATGGCAGTCTGTTTCATTGGTGGTGGAAACCAGAGTACCTGGAGAAAACCACTGACCTGCCACAAGACACTGACAAACATTATTACATAAAGTTATATCAAGTACACATCGCCATGAGCAGGATTCGAACTCACAACTTTGGTGGTGATAGGCACTGATTGCATATGTAGTTGTAAATCCAACTACCATACAATCACGACAATGATGGTCCCCATGAACGCAAAGTGATGAGAATAGGTTATATGATCCTTTGGATGAGATGAGCAAACTATTGACTCCCTAAATTAATAGGCTTCTGTCTGGCCTCACAGGATCCATCTGTTCAAGCTTAGTGAAGATTACAGCTGAATTTTTTAGACGTAAGTTAAAACTAGGAAGAACTGTTTTAGATACCTAAAACTTATGTCTCCCCTAAAAAACAATTATTTGACCTTGATGTCAAAGGTCAAGGTCCCACAAAGGCCATTACAGTATGTGACACACCGCTTTATGGTTATGTACCCACATACCAAATATCATTGACCTATCTGGAAAGACAAAAAAGTTATGGTCCGGACAAGCTTCGCTGAGAAGATGAAGAAGAAGCGGAAGCAGAAGAAGAAGAAGAAGAAGAAGAAGAAGAAAAAAATCAGACTTAAACAATATGTCTCCCTTCGTTCGAAGGGGAGACATAATTAGGACTTTAGTCTGAGTTTGGACTCAAATTAACTTGGTTTACTCATTAAATAATTGAAAATAATGTTCTGAAGACAATCATGGATGTCCCACCCCAGCTCTTCATCAAAAACCACTAACCGAGTTTGACCTTAAAATAAGTTTGGATCATATTTCACTGTAGGAGGAAACAAAAGAACCTGTTATTGATATGTAATTAGAATGTAAAAATTGTATGTTATATAGGACTTATATTTCAACCAATAATCAGCTGATAACCTGTAATACATATAACTATCTCCCAGTAGATATATTATTATTAAACCAATTTAGAATTTGAACCATATACCATTTTTTCCACTTAGTTTCAAATACATGAAACAAAATACCAAGCCATTACAGTGTAATTGAAATTAGATGTTTGTTGTATATTCTTTTATTTATTTTTTGTCAATAACAAAAATTACAACAAACATCAAATTTTAATTAGATTGAAGTCATTAGTGATATCAAACATTAAATTAACTCTGAAAACAATTCGTTAGGGAAAAAAAACATAAACATTTTTGTCTGAATTAATAATTAAAACAAGCATTCTTTAATTAAGTTTCTATTTTGCCTAAAGTGTTATTTCATTGACAGCTATTGCCCAAGATCAAACCAATAGAGTTAACCCTTTAAAGTATAAAAGCCATACAGTAATTATAGTTGACAACTATTGCCCAAGATCAAACCAATAGAGTTAACCCTTTAAAGTATAAAAGCCATGCAGTAATTATAGTTGACAACTATTGCCCAAGATCAAACCAATAGAGTTAACCCTTTAAAGTATAAAAGCCATACAGTAATTATAGTTGACAACTATTGCCCAAGATCAAACCAATAGAGTTAACCCTTTAAAGTATAAAAGCCATACAGTAATTATAGTTGACAACTATTGCCCAAGATCAAACCAATAGAGTTAACACTTTAAAGTATAAAAGCCATACAGTAATTATAGTTGACAACAACTGCCCAAGATCAAACCAATAGAGTTGACCCTTTAATGCATAAAGGTCATGCAGTAATATAGGTTGACACCTACTGAAAACATCAAACCTACTACATAAAATTTGCCCCAATTTGGATATGTCACATTATCAAACAATTACCTTTTTTTATTAAGATAAATCATCATTTGATTGTTAAAATCTATTTATTTTTTGTCATGTTCAAAATGATTTTTTTTTAATAAATATTACAAGCAAAATAAAATATAGGTTTATTGTCAAACACACATGTAATACCAGTTCTGCTTTAATAAATTTGACAACCTTCTGCTATTCATTTTTAGAAGAAGTAGTTTATTGTAAATAAAAGTATTTTTGGCTGCAAATTTACACACTCTTCATTATCTCTTGGTAATTAAGATTGTATTACATGTACATCAAGATAAGAGATTTCTCTACTGCACTATCAGTTATTCAAAGTATGGGTAGGTGAAAATCTGAGGCAGTTAGAAATTAAAAAAAAAAAAAAAAAAAAAAAAAAGTAATAATTTTTTTATTAGAATAACGAAAAATCCAAATATCTTTTAAACTATAGATTTTTGAACAGCAAAATAAACGAGTTTTATTTAGAATTAGGAGTGCTAACTAAAAATGTTACAGTAATGCTTTTTATTGTTTTGGCTGAGGCTGCACTCAGATGAAATTTTGTATTTGGGTCCTATTTTGTTGTCATTTTTCGGGTGGGAGTAGATGTACTTTATAGAAGAGCCATACATACGTCAGGTATCTTACCTGTAAAATCTTTCTCTCAGCCACATGTACTTTAGACGAACCTGACAAGCATTTCTCTCATAAATTATTGTTATATTTTGCATTTTTTGTAAAATGGGTAAAAAGTCTGACTTATCTCGGGAATGCCAAAAGTTTGTAAAAAAGTTGTTTGCCTTTTTTAGTAAGGAAAAGGCAACGAAGAAGCCAATTGTCTCATTTGATATGGTATATCAAAAGACATCTAAAGCTTTGGGTGTGTCTTACACTTCAGTGCACCGTATTATGAATGGTAAGAGGCCTTATAAGTCAAATAGACCCAAAGAAAGAGCTAAAATTTTGGACGACGTTGATCATTGTGTTATTAAAAGAACAATCCACGGCTTATATTCACGGAAAATTGCTTCGACCGTCTCGATAATACATAAGGAAATAAAAGATTCTATTAAAATATCAAAGTCTAAACTTACTCTAACTCTCATTGATCTTGGATATACTTATAAAAAAATAGGTGATAATCGAAGAGTTCTGTACGATCGAATTAGTACCAGATTGCCGAATCCCAGATTGCCGAATACCATATTGCCGATTCCATTTTGCCGAATCCCATATTGCCGACTTTTGTTAAAAATGACAAAATTTCATCATATTATTTTTTATTTAAAAAAAAATATTGATGATGTGTACATATTTTATTGAAAGCAGTAATTTTTCGCACAATTTTAATTAGAAAAACCATAATCAAATGCATATTGATTGTTGAATAGGAGATGCCGATACTCATTACTCAAACAATTGAAGAACAATGGAAAAAAACTACAAATAAGTAAATGTTTTTTTAGAGTTTTACTAAGTAAGAAAGAAAAACAATGCCGAAAATTGTCGTTAAATAGCAAATTATTTAGAACTGATTGATGATTTCGGTAATCTAAAAATGAACTAGTACTATACCCACAATATCCAAGCTAGGTGATTATGGTAGATTTTAATAAATGATCGGCAATTAATTAACTCCAAACAAATTTGGGGCGTATTTACAAAACAAAAAATTTGGATTTATTTAATTATTTTTCATATGTCGGCAATTTGGGAATCGGTTAATTGGACTCGGCAATTTGGGATTCGGCAAACTGGGAATCGGCAATTTGGGATGCTACCGTGAGTACCGTACGATCAAGTGTCTATTATCAATGATAGGTGTAATTATCTGAGAAAGATCAAATCTTTTAGGGAAGCAGGGTATGATATTGTGTACATGGATGAAACATGGGTTAACCAAAATCACTGCACAGATTATATGTGGCTTCCAAATGATGGTTCTGATGTCCCAAAAATACCTTCGGGTAAAGACAAACGTTTGATTGTTTTGCATGCAGGTATAACTTGGTTTAGTAGAATAGTTATGTAAAACAATTGCAAGTATCAATGATTCATCAATAATTTTTGCATTTTTAGGTATTTTTTACCAATGTTAAGTTGAAGGTTTGGTAAAAAATAGCTCAAAAAATGAGTGCTCAATGTCATAATCTACCCCTCCCCCCCCCCCCCTCCAAAAAATAATTCCTCTAATTGATCTTTGAGGTACTATAATTTAAAAATGTACTAATTTTACAAGCATTTTTTAATTAGGAAGTTGCACAATCTCAAAACTCATTTTTCATTCCGTTTCTTACATGTATATAAATTAAAAATGTCATACAGAATCGAACAAAACGACAATGATATATTCTTCATATTATATGATATATGAAGACTTCATTTTTTCACTATTAAAGACAGAAGTGCTATATATTTAGTGAAAAAATTTAAAAAATGAAAAATGTACCAATCCAAGCAAATTTTACAGGTGAAATATTTTACAGGTAAAAATCAATGAATTCAATAGTGCGTGTAGGAGATGGTGACAGGCTCTACAGAGAACAATGGAATCTTTCGGGTGACCGTCGAGTGTCTATTGTCCTCAGTGATTTAAACCCACGGCCGCAGGCTGTTCTCTTTTATAGACTTATTCCCTCCGTATTTCATAAAACTTTGTCAAAATATACACCCAAAAACTCCTTTAAAATGCAATTTTTCTATATGAGCAGGGCCAAATACGTTCACTTTCTGGTCTGCAAACTTCCAAATTAAATTAGCACTCTCAATTCTCTACACAACTCTCATTTACACTTCTACTTTAAAATCTACAGTTTAAAAGATATTTCAAATTTTCGTTATTCTAATCAAAAAATTATTACTTTTAGGATGGATAACTTGTAATATCACAACAGAGGTCGACATGGCTTGCTCTGCTGTGTATATTAAAATTTTGTGGTTTATGCAGATTGAATCTTATTTTTTATTTTGAAATGTATATGAATTACTGTTGTGGAAGTCAACATGGCTTGCTCCACAACAACATTTAATTTTATTCTAGTGTTATTGTTATATTTTATTGTACTTGTTTGTGGAAATGTCAAAGTAGAGGTCAACAGGGCTTGCTCTACAAACATTTTTGTTATTTTTGTTAGTTTAGATGGGTATGTGTAGGTAGGTTACAATTTAATTATAATGTACTATATAAAAATAATTCCAGTCAACTTCCGTACCTTGCATATATTAAATATATATTGTGCAGAGGTCAACATGGCTTGCTCTGCCAGGTTAACATGTTGTTGTATTTGTGTTTTTTTATTAAATTGTAGAGGTCAACAGGGCTTGCTCTACAAGGATATTTAGATGATTTAAATAATTCTATGATTATTTAAATGTTGTTGATGAATGTTTTTAAGTAGAGGTCAACAGGGCTTGCTCTACACTTTGTTGCATTTTTTACTTCATTAATAACATCTCCAAGGAGTCTTCGGGTGGGGTCATCCTCATTACTTGGGGATTTTTGGCACTTTTTATTCCCCACCTTTGCAAAATATTGTCATTTATTCAACCTGCTGATATTTTGTATTTGATTTCCATATGATGCTTTGAAATGAAAAAGTTATGTTTTGTTGAATAAATGACCTTTATCACAAAATCTGCCTTTCTGTTACTGCAAATAAACTCACTCCTTGGAGAAAGGCAAACAATTATGGTATGGATATGTCCTCGTTTGGTGGTCCCACTTCATGGTTTTGATCAAGGTAAATTTGGCTGACAAAAATAACTTTCTGACTGTAAGAGGAGAATGGTAATAAAAACATGGGATGTTTTTATATTTTCCTCTCTGCTTATTTTCCTCACTGCTAATTTTAGCAGGAAATAAAAAAAAAAATATCAATACCTAGCTTAAAGATAAAAAAGTGTAAAATAACAATCTGAAATTTATATTTCTCTTATTCTTATTGTGTTTAACCATTTGGTTAAATTTTTGTAAAATCGGTTGATTAAATTTCTACATGAGAATTCCTACCAATTGACTTTCAACAGTCATTAAGGACGGAAATTAACAATTTAAAATATTTTTGACATTTTAGTCAAAACAGATTCTCCTGCTGCCAGTGGATGATATTTCTCCAGGAGAATCTATATAAAACTCTGAGAATAGCAACACATTGTATAAGCAAGGGGCTTTAACATGTTAATACGACTGACTCACACTCACTCACATGTTATGGGGAAATAAAACTAACAGAATAAACATATGCTCCCTTATTCATTGTAGCACCATTTTTTTCTCTCACGTTTTTCAAGGGGAAAGCAACAATATGAGTTAATTTCTCTTTAGCTATCAGCCATGCAAACGAAGAATGATTTATCCAACATTATACTTGCTAAAGCATTTTGTAGTGATACTACATACACAGTTATATACCAGAGTACTAAGGTTTTCACAATCTTAAACGAAATTTGAGATATCAAGCAGAAAATCAATCCTGGTATATTTGTCATATCTTAAAGGGACATAACTCTGGAATAGTTGACAACATCACCATCAACATAAAACTGGATCTGTATTTTATTTCAACAGTATCAATCATACAAATAATTTGTGACGTACCTCAAATGAAATTCAAAGAAACAATTGTTTTTGGTTGTTTAGTTTCAAGGGGCATAACTCTACTTTATATCCACATCTAAAAAATTAAACCCTATAGTGTAAGAATTAAGATTTTTTGGCCTACTTTTTTTGTGTCTGTAGTTTGTTCTTCCCTCAACAAGATCTGAACCCACTCCTTTTGTAAACTTCAGCACCAAGTCACTAACAATAATGTCGAACCATTTATCCCTTTAGCTAAACCCACTATAAATGAAACCAGTATACCCCCCTACAACTTTGTTGCAGGGGGGGGGTATAAATATAGTGTCAATAACCTAAAAACTGACATTATACTTGTGTTTAAGAGTGTGGTAATGATATACATTTTTTTGTTTAAATTATCAATTTGACAGTAATCTAACTCAGCATTTTTGTATATATAATTCCCCCTAACAATTACATAAACCAGAGCAGGAAAGAATAAACTTCACAATTTGATATTTTTGATCTATACAAGATTGTACACACTCCTGGACAACTTTAAGTCTGGCACTATGTAAATAAATGACAACAAATTTCATGTCAAATTTTTAACTTTTTTTTAACTTGTTTTCCTCATAACATACTAATAAAAGAAATATTTATAAATCAATTACATCACTGAGGTAATGTACTGTTATATCAAGTTTATAATGTCACTAGAGAATTAAAATAAAGATGAATTAATGAAAGATACACAAAGTTACTACAGGAAATATGATATAACTTAACCTATTACATTTCTGTTTTGTTTGGTTAGCAAATAAACCTGTCAGTCAGCATTTAACCTGGTTAGTTTAAGGATGATCCTGTCATGATGAAGATGATAAGATAGGTGATTTATAGCAGACATACTGTCATGGTGACTTCAACAATCTCTGTCAGTCTGACATTCCATGTAGCTATCAAATGCTCTTACAACAGATGTTCAAGATTTGAATGGCTAAAGTAGTTACAATATGACCTATTTTTATTAAGTGTATTCATAATATGACCTATATTCATCAAGTGTAATTATAATATGACCTATATTCATCAAGTGTAATTATAATATGACCTATATTCATTATGAATAGCTAAGGTAGTTACAATATGACCTATTTTTATTATGTGTAGTTAAAATATGACCTATATTTACTATGAATAAGGTAGCTATAATATGACCTATTCTTATTAAGCGTAGTTATAGTATGACCTATATTCATTATGAATAGCTAAGGAAGTTACAATATGACCTATTTATATTCAGTGTAGTTATTATATGACCTACTGTATATCATGAATAGCTACGGTAGTTACAATATGACCCATTTTTATTAAGCTTAGCTATAATATGACCTATATTCATTATGAAATGGCTAAAGTAGTTACAATGTGACCTATTTTTATTAAATGTAGTTATAATATGACCTATTTTCATTATGAATGGCTAAAGTAGTTACAATGTGACCTATTTTTATTAAATGTAGCTATAATATGACCTATATTCATTATGAATAGCTAAGGTAGTTACAATGTGACCTATTATTATTTAGCACAAATGACTAAGATAGTAACAATATGACCTATTTTCATATAGTATAAATAGATAAGGTTGTTATAATATGACCTATTTTTATTTAATATTAATAGAACTGTAAAATGGACACCCATCCTGATTCTGTGTCCAGAAGTCTTTGCTCTTACTCCTTAATGCTGCCTACTTAAGTAGAGAAGCCTAAAATGTCAATTTCCTTAGTCTTTGGTTTGACCCCGACTAGACTCGAATGCATGATCTAGCCCACTCGAGGTGAGCATGCTAACCATTTCACTACTACTGATGTGATTCTCCAGCATTGAATGTATGATCTAGCCCACTCGAGGTGAGCATGCTAACCATTACACTACTACTGATGTGATTCTCCAGCATTGAATGTATGATCTAGTCCACTCGAGGTGAGCATGCTAACCATTTCACTACTACTGATGTGATTCTCCAGCATTGAATGTATGATCTAGCCCACTCGAGGTGAGCATGCTAACTATTACACTACTACTGATGTGATTCTCCAGCATTGAATGTATGATCTAGTCCACTCGAGGTGAGCATGCTAACCATTACACTACTACTGATGTGATTCTCCAGCATTGAATGTATGATCTAGTCCACTCGAGGTGAGCATGCTAACCATTACACTACTACTGATGTGATTCTCCAGCATTGAATGTATGATCTAGTCCACTCGAGGTGAGCATGCTAACCATTACACTACTACTGATGTGATTCTCCAGCATTGAATGTATGATCTAGCCCACTCGAGGTGAGCATGCTAACCATTACACTACTACTGATGTGATTCTCCAGCATTGAATGTATGATCTAGTCCACTCGAGGTGAGCATGCTAACCATTTCACTACTACTGATGTGATTCTCCAGCATTGAATGTATGATCTAGCCCACTCGAGGTGAGCATGCTAACTATTACACTACTACTGATGTGATTCTCCAGCATTGAATGTATGATCTAGCCCACTCGAGGTGAGCATGCTAACCATTACACTACTACTGATGTGATTCTCCAGCATTGAATGTATGATCTAGCCCACTCGAGGTGAGCATGCTAACTATTACACTACTACTGATGTGATTCTCCAGCATTGAATGTATGATCTAGTCCACTCGAGGTGAGCATGCTAACCATTACACTACTACTGATGTGATTCTCCAGCATTGAATGTATGATCTAGCCCACTCGAGGTGAGCATGCTAACCATTTCACTACTACTGATGTGATTCTCCAGCATTGAATGTATGATCTAGCCCACTCGAGGTGAGCATGCTAACCATTACACTACTACTGATGTGATTCTCCAGCATTGAATGTATGATCTAGCCCACTCGAGGTGAGCATGCTAACCATTTCACTACTACTGATGTGATTCTCCAGCATTGAATGTATGATCTAGCCCACTCGAGGTGAGCATGCTAACCATTACACTACTACTGATGTGATTCTCCAGCATTGAATGTATGATCTAGTCCACTCGAGGTGAGCATGCTAACCATTTCACTACTACTGATGTGATTCTCCAGCATTGAATGTATGATCTAGCCCACTCGAGGTGAGCATGCTAACCATTACACTACTACTGATGTGATTCTCCAGCATTGAATGTATGATCTAGCCCACTCGAGGTGAGCATGCTAACCATTTCACTACTACTGATGTGATTCTCCAGCATTGAATGTATGATCTAGCCCACTCGAGGTGAGCATGCTAACCATTACACTACTACTGATGTGATTCTCCAGCATTTAGAGCCTTGTGTAATAAATTGTGCCATCGTGACCCAAAAAAAAATATTGATTTAAATAAACGATATATTTAAATCTATACCGTAGTTTCCAACTAAATAATAGCTTTATTTTTGTAAAAAAAATAAATTTAAACATAATTATTCTTCTCACAGAAATGCATTTTCCAAATATGTTGCACAAATAAATTTGATAGATGTCTATCAGCCCAGTTTTAATGTGCTTTTTGTATAATCAAGCTAACCTTCAATCAAATACTTTTAACTAAAAAACAAATAAATTCAGCAACATGCTTTCTACATGCAATCTGAATCATTAAAGAGTTTTCAGAAGTCAAGCTGATCAATAATTAAATGTCTGTTTTAAACCAATCAAATATCTGCAACTGCACAACAAAATTAAACATGTCTATATTTACACAGTCATTCATCCTTTTTCTACAAATAGGTAAATTGAGTTTTAGACCTACATTTGTATTTGAAAACATTTTTTTTTTTAAATTGATAAGAAAATAAAATAATTAACAAAATACTATTGTTAATACTTTTAGGAAATATTCAAGACATGTTTTATAAATTTACATCAAATGTATTGAACTTAAAAGTCATCAGTATGATTTTAAATTACTATCAATGGAAGCTTGGCAGTGGGGCCGTCATGATCGTATGGTAGTTGGATTTACAACTACCTATGCAATCAGAGCCTAGCACCATTAACGTTATGAGTTTGAATCCTGCTCAGGCGAGGTGTCTTCGATACAATAATGTGATAAAGTTTGTCAGTGACTTGCGGCAGGTTGTTGGTTTTCTACGGGCGGGTACTCCAATTTCCTCCACCAATGAAACTGACCGCCATGATACAACTGAAATATTGTTGAAAGTGGCATTAAACACCATAAGCCTAGCCTAGCATAGAAGCTTGGCAGTCATCAAAGTACATGTATAGAATAGGATGAACAAATTTCTACAGCAGGGTTGACAAAGTTCTAGAACATTTGGACAGACTGTTAAATTAAATCAAACAAGGCATATGTAGGAACTCCATAAATAAGACATGCATACTAAAGCTGGGATCTCATCTCCGTGTGGTTGTGATGGAAATAGGGATGAGTGTTTTAAAATTTTGAAGTTTGAGGAACACAACTCAAGCATGAAAATTAATGAACACAAGAAAAGGAGAAGACCCACATCACATTTCAGATTCCTAATACCAAATACAAAAATGCATAAAAACAAAATTACACAACTCATCTACCGTTTATCCATCTGACATATATAACTCCAACATTCAATTTCTTCAGGGGTATGACATTAATCAATTGATACATGTACATGCATGAAAAAATGCAGATTCCTAAAAAAATATAATCCCTAAGTTATTCAACCCAAGGAGATAAAGTTTGTCAGTGACTTGTAATAGGTCTGTGGTATTCTCTGGGTACTCCGTTTTCCTCTACCAATAAAACTGACCGCCACGATATAACTGAAATAGTGTTGAAAGTGGCGTTAAACACCATAAACCAACCAACCAAGGAGTACAGATAGGCACAGTGTACATCCTTAGACACAGTGTACCCCTCCAGACACAGTGTACATCCCCAGTATTTTGGTTCTTTAAAGTGGAGGGATAAAAAGATGATCAATTATTAACAAATACATCAAGTATACATGTCAACATCAAAAACATGACTATTAATCATAAAATAAACTATATATATATATATGAAGCAACATGGCTCTTCTCTTTACCAAAAAATGTAAACAGTTGACAGAATCATTAATTTTAATCATATCTATCATAATTGGACTATTTTTTTTTATTTGTTTTGTCCACCTACATTAACACGAAACAATGACAAAGATTACGATTCTGGTCAGTATCCTCCCTCGTTTAAGACATATTTTTACATGATAAATAATAAAAGATTTACCACATTTTTTTTACCTACTTTCCTTTATGTACATGTGGGGTCAACAATTTATCTATGACCTTCCTTATAAAACTACATGCATCTTATTAATGTGTCCAGACATAATTATACTGCTTCCTCCTTACAATCACCTGTTATAGACAGTTAATGATTAGTAAGCAAAAATCTCTTCCTTATTTAGGGGTATAATTTAGACTTTAAAATAAAGGAGGAAAAAAAAGTCAAACTCTGGCTGCAAGAAACATCCATTTTGAAAACATTCAATTAAGAAAAAGAGGACGCAATTTCCCTAAGGAGAAAAAATCTTGCAAGTGAAAGGCTTGATTAGGAAAATCGTCTAAATATGGCAACAACAAAATTCCCTCCCATCCCTTTAAAAATTGGGATTTAAATCAAATGAAATTTAAGGTGTTATCTAGATGTTAAATAGTTGACCTCTAAATGAAGGTTTGTTGCTAAAGACATTCCCCAAAAACTAGCATTACAATATATTCATGTCATCAAATTCTTAAACAACTGGACTCTGAATAAAGGTTGATGCCACATATAGTTGTTGCAACCACCTTGATTCAGAATCTGTTTGTATAAGATTTTTATGGTTTTATAATTTCTATATTTTTGTAACCACCTTGATTCAGAGTCTTGTTTATATAAGATCTTAAAATTTCTAAAACTTCTATATTTTGTTACCACCTTGATTCAGAGTCTGTTTGTATAATATCTGAATGATTGTTAAATGTATATATACATATTTTATTGATTAAAGACCTAAAAGTCAATGTTCCTTAATACAGAAATCTACCATCATCACTACAATACATATACTTAAAGACCCTTTAATACATGTTAGAACATTTAATCTAAGGCCATTTACATGCCTAACTTTAAATTCAAGCTTTTTTCTCATAAACTAAAATAAAAATTTAGAGAGATCATGACGCATTTCCTTTAAATTAGTGAATGAGTGAGTGAATGATTGATGTTTAATGCCACGTGAGAAATGTTTCAGCTATATCATGGCAAGAACAAGTTACATTTCAATGAGATGATGATGTCCACTTTGTATTTGACCAACATGACCAAAGCTTGAACCCACTATCTACAGCAATGGAGGCGGTTACTTTTATTTCGAAAATCTACAACAGATGCCCTTAGAGTGCAGGTAGTGTGGCATTCTCCAAACACATTACCCACTATGGTCCATAAATCGAAAGGAATCTCCCTATCTGTCACCTGGGGGGGGCATTTAGCAGCTACATTGTATGTGAGTTTGAGCCCTTGGAACTTTCACCAGTACCCGGAAAAAGAAAAAAAATCTGCAAACAAAAAAACCACAACAAAATAATGATTACGATTGGTCTTTGCTTTAGTTCTAAAATTGAAAACAACAATTGTAAAATATGGCACTGACAAGATATCTTAAATCTTTCATCTTTTACAATATTTTATTAGATTTTCAAATGTAAAAATAGTACAATGAGAGAGCAGTCATCATTTTTCTTTAATTATTTCTGTTCTCATGAGAATTTCATAGGATTTCATTAATCTGGTCTATTTATCTTAATTTCTGCTGATGATAGAGATAATCGAAACCCAATACACTAAATACACACATTTTTTTTGCCTTTTTACAAAAGTTTTGAATCACATAAAAATAATTCCACCTTACGATGTCATAAAATCCATTCTTGTTTTAGCAAGATTAACTGGAAAAATTCACAAAGACACTAAATACAATGTGAATAGCATTGACTTGTGAACTATACTTTTCACAAAAACCTATTAGTATTTCATTAATCTCCGATATTTTACCTTTAAATCTCACCTGTCAGAGGTAAAAAATTAACCGTTAACACGATTGGATTACAATCTATTTAACATCCCATATTTTCTTTTTTGTTACGACAATTTGCTCAATCAAGATGTCATCTTATTTTGTTTTTGATCAAGTCAGCTGGAACAAAGCTATATTCGCAATTACTGATCCTGACAAAAAGAATTCAAAACACCTTTCGAAAAGTCATTACAACCTTTTTGCGATGCACGCACATCTTTGGAAAAACAATGCAGTTCAAATTTCGTTGACAAGCATTTTTTACCTACTATATATATACTTAGAACAATGGAACTACTTATTTACAATATATGGACCAAATGATTCAAAAGAAATACGAGATTCGCTATCAGAAGATCCCAGACAAAAATGCCACCCTCAATTCTGATACACATGACAAATTCATCTAATTAATACTTATCCAAAAATCATTCACTTTTTTAGTCACTCAAATTCCTGTGGTTATTAATCTATAAGTTTTAATTCTAAGGTCAAAAAAGCTTCAATTTCAAATTCTTATTGACAAACAAGAATGATATTAGAGAGAAACTCAATATTTTCTTTGTTAACTAAAAAAAAAGAAAAGATGAATCATAAAAAAAACCTTCAACTTCAAACAAACAAAAATAACTGTGGTCTGACATTTTCTTAGTTGTCTTATAAAGTGACAATATTACTAGTAACTCAGGATTGCTGATTCCTACAAATTATTTGCATTTTCTATTATACCAAATTTATTAAGCATTTCGTTCATGCAGTGTCTATTTTATCCCCTAATAGTAATGGTATGTTAAAAGTACTAAAAATATTTTAAAAAATTACTACAATAAAACATACAATTTAATGCATCAATTTTGAAAACTATCAATTATCTCCTTGTGTAAGAGCTACCTCCCTGTACTCCTCAGTAATACATGTAAATAAATAGTACATGTATTATTATTTTTAATACATTAACTACAAAAGTGTTCAATAAAGTCTATGGACACACATGGTAATCAACTATCACATTAATTTGCCATAAAAAGCAGGTATTCATATAATTTCAACACTGCCAAAAAAAAGTCTGATATGACTTTCAGAATAAATGGTTATGACGTATGCAGCATGCTATGACCACAGTATTGCTGACAAGGGCTTCCTCCTGGACCAGTTTTTCTGTAATGAAGTTTAACTTAAACCGTAATTAGTAGAATAAACTACTGGAATACTACCTGAAGCCCCTTTAACCAATAAATTCATAGGAAAAAAACACATAAACCATGTCGAAATTAGATGAAAAATATGAATTGTCAAAATCTTCCAAATATGCAAAATTTCCTAACTTGTGCCTCATTAGGCCCCTTTCCATAAAAAAAACCAGTTCATTTTCTGTATTGACTCATAGGTAACTTATAAAGATAAGCATTTTGCAAAAAAAATGTATTAAAGTTGGATAAAAAATAAGAAAGTTCAAATTTTGGAATTTGTCATTTGTTGGCCCCTTTAGGTTGAGCTTATCTCGGAAATCGTATGAGATAAAGGACACTTTTAGACACTAACGGAAGCTCTCTGCACAATCAACTCAAAGGAAAAATAAAACAAATCAAAATCTGAAGAAATACGAAACTTCAATATACCTTTTAAATATGCGAAATTTCGGAAATGGGCCTCTTTTAAAAGTAAAATAAATTAAAAAAAATGTATAGCTCATAAACCATTGTGTCTACAGGTGGAGGATGACAGACCCACAACATAAAGCGACCGCAAAATGTTTGTGGTTGTCATAAAAGTGAATAATTACAGATTGCAGAATGTTAAATTAAGACTGGCAATACACAATCCATATAAGTTACAATTCTTATGACAATAAATAGAAGCACATAATTGGGTGGCTTAATATCCTGTATCTGACAAGCTAAATAAAATGTATGCTTTATTATGGTGAAACCCTCATTTTAATTCAATATAAAATGTCCATTTGCTATCCCATACCCTGTAATTCAATGGTTACAAGGTACTTATTATCTCAATAATGAGAACGTCAAAGATCACTGGACTCATTGAAAATTCACTTGGTAATAACAACGGACAATTAGTTACATACGCTGAATAGGCAAATTTCATTCATTTATAATTATATGGTACATCTAAATGTTTCCCGTTTACAAACATTACATACAAAATTTTTAATTATCTCCCTTTCATTGTAAATGAAATACAGGGTCATCACAGCGAGGGTACATGACACTACTTTACCTACATGAAAGAAGTGTAATTTAACTCGTAACTCAGCCCACTTTGCTCTCGACACGATAATGTCAAGTATACAGAAAAGCCGTTGGCCTGAACTATCTTTGGGGCAATGACCACATTTCAAAAATATAGCTAACAATACATGTACTTTATCATCGCCTATAAAAAATAGAACTTGAGATATACAAACAATCTAGTCTTTATATTTGTTTACTAAACGATAACTTTTTAAATGGTCATTTACACCTATTTAATTTTTTTTCTTCAATTAAAATTATGAAGTTGTTCAAATGTCATTAAACTTATATCCTCATCAATTCAGACTAATCGATGGAAAATTTTACACTCAAATTTGTAATATCCTATAAATTTAAACAAAAATATATAATATGACAAATTAATCACCAATTTTTTTTTTAATTTAGCTGATAATAAACCATAACTTTATTTTCTAATGATTTTTATTTTTTTACATTTCAAGAACAAAATTATCTACAATAACCATATGTTGTATAGTATATATGAATACCTTATGCTATACCTACATGTTCTAATGACTAAAGGGATGCATGTCCTGGTCTAATAGTCCCCCTCTTATAAGTTCACTCCCACCAGAAGGCCACCCCCTCTTATCCAGCCAGAATTAAGGTTTAAGTAAAATACTGCAAAATTGTCCCTTTCAAGAGAGACCACCCCTGTTATAAGGCCACTACCTGTACAGCTTAATAATATCTATACTATTGCCAATAATAATAATATATACCCAGATGGTTTTCACCTATAATTCACCATCATTTATACTGGACTTGCAGCTTAGCAAGATTGTTTACTAGGCACCTACCAATGCTGGATGATGTTGTTCTTCAAGATACCACAGATTCCTTCACAACTGAACCTGGTCAATACCCTATTACTGAACAATTATTGAAAGCTGCATACAGCAAACATTGATTACTGGAATTATTGATTGATTGAATGGTGTTTAACGCCCAATTAAGCAGTATTTCAGCTATATTGTATCCGTTAATTTACTGGAAAACTGAAGTATTACATTAACAGACCATCAAGAGGAATGTGTGTTTTCTTTTCTATTAGTACTTAATAAATTTTACTTTAATATATTGTGTAAAAACTAAAATGTTTCCTTGGAAACAATCTAATTAAAGTTATATATTTGTTGGATTATTTTTTTTAAAAAATAAGTGGCATTCAAGTGATCTTTGAAAAAAAAGTCATGAACTTCCCAATGTGAATGGAATGTTTCCTGACTTTAATAATAACATGGTGTAGGATATTAATGAATATTGCCTGATACAAAAAAAAACAAACAAAATAACAAAATATCTAATAAAATTCAAATATTAACTAGATTAATATCTTCCAAGGACTAATTCTATTCAGTAATATATGTCCCCAACCTGGATGTAATTTCATCCCTTTGTGACATAAAACACAGTCCTTGAACATAAAACTACTGTCCAAATTAGAATACCATCATGAAGATGCTATTGTAAACAGAACTGTTTACCAGTAGTAAAAACCTTCAAATAATTAGACAAAATGATGCAGATATAAATTATTTTGTGTTAGTTCACTATGAAATACAGGGATGATTCTGGATAGAAAATAAAATGACTGAAAATCAATGAAAATAGCTGAAACCATCTACACCCCTTTCAAAAAGGTCATTTTTGACCTGTACCGACTGTGTCCTGCAATTTTCGGAATTTCCTTCTCACAGAAAAATAGTTGAAATCAGTTAAATAATTTGAAAAAAATTCATCGCTGTCAATAAGACATCAAACTGATCTAGTTATTCTTAGTTTGATTTACTGACATGCACCTTGCATCTTCACTAGGCAGGAGTTGCAATACACATCCTCTCCTCTTTACCCTTGACAATGATAGCTGTAATTTCATAATTCACAAGCACTGCTATCTGCTGGAATTTGTCAGTTACATGCCTTATAAGTATACAATATTCAGCCAATCAGCACAAAGCAGGGGTGGATCCAGGGGGGGCACACCTGTAGTGTCCTCCTCCCCCTCCCTTAAATTGGAAAAAATATAATTTTTTGGCGTAAAATCGTAATTTTATCACACGAAATACCACAAAAAAATTTGCGCCTCCCTCCGCTCTGCGCAATTTTTGTAAGTGTGCCCCCCTCTAACTTGAAATCCTTGATCCGCCCCTGCAAAGTATTCATTTCACCTTTGGCAGTCCCTCATACAAAAGCCTACACTGGTCC
Source organism: Bathymodiolus septemdierum (assembly GCA_963383655.1). Taxonomy (NCBI): domain Eukaryota; kingdom Metazoa; phylum Mollusca; class Bivalvia; order Mytilida; family Modiolidae; genus Bathymodiolus; species Bathymodiolus septemdierum. The sequence continues at coordinate 79,898,795 of OY726518.1, forward strand.
ATTTTTCATACAAAATACATGATTTTGTAACAAACATTCTGATTGGTTGGAACTCAGGGTGCCCACTGAGTTTTGATACTGGGGGTACAATGCCGCTGAATGGGGTACAATTGCTGTTGTTTCCTTAACTTTGTACCCCTGCAGATAGAAAGTCCCTACAATTTTGGGGGTACAGGGCCTATTTAAAGTTGTCACTGTGTGACTACGAAAGTTTGGCAAACACTGCCAATGGTGTAGAGGAGGGAAGGTTGAGTTAGCAGAGCCAGTACACTAATAATTGCAACCATCAAATCACATGAAGAGTGTGCCCATGATCACACATGGTAGTGGATTCTCATACATTAATACAATCAGCTATCCTCAGAGGCTGGTGGTGGTACACAGATCAGATTTGCATTATATAGACAATACATTTTTTTGCATATGTACATTGTTGGTAAATATAGCATTTAGTTGTTTGAGCTTTAGACACTGGAAAAAAGCAAACGTTTGAAAAAGGTTTTCTTTCCTGTTTCATGGCGAGTACAAATACATTTGATCATTCCTGATAATGTACATATATTGTATTTTATACTGCAATTTCATGAGACACAACATTTTTTAATTGACACCCAAAAAGGCAAAAACATTGTATATTTTGGTTGAATTTTTTATTGGGTGTCTACAGTAAGATCTTCATTCAACCAGTATCTATATTGCGTTAGCTCTACATAAGCTGTGTTAGCGCTAAAGGTCGCCACACTCGCCATGGGCAATTAAATTTCATATGTGGCTAATAAAAATTCAGTTGCGATCGCCACTTTGGCGAATGAAATATTTACGGTACTCGAAAAAATCTTTGTTAAATTTCAAACCAGTAACGTGTATTTGAAAAAAATGTTCAGCTGACAAGATGTAAATAAAAGTAATATTCAAAACCGAACATAAAGACAGGTTTTTAGTCATTTCGGGAAAATTATTTACGCTAAAAACATTTCAGTTCCGGATACAAAAATCCGTTTCCAATAGCAATTTCCTTTTTACTTTTAATGTTTACCACATGGCCGACAAGGACGAATCTGATCTTTGTCATTTTTTACAAATCCCATAGTTAGAAAAGTAAAGCTGATACCAAAGTTAAAAAACCTTATGACAGAAATGACACTCGCAAAATTAAAAATAGCTGGTCGCAAGGCAGACCATCCAGCTCACCTGTGCAATCTATAGTTACATGTGAATGTCATAACCATGTGGTTAGTGTTTAATTTGGTTAAGAACAATACTTCAGCTTAGCCAAAAGAAAACCATTTAATGGTATTCAAAATGGACATATAAATGTAATAGTAAAACAAGTCTTAACAAAAATGTCGAAGTCATTCAGGCAAACTCACATGTGAAGTTTCATCAACCTGGACCAAGTAGTTTGTCTACATTGGACCTAAATGCAAACCTTAATGCAAAAATGTCGAAGTCATTCAGGCAGAAATAGTAGGTCATGGTGACCTACATTTGTGTGCGGTGTTTTCAACTGTCCATGACAAACTCACATGTGAAGTTTCATCAACCTGGACCAAGTAGTTTATCTACTTTGGACCTAAACGCAAACGTTAATGCAAAAATGTCAAGTCATTCAGGCAGAAATAGTAGGTCACGGTGACCTATATTTGTGTGCAATGTTTTTTACTGTCCACGACAAACTCACATGTGAAGTTTCATCAACCAAGACCACGTAGTTTGTCTACATTGGACCTAAACGCAAACGTTAATGCAAAAATGTCGAAGTCATTCAGACAGAAATAGTAGGTCACTGTGACCTATATTTGTGTGAGGTGTTTTTAACTGTCCACGGCAAACTCACATGTGAAGTTTCATCAACCTGGTCCAAGTAGTTTGTCTACATTGGACCTAAACGCAAACGTTAACATTGGACACCGACTCCGCCACCACCGACAACGTACAGGTGACGACATAAACTCTTCTGTACTTCGTACAGGCGAGCTAAAAATGAATGGTTCAAACAAATAAGTGCATATTTTTTTTATTTATAATTTTACTATTATGTTTTGTAAAATTAATAAAATTATTGTATTGTAAGTAAACTTATTCATTTGTTCATTTGTTGATATTTGTTGGTTCTATGTTGAATAAAGTGTTACATAATTTCAAATGAGTGTTTGTTCATTTGTGTCGATTTCAGATGTGTGGCTAATCACATGTAAATGTGGCTAGAAAAAAAAATGGTGATTACCCACTTTGGCTATTGACATTTTTTGTCTACCGCTAACACAGATAAGACATGGGATACCAGGAGATTAGATGTATAAAGAAAAGGTTTATGTATACACCTTTTGGTAGTCAATAAATGCACTGATTGCAGAATAAAAGGTTTTTATATTATAAGATTCTCTTGTACACATGCTAAGGTTAGTCTAATCAGATTATCAACAAATAATGATACCCCATAGACTTTTTCGACCAAATTATGTCAACAATGAGAGATGAAGTAGATTGTAACAGTGTCTATTATTTTGCTATATTTTTTATGCTAGAATAAATTTATTGAAAAAGTGAAACACTGGACAAGACCTTTGATCAAACAGAGAAAAACATTTGGCGCACGTCGTATGTTATTGCATGAGCCAAGAACGGGAGATCTGAAAACGTTAAGAATGGATGATGCAGCATTCCAAGAACTATTACAGCTAGTTACTCCACTAATAAAATGAACTGAAATATGTATGAGGCCAAAAAACAAAATATCTGTGTTTCTACTAACCCTACAGATCCTGATTTTTTATTGCTACCCAACATTTATTGGCATTCTTGGACTAGCACTATTCAAGTCAGATCCTTATCCTGTATAGCCTAGGTACAAAATTGAAAGTTACCAACCCTACTTTTTTAAAGAATATTAGTGGAAACACAGATGGTTTTTTCTTGGCCTGAGAATTGCAATACCCCCTAATACTGTATGACTATATTTTAACACTTTGATTCCTTGTAACATATATTTGTATTAGTTTATAGGTCATTTATAGCCTAGGTTGTAAACAATTTAATACTCTTTTTAACCCAAACAAACAATAAATAAGTAATGTACTGCATCTACAATAAACAGCTGTGCGATATGCACATGATACTCCTAAAGATGACCATGCAGCCAAAGCATGCTGGAGTACTTATGAAACATGTTCTCTTGGGGAAACACCATCTCATTATGTATAACTTACCAGTTATCCCATAATTATAGACACAATGTCATATAAAGACCAAAAAAGACTATAAATCATGTAAAGTGCAAAGCCACACGACAAAGCCGTGGCTAAAGACAGATCGTTTTCAATCAGATAAAGTCCCATAACTCTAGAACAACAATAACAAGATATGATTATAATCTAATGATTATGAAGTCTCCCAAACCGGCCACTGACACTATCTACCCACATATCAAATTTTGATGATATCGGACAATGTTGAATTTTTATGCTGTGTTTTGGCAGCCATTTTGAAAATGGCAGACATCTTGAAAATTTTGAAAACGAAGAATTGCTCCTCTAATAGTGACCTACCACTATGTCAAAATTTATGTCTCTATCATTATCCAGTTAGAAGTTATCAACATTAATGTACGAAATTTCAAGTTTCCCATAGGATTCTATAGTAACCCCCACCCTCTTTGAACCCCCAAAAATATGGCTTTGACCCCCTTTACCACAAATCTGAAAACTTTAGGATCAACTAGAAACATATATCTATAACTCCACCAAGTTTCATGAAATTCTGTCCTGTAGTTCCTGAGATCTGCCGTGGACAAGTTCATGGTGCACGGAAAGAAAGGAGAATAACAAGAACAAGAACAAGAATAATAATAATAATAATAAGAAACGGAGCAAAAACAATAAGTCTCCAAACGTTGTTTGGGAGACTTAAATATCATCAAGAAGAAGATAACCATTCAGACTACCATTCCTAAGACCCATGTCAAGTCTGAACAATATAGGTCATGGCTAAGCAGAGATAAGTGAGCGACATATTTACAATGGAACTATTTTTCATAGGATAAAGTCCCATAACAACTGGAACAACAAAAGTGAAAAACGACACCCTCAGACCACCATTCCTAACAATCTTGTAAAGATTCAAGAAAATTGGTTGAGGCAAAATAGAGTTTTCATAGCGGGTGACTTGTGTAGGCCGAACACAAAACCGTATACTATAATATGTCCCTCTGGACCTAAAGACCAGCAAATATAAATCAATCCATTTACAGAATCTGATAAAACTGCCCTACAGTTTGAGTCAAAATAATTAGCATATAAAGTGCAGCATTTTAGCAGGAATCATCGTGGTTCAATTTCAGTCAGATTTTTTTAACCCTATCTATGTAAATTGAACCCCCTCACTTTTATCAAAAGAGGGGCTCCTTATACCATAATTAGGGGTTAGTTTTACAATATAACATAGGTGGTTGTTCTATATACAATAAGACAGGGGTTCAATATACCATCGGAAAGGGCAATATTCTATATATTATTCTATGAGCAGGAGGTCAATATCCCATGGTTAGGAGGTTCGATATACCATGGGATGGGGCAATATTCTATAGTAGTTGTACTTGACTCTCAATTTTTAAGATATTATTCTATGGGTAGGGGGTAAAAATACCACTAGTAGAGGGTCGATATAACATCGTTAGGTTTTTTTTTCAATATACCATGAGAAGGGGGTCAATATTCAATAGCAGTTGTACTTGACTCAAAATTTTAAGACAGGGGGGGATTCAATATTACATGGGTGGGGGTTTAAATACCACAGGTAGGACATTCAATATACCATGGAAAGGGGATTCAATATATCATGGGATGAAAGAAATAGTCCATAATAATTGTATCTGACTTACAATTCAAGACATTATTCCAAGGGTAGGAGGTTAAAATACCATGCAGTTATACTTGACTCACAAATTAGGACAAGAGGTGATTCAATATTGCATTGGGATATGGGATCAAACTACCATAGGCAGGGGGTTCAATATACCATGGATACAGGTTCAATATACCATGGATAAAAATTTATCTGGTGATCAATATACCATATGATTCAAAATGCAATATGACACTGGTGACAATTTTTCAGGGGTTCAATATACCATATGACACCTGCCTCAAGATTGTTCATATCTAACTCCCCTCAATTCATACAAGCAGTATACATAACAAAAATACTATCACCTCCTTTCAGACATTCAAGAAAGACAAACCATTTTTAGTGTATTCTTTAAAATAAACTTGCATAAAACAGAAATGTTGCAGCTCGTTTGATAGTCTCTATATATGTTCTGTTATCAAGTTTCTGATTTTTAATTCTTTCATTAATTGCTTCCACTAATCACTGAACAATAATTCTCCATCAAATTACTTTTTTTTTTTAATACAAATATAACACAGTAGCTACCAGCAATATCTAGTAGTATCTCTAAATATTGATTTTTACACAATAATTTTTCTCCTCTTTTTCTATTTACAGATATTCCCTTGAGGAATTTTTAATTATGAAAAACTGACTTGCACTACTATTTAAGTCCTAACATGCCAACGAACCGACGTCATTCCGAGGCGAAAAAAAAATTATATTCCATTTGGATCTAAATCATAGCTTCGTTTCACAAAGAAAAGATTTATGAGAAATTTTTCTTTACAATTTTAGATGAAAATATGTTCCAGGAATAATTTAATAGACATTTTAATATTCTGTAATGACAAAAAAAATCCTAAATCACAGATTTTTTTTTAAACTTTGGTATAAGCGGGTCATAGTGAAATTAAAAACAAAACACCTGAGGACTAAAATTTAACAGGAGTGAAAAAGCAAATCAATTGTTTGAATTAATCCCTGAACTTTTCACAATAGAATAACACTGGCATATGGTTGACGGGCGGTATTTCATTTTTCAGGACCCCCAAATGTATTGTTTTTTGAGCTGGCAACTGCAGTAATTAGGTTTTTTTTCCTGTATGGAGGTGTTTTAATATACTTAACTAGTGTTGTACACGACATTTTTCAATTTGTCAATGAATTTACATTTTCGTTGGATAAAATATATCTGTATGTTAGTCTTGCTTAAAATATTCATGTGTTTATAAGGAAAAGAAAATTTCCTTGATATTTCCAATGAAACTTCCACTTGGTTTTTTATCTAAAAAAAGAATAATATTTTGCTATGTCTGAACTGCTCTTGAAACACCAACAAAAAAATATTCTGGGATCATGTTTTTATGAGAATCAGAATCACAGACTGGGTTTACTCATTGGAGATAGTCATGTGTGTTACCACCAGTTCAAACTATGCTTTTTTGCACTTATGATAAACTTCACAAATTATCACCCCTATATATGTAACTAAGATCATTTCCCTGTATATCTTTTTTTAATAACTTCAGTTTCATATCACCTTTTGAATTTTAGTTGTAATACCATTTTATCATAAAATTGGACATTCTAACTATTCTTTATATCTTATTTACTATAATACAATAATCATAACTGATACAGGGAAAGGTTCTAAACTTCATACATAGGGGAGATAATTTGTGTGGGTAACAGTATCAGTGGCCTTTTAAACTCCAAATCATTTTGTTTTCAGAATTGGGAAGTGTTGTCATATAGAAATTTCTTCAAATATTTTAACTTCATGTCATAACTGAGGTAGGCCTTTTTTCCTCAAGTCGTTCAAGAGTGACCATTCCAAAATTTGCTTTAGGACACAATATATTTGTATAGATCTACATAAACAGGGACAAAACAAAAAGAAACAACATTTTTGCTGCAGTTTGCTGACTGGGGTCCTTAAGATAACAATAAGGGTAATAACAAAATTACCGAACTCCGAACAATTTTAGTAGTCCAGCAAAAATCCTTGGGGCCCCAACACCTGATCACATTACACATGAAATATTCAAAATAGCAGCTGCCATCTTGGCTACTGTCTGAAAATTTCTTGGACCAGGCCAAATTTTTGTAGTTTTTGGGCTACCATGCTACTAGTAATTTTTATCCTTGCTAGATTTAATTTGATTTTTGGTGTTTTAATGCCACTTTCAGCAATATAATGAATATTTCAGCTATATCATGGTGACCAGCTTTAGTGGTGGAAGAAGCCGGAGTATCCGGAGAGAACCACCGACCATGGGCAAGTAACTGGTAAACTTTATCACTTGCGGCTGAGAGTCGAGTGCACCCTTTTTTGTAATTTACAAAGCCGGGCACTAACCCATGCCATATTGGTGATAGGCTTGTATGAGTTGTTAGGTAATCCAACTACCTAACTCATTGAGCCACCCAGGCCCTTATATCCTTGCTAGAATAAAGCAACAAATGGTAGTTATGGTATTAATAATAGCTGGTTTTCAAATAACATACAGTCAAACTTGTATCATGAGGTCACCTTTGGGACAAAGAAAAAGTGGCCTTATAAGACAGGTGATGAAATTTATCTTTGACAAAACAAAACAAAAGGTGACCTTTTAATACAGGTGACTGTATGGGTGGGTTTGCCTGTACCCTGAAAATAGTATTTGTTTTATATTTTGTGATTCAGTGAACACTGATTTTAAGAACAAGTAAATGTCTTTCAGTGGATACTAATTTTGACAAATGGCAATCGCGTTCCTATTTGTTGTGATTCCATGGATACTGATAAAGAACAATAGCAACCATGTTCCTGTTTGGTTTGATTTAATAGATACTGATTTTGACATTGCTGATTTAGTGGATACTTAATTTAACGAAGAACAACCATTTTCCAGTTTATTCTGAATCAGTGGATACTAATTCAAGATAAATAGCAAACCATGTTCCTGTTTGATGTATTTCCAGGGATACTGATTAAGACAAATGACAACCAAGTTCCTGATTGCTGTAATTCAGTGGATACTGATTAACAATCATGTTCCTGTTTGTTGTGATTGAGTGAATACTAATTAAGACCAAACGCCCAATCATCTTATTTGTTACGATTCAGTAGATACTGGTCTAAACAAATAGCAAGCAATCATGTTGATTCTTAGGATAATGATGTTTACAAATAGCAATCATGTGCTTAGTCGTTGTGATTCAGTAGATACCGATTTTGTCACGTAACCATCACGTTCTTGATTGTTGTGACCGGATGGAATGTTTTGACGATCGGTATTTATTTCCTTTTATGCTTTAAACATAACGAAAATAAATAATAATGTTGATGTCTAGGTTAGAAAATTATTAATAAAATTGAACTGTTAAAGGACAAAAACATTAAAGGATGTCGAGAAGCAACAACCGACTTCACGACTTCACATCTTCATATGTAAAATGAAGTATATAAATACATCTAACTGTATACACTTGAGATTTTTTCAATATTATTTCTCCCTAACAGAATCGATATACATATTGATTTTAGAAGGTAGTTAACCATATCTAATATATATAACATTCTTTCTTCCTCATAACATCATAATCATCGTTACTTTTATGTAAACATTATGTCAGAAAATCTAACCTGCGTGTCATTTTCTTATTCAAAAAGCTTATTTTCAATTGAAATTCCATAAAAAAAAATTCTTTGATATTACAAAAAAAAAACATACCCTTTTTTTTAACGGAACTGAGTGTGTTAAGTATTATTATGTAGGAATAGTACTAATTCAATCCACACGGGAATGGAATGAATAATGAAACAAGATGTTTCAACACATCATCAAAGATATTTATGGTGGCCCTGTCAGTATTCTATGTAGTAACACATTGCCTGTAGGTTTGAAGCAATGTAAAAAAACTGACCACTAACATCCCTTTAGTACTAAATATTCATGATCTTATATTGACTGTGTACAGAGGCAGCTCTGTTGGGGATTTATATAGAAATCCATTGTTTGGACACATTAGCTTTGTCAAGCAACCACCTGACTGGAAAGTGACATTATAACCATGTATATTTAACAAAACAAACTGTTAGTATACAAAAAAGTATAGTAATTTACCAATGGGGTTATGGTTTTGGCATTTAACGCCACTTTCAACAATATTTTAGTTACATCGTGGTGGTAATTTACCAATGAATTAATTGCACATATTAGCACGCAATTATAGCTCTTCTTTTTTAATTACTAATACAGTAAAGCTTGTCTATACCAAACCTCCTTGGGACCAGTTATGTGTTCGGAATAGACAGGTGTCGGGTTTATACAGGTTAAATTAACAAAGATTCTTTCTTACATTGGTACATTATTTAAAGATCAGTTTATATAAGATTTCGATGTATTAAGGGTTCGGCTTAGACAGGTTTCAGCATACATGAAACTTATCAAAAAGAGAGAAAAAGAAATCCAAAGTTGAACTATTTGATTTAAGCATAAAAACAATTATTCAACCAATCAGAGCTGAGATATGTAAAAGTAGTCCTTTTCTAAGAAAAAAATGGTTTTTGGTCTATTTCCTTCTTTGAAAATTATTTGATAAACTGGCATAATAAGACTTGTAACTGAAGTTTATAATTAATATATAAGGATTATTAGGAGTCCAAATTTGATTGGATTTAATCTATTGAGGGCTTGATGTATGATCTATAAATACAGAATTTCTGACGATGAGGGTGCTAGTTTTAGAGTAGAGGTTCTTCCCCGAAGCCAGTCTTTCACTCCAAGATTCTATAAAAGTGCCCTGTATTTTTACTGATTATAGAGAAATCGTGCATGCTTGAGAAAATACAAAATGGCCAGGTATGTGTATGCAAAAAAAAACCCACAAACCTAGCAGAGATATGAACAGTATATTTATGAAACTGTATGTCACATGACCAACATGGCCTAAAGGTTAAATACCTCAGAAATTTGAATTTTCGAAATAATTTTTGTAGATTTTAGACTGACGAAGAAATAAAAAAAAAATTAATAAGACTGAATGTTTCGTAGGGAGGAACACTAGTAACCATGCCTGTCAAATATTTTACTCCAAAAGTAACTGTGAAACTATGTATCATTGATTTTTCCTCCTTGAGATAGCCGTGGTAAAAAAAATGAACAATCTGAATGTTTGCTCCGCCCACAGCTATTTATACCCACGGTCCCAGTTTAAAGCACAGATTCTAATATTTTCATTTACACATGCAAGCTTGTTCGAAATATAAAAATATAAAGATATGTTGTGCTTTGAATAATATGAAGTTTAATAGATTCCACAATTTGTGCATAAAACTGAAAAGCCTTCCAAACTTACCTGTGTGCCACACCCCTTTCGTGCAGATAGTGGACAGCAGATATTAGTTGTCTCATGTACACTCTTGTTCTATCCTCTGGTAAACAATTTTCTTTGTAAGTTTTGATGTGAGCCATTAAATCTCCCCCTGCAGCACATTCTAACACTAAGCAGTACAGTGTGGTGGCCTGAAAATACATCATCACATCATAATATATTTAGATATCAAAACAAAAAAGTACCCATTTGCAGCACATCTTAATAATATAAAACAGTAAAATACTATCGTCTGTGTCGCATGAACCATTTTTCCAAACTATGGTACTTATTTTTTATATGAGGGAGGCCATCGTAGTCGTGATTGTATGGGTACCTATGCATTCAGTGCCTAACACCACTTACTTTTTGAGTTCAAATCTCGCTCATAGTGAGATGTACTTCATACAACATTATGTGATAAAGTTTGTCAGTGACTTGCAGTGGTTTTCTCCTGTTTCCTCACCAACAAAACTGACTGCCACAATATAACTGAAATATTGTTGAAAGTGGCGTTAAACATCATAACCCTAACCCTATTTTTATATGCCCATTCCTTACCACTTTTCATTGAAAATCAAATACTATTCTCCATCACAAGGTCCATGATCCATGTTTTATATTCTTTGAATGAATATGTCCTTAACTTTCACTACAGATATTTAACATGACATGGTCACCATCTTTGCTTCTAATAGGAGGCAGAGTTGTTTACCACGCTTTGTTATATTTGCCTCTACATTTTTGTTTATTTGAGGTTTGTATGTGAGTTGAATAGGACAATGTCGATCGTCTGCCAATTTTTTGGCTTCCATTTACCTATTGGTTGACATTGAGAAGAATATATTACGAGGACATCTGACCAAATACATTCAGGTTACATTTCCGATATAAACAATGACCGAAAAAGTCTTTGTTAAATCATCTTTGACATACGAATAAAACCAATACATTCAAATGGAGTATATGTCATTGTAGATATAAGTTGCAAAAAAATTAATATTTCAAATGCACTTCAGTTTGATGCAACTTGGTAAGTAGCTTGCATTTCCGACAGCTTCAACAAACTTGAAACTCATTGACATAGAACCTAGTAGCATAATAGCATGAAAATACAAATCAAATTTCAAACATTAAAATTGTCAAGTGAAGTATTTAGTCTAAAAACACAATAAAAGATACAATTCAATGAATGTACATTATAAACACTGAAATGTAAAGTGTAATAGCACGAAAATAAATTATCAGAGTACCTATCTGCATAAACATTTTGGGGCCGTCGTGGTCGTATCTTATGAAGTTATGATAGTTGGATTTAAACAGTTCTACCTATGCAATCAGTGCTTATCATCACTAAAGTTGTGAGTTCCAATCCCACTCATGGAGAAGTGTACGTGATACAACTACACTTAATATGTGATAAAGTTTGTCAGTGTCTTGTGGCAGGTCAGTGGTCTTCTCTGAGGAACTCCAGTTTCCTCCACCAATAAAACTGACCGCCTCGATACAACTGAGATATTGTTGAAAGTGGTGTTAAACACTATAAACTTCCATAGCTAAATGGAGAAAATTGTAATACCGGTATTTACTTTCTATTTTTTTTAAATCATGGTGTAATATGGGATTTAAAGATTTTTAAATAATTCATTTCTTTTAAAGAAAAAAAATAGCTTTATCATTTTAACAAACCTGACAAGTCATGAATTTAGATGATTATAAAGGTGTGAATGACAGAAAACTAAATTGAATTAGGAATAATATGTCTCTGATCTCTGATCATGTAACAAAATAAAGTGACATTTATAGAAAACATATCAACCTTCTATTTGTAGGTGAAGATGACACGGTTAGTCTACTTTAACCTTGGTTACATTAGGTAATACACTTTCAACTATAATGTACATGCTGTGTAGCATAACAATGTTATTTAATGTTTCTTTAACACCTCTTTCAGTCGATTTTAGAGGACTTCAATATATTTTCCTGAGGTTTTTAACATCTCTATCAATAATAGATTTTAGAGGACTTCAGTACATTTTAACACCTCTTTCAGTAGCTATTAGAGGACTTCAGTACATTTTAACACCCCCTTCAGTAATTTTAGAGGACTTCAGTACATTTTAACACCTCCTTCAGTAGATTTTAGAGGACTTTCATACATTTTCTTGACATTTTAAACACCTCTTTCAACAGTAGATGTTAGAGGTCTTCAGTACATTTTAACACCTCCTTCAGTAGATTTTAGAGGACTTTCGTACATTTTCTTGACATTTTAAACACCTCTTTCAACAGTAGATGTTAGAGGACTTTCGTACATTTTCTTGACATTTTAAGCACCTCTTTCAACAGTAGATGTTAGAGGTCTTCAGTACATTTTAACACATCCTTCAGTAGATTTTAGAGGACTTCAATACATTTTAACACCTCCTTCAGTAGATTTTAGAGGACTTTCTTGAGATTTTAAACACCTCTTTCAACAGTAGATTTTTAGAGGACTTCAGTACATTTTCCAGAGGTTTTTTTACACCTCTTTCAACAGTAGATGCAGGGGTTTCAAAGTTTTTTATAATAGGAGGTACTTCTTAAATTTTAGAAGGTACCTAAAAATTAGGCTGAGGGCCATAAGGGGTCCAGGGAGCGGAAGCTCCTGAAATCTAGCATTTTGTGGACCAAAAAATGTACTTCAGAAACTGCAAAACATTAAGTGTTTTTGAAAGAAAAATCCCATTAACTTTAGAGTTCAGATTTCACCAAGAGTGAAGACCATGCATAATGCCTGGATTTTTCCCCCCAATTTCTTTATTGAATATTTCAGTTTACAGACTTCAGCCAAGATTATTCATAGATAGTCTGCCATATCTTAAAAAAAACCAAAAGAATCATAATGAGCTACGGTTCCGCAGCTAGGCTTGACCAAGCCATTGTTATCAAAGCTTAAACTTCTCAAAATTCTTTTGTTGGCTTTGTCCTTTTCTTTTTCACAATACCTTGGCTTGTGTGTTTTTTTTTACTTTATTACCAGTAATTAAACTCATCAAAGACCATTGGCAGGATCAAGACATATAAGTGTCATAATTAATGAAACCAAGGACGTATTATATATGTCCTTGATGAAACATATAAATTTAATTTGCAATCATCAATCTTTAATAAAATTTATAATTTTTTAATAGATCAATACAAATATAATTAAACAAAAACAATACATATTGTTACTTTCACGACTTATGTGCAAAAAAAATGTTCGAACAAAAAAAATACCGGAAGTTAAGCAACAAGACAGTACGCCCCAGAATGATTCGACCCTGGGTTTTAAATGGATAAAAAAAATCGCACAAAATATTGTGTAGTCATATATTCATAATACATAATGATCATACTTATATTACTGGAGATTACACTAAATTGTGTTTAAACATAATTTGTAATCGGTCATTTTTTTATTTTGAAAAGATGTCAGCTTTGTTCCGATACGAGTTTTACACAAGGATGAAAAGATATTGGGGCGAAAACATATCTATTTACCGCATGCACAAACTGCTATTTACGATTCTAAGGTAAAATTATTTTTAAAACAGGGAATATCCCATCAACTTGATCGTGACGCAGTTGTTCGATTTGAATGCGAGAATTCAGCAATTGACGTGATCATTAATTTTTTATGAAAAATATTCCACAAGCCTATCGACCATCATACTTGTGGTTTTGACCACCGCTAATTTTGGGGGGGTTCAGTAATTTCTGCCGGTACTATACACGATCTCAGGCGGGTAAAAGTACCGGGTACCGGCCCACTTTGAAACCCCTGTAGATGGACTTCAGTACATTTTCCAGAGGTTTTTAACACCTCTTTCAACAGTAGATGTTAGAGGACTTCAGTACATTTTCCAGAGGTTTTTAACACCTCTTTCAACAGTAGATTTTAGAGGACTTCAGTACATTTTCCAGAGGCTTTTAACACCTCTTTCAACAGTAGATTTTAGAGGACTTCAGTACATTTTCCAGAGGCTTTTAACACCTCTTTCAACAGTAGATTTTAGAGGACTTCAGTACATTTTCGAGAGGCTTTTAACACCTCTTTCAACAGTAGATTTTAGAGGACTTCAGTACATTTTCCAGAGGTTTTTAAGGGAATACGATACAGTAGGGATTGCCAATTGACTTTTTCATGAAAATTCGTGATTTGGTCAATTTCGACATGCTCTTTCCAAATATGCAAAGAAAAATATCCCTTTGTGACTTAGTTTTCGAGATATTTACGATCGAATTTCGACCATTTTTTGACAAATTTTTAAAATACGGATTTTTATAGCGTAAAGAAAATATCACAATTTCAAAACGGTAAAAGATAATTGTATCCGTTTTTTTGCAATAGCTTCCTATGATAATTTCGTTCAAAGATGATGAACATGTACATTGCCAATAATAGATTAAGTAGTCCAAAAATTCTACTTATTTGTGGAATATGGATTATTTAGTGGTTTCTTCATGAATAAATTTGCATGTAGAAAAAAAATGACAATTGATATTTTCTTAATATTTTGACATGATATTCTCGCAATGATTTTATTTAGAATTTTAACAAAAAGTAAGGGGGTACATGTGCTTGTATTTTAGCTACAGAACAAAAACCGTGCATTTTTCATGACAAACCTAGACATCGTCAATTTTGGCGCCAAATTACCCTACAATGTATTTTAATAGGTAAAACGTCGTGGAGTCTTTCCCGCCGTTTTCCTTGGATTGGATGAAAGGGCAACGCAACCAAAGAATGAAATTAATGAAAGAGAACGGCTATAGTTGTACAGCGAATAGATAAGTAACTGCCGAACCCGTGCAAACGTTCTTGCTCAATGTTCATTAGATTTAACGGTGTATCACAACCGTCACACGCGTTTAATTGCTCTGCTAGTGTTTTTAGTTCAACTGTTATTCGTCTCTCATCCTGCCAGCATATATCTTTATAATCAGTTCCAGGGTTTGCATCCGTCTGGTCTGCGTCTGTCTGGTCTACCTCTGTCTCACCAACATTCCTATCCAACTCTTTCAAGTGCTCTGAACATTTTTTCCGACGGCGTATTTCTCCTTCTTTTAAAAACGGCATTATTCGGCTTGAAGCAGGTGCTTTCAAATTTTTACGCAATCTGCGTTTTATGACGTCGATGCAACTTCCGCGGAAAATGTCGCGCTCGTTACTGTGACGTCGCAAAAACAACATGCGGTATTCGGCAAAGTAATTATCTGCCCTTGCTACTGTATCGTATTCCCTTAACACCTCTTTCAACAGTAGGACTTCAGTGTATTAATGTTGAATCCTCACTAGTATGTAGATTAGGTTGTTGATGTGACAGTCTGTTCATCACATTGATTGGTATTGTCCTGTAGAAGGGGAATTTATGTACATTGTATTTCTAGTTTTTACAGAAATAATCAATTTTTATAACGTGTTTGTTAGATCATAATTAACAAGAAACACTGTTACAAGTTTGTTTTTCATTTGAAATGATTGTGGTTTGTATTCTGCAGTCATTCCCAAGGTCTGTCAGACATGTGGCAATGTCCAGTAAAAATTGGTTTGATTCAGTAAAAGGTTATTCATTACTGGACCAAATGACCAGTAGGAATCTGAGCCCCTCCTCTGTGGAGCATCTGAATGTCCTGTAAACTTGATGCTGGGTTCAGTAATTTGTACTCCTTTACTGGACCGAATGTCCATTCAACTTCAATTTACTTTGGGAAACACTGTATTCTGCTGTGAATTTTAAACTATAATATTCTATAGAAAATAGCTAAAACAACACCTCAGGAGATTACTGGGTGTTTATTCTTTAGATCCACATGATCATGTCTTGTACACAGTGTCCTAAACATCAAAACAATATCACGAAGTGTTGCAGTGTGACTATTTTTATTTTTACATTTAACGGACTGCAATTTGGTTTGAGAAACTGTATTTTGGACTCAAAACATATTTGTTTGTGTTATTAACGTAAAATATTAGTGGGGCCATCATGGTCATGATAATATGGTAGTTGGATATACAACTACCTGTGCAATCAATGCCTATCACCACGAAAGTTGTGAGTTCGAATCCTGTTAAAGCAAGGTGTACTCGATACATTATGTGATAACGTTTGTCAGTGATTTGTGACAGATCTGTGGTTTTCTTCAGGTACTGCGGTTTCTTCCACCAATTAAAACTGACTGCCACGATATAACTTAAATATTGTAGAAAGTAGCGTTAAACACCATAAATCAAATATTCTTCATATTAATTTATGCATGGTTTGCATACTATTATGACACATGGTGCACCTCAAAAGTCTTTGTTTAACCTCTACATTTTTTCAGAAAACCTCCAAAATTCTGTTAGCAAACTTTCTGTATGTGGACCAAATTTGATAGTGTACGCATTGTTCTGTACAAAGTTCAGTAAAAGCCAACAGGAATTAAATATCTATTATAATGAGTCAGACACGCCTGGAAATAAGCAAAAAAAAAAATATCCCTCTAGCAAAACAATAACATTCAAAACTGCCCACATTGCTATTTTTTAATAAAATACCTAACATTTAACATTTAAGGGATTTCTATCATAAGATGTTTATGCTTCTCTGAAATCTGATCAATGATTTTGTGAAATTGGATACACAGATTTTCTACATATTTAAAAACCAAATGTCAAACTGATAAAAATCGTAATTTTAAATTCTTCGCAAATGAGCAGTAGTACTTTACAATTTTTTTTTTTTTTTTAAAGATTGTTTAATGTGGTGGTATATGTTTTATACCTGTCATGATGGATGACCAGTCAGGGCAATTTTTGACTGGATTTTCTAGATCAATACAATGGTATAAGAAGAGTCTCGTATTTCCAATAAATGTTTGTATTATTTGTTCACAAACAAAGTGGCTTTTTTATTTTTTTAATGAGAAAGAAGAATTACGGTAAGTCTTCAAAAAGCGATCAAGATAGATATGAGATCTAGATTAAAATCTTGTCAAATTAAAGCATTAAGTATCACACCTGTATGACCGATTTGTCTGTTGTGTAACAGGTATAGATAGATACCCCCTAATACACATCCAGATCTTTCATCTATACTACACTGTAAACCTTCAAATTGTCATTATTGAGTGAAAATAAGAAGATTCTACCTCCATCCAGGTGCAAATTAAAGACATAAAAAGTTAAAAGTGACATGTCTTCTATGTCAAATCCAGACACACATTTTGAAGTATTGAAATACAGTCAATCCTGCTACTGCAGTCATCTCAATTAAACAGCCACCTGTATTAAATACAGTCAATCCTGCTCCATGCAGTCATCTCAATTAAACAGCCACCTGTATTAAATACAGTCAATCCTGCTCCATGCAGTCATCTCAATTAAACAGCCACCTGTATTAAAAAGACATCTTTTTTCTTGTCCTGTCATAGAAAATATCATATGATTTCAACATCTTTTAAGAGGTCACCTGTCTTAAAAGACCACTTTTTCTTCATCCCATTGGTGACCTCTTAATACAGGTTTGACTGTAACTTAGTATGCTACAACTTCAGTTTGCTAATAATAGGTTTATCTATGGTTTTTTAATGAATTTAAATAATAAAAGTTATTGTCCAACAATTATAGAGACAAAAGAATATGATAGAAGTTATGTTATATAATAAGGTCAAAGAAAAAATAGCTATGTTACCACTATAATTTCAGACCAAAAAAACTAGGATGGGAAGATACCATAGGAAGGTACCATAGGAAGGCACCATAGGAAGGTACCATAGGAAGGCAAATCTTCTTCTTTGAAATTGTACCTAGGTTATACAGGACAAGATTCTGAATCCAACAGTACTTGTCAAAATGGCAATAACAACTTTACGGTAGGCACTACAAATTTGATAAAATAGAGTTAGCAGAAACACTGGCCATTTTTTTTTGGCCTAAGACAAATAAATGTATTAATTACATAATTTTCATATACATACTGATACATTGTATATACATTTTTATGTATATGTTTCTGATATAATGAAAAAGCATGTTAACATTACCACAATTTTTCATAGCAACATCATATCTGTAAAATCAGAGAGATAACCTGTATTTGCTTATTGCTGGTATAATTTTAAGTACAATGTACTTAAACTAAATGTTTTACTAAATAAACTATTGATTGATTGATTATTGTCAGGTATTTCAGCTACATTCATCATGACAATAAGTTTGTAAACAATAAGTTTATACATGTAGGTAAAAATGTGACACTTACAAAAAAAATTAAGAAAATGGAAGATGGCATTGGAGGGCTTAGGTTATAGTGTTTAATGCCACTTGTAGTTGTAATGTGACAGTCAGCTTTATTGGTGGAGGAAACCGGAGTACCCGAATAAACCCACCGACCTTAAAGTGGTATCGAGTACGCCTCACCATGAGTGGGATTTGAACTCACAACTTTAGTTGTAATTGGCATTTATTGCACAGGTAGTTGTAAATCCAACTACCATACGATCATGACCATGACAGCTCCTAGATGGCATTGGAAGTGCACAAGCCGAGCTATTACTATTTTGAAGAAAAATATTCTGCTAGGAATTAAATGTGGCATGCATTATACCTTAAAAAATAAAATCTGACCTGCAACATTTTATTTATTTATCTATCTTTGACCCACCTACTGGTTCCAAAATCAACAGAATTCTTCCCCCTCCAACAGGGCTACATGTATCACCAGGTGAAGTTCATTCCCCGAAAAAACAAGTTTTATCTCTTCCATAGAGTTATCACATGACCAAAATTGATGAAGATGAACATAAACTGATGGCACATGTATGGTACACGTGAGCTGGAAATAAAACTAGTCGACTGAAGAAAAATGCATGGGAGTACATGACAGTTAGCTGCAGAACCGTAGCTCTTATTATTACCGTAGCTCCTTGGCCAGTTTTCTAATATTTGCGGACCACAAATATCAGAAAACTGGCCAAGAACCATAAAAGCTACAGTTGCAAAGCTACATGACAATGTGATCAGCAGACAGTGTTTTTTTTAAACACATTCACTTATAGATTATTGTCAACATTAGACCAGGACTACCTAACAGCAGATCAATCACTAATCATATTGCTTATGATTTCCAGGACAAAACTCATCTAATTTGACAAGATTGTGAAAAATGACAGATTTGACCAGCTGACATTTCTCACATTTAGAATACCCCAAAAAAAATCAAATAAATGAAAAAATCCATTACAGTCAACTGTATTTTTTCCTGGCGATACAGATACTGCTGAAACCAAATACGAAAAACTTTAAAATACCGGTAGTTTGTGGAATGTTAACGGAATCGTCAAAACTATCAACTTCAGCTTTTACACTTGTGATGTATTGTTTGATAACTATGTAAGCATTATTAGAAAATAACTAAATTACACCAGCAAGCCTTTAGCAATAGATAGACAGTGTGATAGGGATAGGCAAATATAAATGGCTGCAAAATAAAATCTATATTTTTGTCATTACGACATTTTTATGGATGAACATCGATTGCTGGCTGAATTCCGACATTATTTCGGTTTTTTTCTTCTGTATCAGTGGTATTTAAGCAACTTGGATTTATACCGCACTTAAATGTAATCATTATGGTGTCATTATTGGTGACGATGCTACCTTAATTATCAATTAGTCCATCTGATTAATGTCATTATCTGTCTAATGAGCTAGCAGATGTTAGTTACTTCTGAAGCAAGTTAACTATTGGTTTATGATACAACAGTAATGAACCTTACAAACTAATGGCATCACGTTGGACTGTAAACAAATACGGCTATGAAAGCTTTTTGAAATGTAAAATCTCTTCATGTTGTGTAATCAAAAATAGCACGAGTGTAATAATTCTTATTATCTATAAGAGAATTGTAAATTATTTATGAACATACATATATCAAATCTGATATTTAAACATTATTAGAGTAAAGAAAGAAAATATAAGAAAAGAGATGCATATCTTCAAGATGACAGAATTTTATATACAACTTGTCAAACATATGGCATCACCAGCAATTGTTCCCTCTTGATTAACAGAAAGTTTAAATTTAATCCAATCAAGTAGTAAAATTATACAATGTTATTCCAAATATCGATTTTATACTTGAGGCCGTCGTGACCATATGGTAGTTAGATTTACAAGTACCTGTGCATTCGGTGCCTATCACCACTAATATTGTGAGTTCGATTCTCGATTCTCACTTAGGGTGAGGTGTTTAACATTATATGATAAAAGTTTGTCAATGGCTTGCGACAGGTCAGTGGTTTTCTCCAGGTGCTCCAGTTTCCTCCACCAATAAAACTGATCGCCACGATATAACTGAAATATTGTTGAAAGTGGCATTAAACATCATAAACCAACCAAACCAACCAATCAATACTTGAATAAATCAATTTCATCCTAAAAAATAACAATACAAACTATATATCTAATTTAGTGTGCATGACATGTTTCATCAGGTACATGACATGTTTCATCAGGTACATGACATGTTTCATCAGGTACATGACATGTTTCATCAGGTACATGACATGCTTCATCGGGTACATGACATGTTTCATCAGGTACATGACATGTTTCATCAGGTACATGACATGCTTCATCAGGTACATGACATGCTTCATCAGGTACATGACATGTTTCATCAGGTACATGACATGTTTCATCGGGTACATGACATGTTTCATCGGGTACATGACATGTTTCATCGGGTACATGACATGTTTCATCGGGTACATGACATGCTTCATCGGGTACATGACATGTTTCATCAGGTACATGACATGTTTCATCAGGTACATGACATGCTTCATCAGGTACATGACATGCTTCATCAGGTACATGACATGTTTCATCAGGTACATGACATGTTTCATCAGGTACATGACATGTTTCATCAGGTACATGACATGTTTCATCAGGTACATGACATGTTTCATCAGGTACATGACATGCTTCATCAGGTACATGACATGTTTCATCAGGTACATGACATGTTTCATCAGGTACATGACATGTTTCATCAGGTACATGACATGCTTCATCAGGTACATGACATGCTTCATCAGGTACATGACATGTTTCATCAGGTACATGACATGTTTCATCAGGTACATGACATGTTTCATCAGGTACATGACATGTTTCATCAGGTACATGACATGTTTCATCAGGTACATGTTCATAATAAAAAGATTGGAAAGTCTAATAAAATAAAGTCTTTGTGAGCAAGTAAACCAAAGGGCCTATACAGCATAGTCAAAAAGGTGCACTTGATTCCTGCTTCATCCCAGTAACCCTTGTTATTTGCAAAAACAACAAACTAAAGATTTTAGATCTGACAAAACATTGATGGATGTATTACACAGTGACTACAAAATTCCTAAAGTAATCTGCTATTAATTCTATGAAGTTTTCAGCATGATAAAATATTTGTATGCTGAATTTGTTTGTCATTTGAAAGATTTCCTGTTTTAAGCAATAATTGGCAAACTACTTGGATACCATGCTCTAGGCAATAACATACACATGTTTACTGAATAGTTAACCAGAAGCTTCAGGGGGGAATGTAGTTTAATCGCTAATCTTGTCTACAATTGGCTTCAAATAGGATATGCATGTTAAATGGATAATATTTCTAAATCAAAGCTCTGCATGCACTGGTGTGAGGTAGATTGTTTCCTACTGCTTCAGCTTAAATAATTGTTATTTACAAATTATACACTGCATGTGAAACACCAAATGATTGTATTTGCTCTTGTCTTCTTCATATTATTTTTTAACTGTTAATAATGCTTTACTGGGCAATATGATTTATGATTTATGGTGCTTAACGATACTTTCAATAATATTTCGGTTATATTGTGGCGGCTGGGCAATACGAATCTCTTTCACATTTTAAAATTTCATTGAAAAATGTTGGATTTTTCAGTGATTAACATAATATACATGTTGTACAACTAATTTTTAATCATTACTGTAAGTGTGATGGCTTGGGGTGGAATCACACCATATAAGAGTACAATCTTATTTTTGTTGATGGTAGGTTTAATGATGACAGATACAGAGACACAATTTTAACCATGGAAGTTGTCATATGTCATGCATCAGAATATACCTGTCTTTATGTTTCAGCAAATACAATACATAACAGTGAGTGAGTGAGTGAGTGATTGTTGTTTAACGCCAACTCAGCAATTTTTCAGCTATATCATGGCGAGAACAAGTTAATTTTCAATGAGATGATGATGATGAGGTCTGCTTTGTTCTAGATCAACACGCTGAGTTGGATTTTTAATAGTGCAAGCTCACTGAAACAACAGTCCGCGGATAGACATGCCGTTCCACTCGAACACATTATTCTGATTCCGAGCCAACCAGTCTTTGCTCTTACTCCTTAATGCTGCGTGCTTAGTGGAGAAGCAACAAATACCAATTTCATAGTCTTTGATTTGACCCAACCAGGGCTCGAACCCATGATCTACCACATACAAGGCGAGCACGCTTATTATTACACCACCGATACGGTTACAAAACAACACACTGCTTGCGTATCTATATGGTTTTCCTTCAACAACAAAACATTGTTGTCTTGCCATGGCTGTCAAAATCATCGCACTTGAATCTTATCCAGCATGACTGGGGCAAACTGAACCGCAGTGATCACGAAGACCACAAAACCAACCACTCTGGCCGATTTCTGACAACCCCTTCAAGAGGGGTGCTACAGAATTCCACTGAGACTGTAATCTCATGCATTATCATGTGAACACAACGTTGTCTACAATACCGGTGTCATATGGTATTTTGAACCCATGAAAAATCTACCCCGGGTTCAATATACCATATAGTATTTTGGATGAAAATTGACCCCGGGGTCAATATACCATGGGGTTCAAAATACCATATGACACCAGGTATGTCATTAGTACCAACTGCAGATACACAAGGTATTTAAATTTGGTTATTTTTGTCCTTGGACTTTAAGACTCTTTTTTTCTACTAATGTTCTCTCCAGAGGCATTACTTCAAAACCTGCTTTTTGATCTATGAAAGCTTTAGCCATTTGTTTACCAGATTTATCATTATGTTGCTGCATTTAAAGAATTTTATTAAATAAAATATGAAATTTACATTGATTAAGAAAAATTAGTATTCTCAATTTTATCCCTTAGAATATGTATGATCCAAGGTTGGTTTAAATTGGTTCAGTAGTTTCAGTGGAGACTGTAAAAATGTGAAAAACTAATATGAAAAAACTAACTGTAGCTGAAACAATTTCACAAAGTAACAAAACTACTATATATTTAGATATGAAACTGTACTACATGTTACGATCAATTACATGTCACACAAGGGATTTACACCTTTTCAATTGCAATTTCAATTTCAATTGCATTTTTCAATACAAAATCATCAAATTGAATCGAACATTTTATCACGACTTAGTAAACATATAATATATTAATATTAAATAGCTTTTGAGTGCAAGTTTACTAATCTCAGTAGCAATGACCTAATTAATCTTTATCAAACAAAACATAATGTTGTTTGATTAGTATCTAATCAAGATTATAACTTTATTGGTTTTTTTGTTGTTGTTGAAAATTTGTTATCTTACGATTCACTCACTATTCACCAACATCTAACAACATTGAGTATCAGATCACTTTAGGGGACATTTTCGCTCGTCAAGGGTTACTATCTGCCTCCCCGCCTCCCCTTGTCTTCACCATTGGCCACTATAATTGCTGGTTTATGTGCACAATTAGTGAAATTCACTGGAAAACACGTTAGGACATCGCACATGTGCTAAAAATAATTATGCTATTTAGAGAACAGTTTTGTTTACAAAGCAAAAGCAGCATGCCATATAAGAATAGTCTACATAAGTACTAATAATTTGGATGAAATAAATTCTGTTTTATGTTTAACTGGTGCATTCTAAAAAAAAAATTGTGTACAAATTATATTGAACTTATTTAGTCAAATACATGTAATTCTGCTTTTCTTGATAATTTTTTTTATCAAACTTGGACAAGAATTGAGTTTGGGATAATTTTTGGGGGACAAATTGTATATTTTATTGAGGTAAATGGAAGTGTCAGAATACTTTTGTCCATTGTTGGTACATCTAACTTTTATTAGATTGTCACATGACAACTCCCATCGTTGTCTTCTGACTTATCTCAACTTATAGGTAGTAATTTCTTAAACACAAGACCAAGAAAGAAAACAAAATTCTTCTTTCTTTTTGTTAGATTTTTAATTTCATAATCCATGTATATACATTATGTAATTTAACAACACAATATAGAGTTCTCAATACAATTTTATGTGATAAAGTTTGTCAGTGACTTTCAGCAGGTCGGTGGTTTTCTCCTGTTTTCTCCACCAATAAAACTGACCGCCACAATATAACTGAAATATTATTGAAAGTGGCACTAAACATCACAACCCTGACCCCTGACCCAAAATACAGATGCAACACATTTGTTTCACAACATTTCAATTGTCAATTTCCCATAATTTCTGTCAATAATGTCAAATAAAACTACTGTTTCCATTTTCAGTAATCCCATTGTTTAAGATGATTCTTTATTAATTAGATCTTAGACTCTCAAAGAAATGTTTCCATCTCAATACTAATAGACACCTTCAGGAATATTCATATAGGTCACAAAACCGAAAATGATATTTAAGAATTAAGTACATGTATACTGAAATCAGTTGAAAGGCTCAAGATGTGCAGAATATTTTCAGAACTTGGACTTAAAACAAACATATGTGCATTCTATTTTATTATTAAGAAAAGGTTTGGACCCTCTTCTACTTCAGAGAATACGACAAATTTGAAAGCCATGCAATTACTTCTGATAAAATATCATAAGAATTCTACAGTACTCTAGTTCCACTGCACTCTTGTTCCTCACTGCAAAACTAAACAGATTCATGTGTTGTAAGAAAAAAATTCAACAATCATCAAAGATTTTATGAAATAATTCAAACTGTTATGTCAAACACAACTGACAGTATAATCCCAGAATTCCATCTTCAGGGAGGCTAACAAATGATTAATTTTCCAGGCATCAACCTGCTACAGGTATGTCACTATGTGGACAAGCAAGCAGTTTTCTAATATTTTAAAAATTACTTTCTATAAAATAAAACTATTCTACAGGTACATCATAGCGTAACTTTATTATTTATTATTATAGCTATCGTAACTTTTAAAATCTACTCTTATGACAAATGATCTGAAAAAAAGATCAAAATCTGTATGTCTGATCATTTTATGTATACCATATGTAAAATGGTAATAAATTACTAAAAAACATGGATTAAAATTGAGCAAAAACTTGTTGTTGCATCATTTTTGTCTTGTAAATACTGGTCACAGAGATATCCGTGATGATACTTGTAATTGTCAAATTTTCACGCTTACTTTAATGTTAAACACAGACTGACTAGAATACATTAAAGTGATTGTCTATTATTCTTTCAGAAAGGAAAAAAAAATGGGAATATGTATGGACTATAATGACGGAAATATCAAATTTCTTTCATATATATGATCTCTGGTCTTGACAACAGGGTAAAAATAGTCCATTACCACATTCATGTTGTATCAGTGATACTGTATACATCTAAAAACACCTCAATTCTTGACAATATTGTGTAAGATATACATATATAAATATATATTATGACATGAAGGTTATATACAATATTCAATGGATACTTTCATAGGGGAAATCTTTTGAGATGTTTTATGTCACATCTTTGCTATTTTACAGAAACTCAATACCGTCTAGGTCTCCAATACTATCACCTGCAAAGCCTAATTTTTTATTTGTGAACAATTGAAGGTGAAAGAATCTTCTCCTTAAAATAATCTAATTTTTTCTAATAACATGCAAAGGTGACTGGATCACTTATAGTTGATTTAACAAATATTATACGACACTGTTCACTGTTCGACTTGCAGATATAAAATTTCTTTATGCAGATTTCATTTAACAATAGACACGGTGACCTACTTTTCAACTTAAAGATTTAATTTTAAAATCTTGCTTCATCTTTAAGTAGCTATTCAATTATAGTTCTCTATTATAACATGCATTTTTTACTCCATTACCTGTCATTTTCACATCAAGATTAATCTAATGTTTAATATCACAAATTTATAGAATGTTTAGTTTTATTGAAAATTTATATAAAAACCTGAAACAGAAGAAATAAAATACTACACATAAAATATCTGGTTGTAAAAATTTGGACCACCAGGGTTCAGATCCTATGTTGCCTTCACTTTTGAAGCTTAAAACTGCATTAATCTACAGGTAATTGGCATATTCAGCAAATTTTTACAGATAAAGCTGAGCTTTACATTAACTAACTCATTATCAAATGGCTACTGTGGTGGGTCAACTGACACAATATTGAAAGTAGACACTCAAAGAATGATTCAGCCAACTTCGTTTTAAATTGGCCTTGTGGTTTTAAAGAAGTTTAAAAAATGAAAGTGTATGGACAGACGACAGACACCAAGTGATGGTGATAGCTCATATGAACTTTTAGTCCAGATAAATAAAAAAAAATGCTAAGCTATATGTCTAGCAGCAATTATGAAAATTGTATTCTTGTTATTGAAATCAGATATTTGACCAATATATTTCCTAAGGCTATTATGTAGCTCATGTCCAGCAACAGAGACAGAACGTCTATAAGCACCATAATTTCAAATGTTCTTAGGATATGGGGGTGGACACAAAGTGTATTATAGGGTTATGGTATTTGATGCCACTTTCAGTAATATTTCAGTTATATCGTGGCAGTCAGTTTTATTGTTGGAGGAAACTGGAGTACCCAGAGAAAACCACTGACCTACAGCAAGTCACTGACAAACTTTATCAAATAATGCTGTATCTAGAACACCTCGCAATGAGCGGGATTCTAACTCACAATGTTAGTGGTGATATCCACTGATTGCAATGGTAGTTGTAAATCCAACTACCATACAAACACGAACACGACCACGACGACCCCTAAAGTATATCATAATATGGGTCCAATTAATCAATCTACTTTGGGTATAGGCACATATTTCTGGTAAAATCAGTCAACAGTCACGATATTTTAAAGTAATATAAATGTAATGGAATGTTTTTAATTTAATATGAAAAAAAAATATTTGACCTAGACTAGAGGTCATCTCTTATCAAATGTACTGGTTTTGGTTAATAGATCAGAATTAAACAAGACTGACACAGTAGAAACAAAAGGCTGCAAGTCCATACAATAACGTTACATGTACTAGTTAACATGTAATATTAGGATATACAAGTTTAATACAAGGTCTTAGTAACTTATACCTAACTATAGAAATGTTGTCATCTATATGGGTGGATAAATAAATAAACAATGGATTTAAATTTTAATAGTTTGAACTAAACGGTAATATGGATCAGTGGGTGCTAAAACTGATGAAATAACACATTATTTTCTGTTTCTCAATCAAAATGCTTTATCATCGTTTATTACAATACTACAAAGGTAATATAATCAAGTAAGATGTAATCAACGGGATTGCAAACAAAAAGAAATGAAGGTTACTTGTCACACTTTCAACGGAAAGAAAATGAGATCGATTGACGATATACCACTATTTCACTAACTAATACCTCGAATGCAAAAAAGCAAAACTTGTTCAATATCCCATTTTCATGGGCCAGCGGAGATTCATAAATCATAGCTAGACATTGAACCCTTTAAGGATATACAGATAAAATAAAGCGTACCAGACAATACACAAAAAGCCATCTATGTTCGTTTAACCAGCACCGAAAGTACTTCGTGTCTATCTTTAACATATCAAATTTTAACGATTTTTTTCGGAGCCACCTATAACTGCTGTCTATTGAAGTTCAACTATCTGTATAAATTCCTCAATTTTTCAAGCTTTATTTCAAACGGAAAGTATCTCGCAACAGAAGGTTAACTGCGAACACGATATGGACTTAACGTAAGATTTCATCCAAATGAACCTTCGGTTTTATTAACCGTTGGGTGGTGGTTTCATGTTAAACCATCATCAATTACTTCAGAGAAAGATCTAATTCATTATTTGATTTTATAGGCAATAGATTTCTGTAGAAAAATAAAAGTAATCATCTAGAATTTAAGATTTCATGTATTTTCATTAGTTACATATAAAATAAAATATTTTTCTATTGACGAGTGTTATCTAGTACAAAAATGTATAAGCAAATGTTAACAATTTTTCATTTCATTTTGGACTACATTATAAATTTTCTTTAAATGTGAAATAAAATTAGATACAGTGTTTTCTGCAGAGTTTTGGTTTTATAATTTCATTTCATAATTTTTTTTATCAAAATATATAAAACTAGAGGTTCACTTGAGTCCAAATAGCTCACCTAATTATTCACGATTCAAGCAAGTTTGTAGTTTCTGGGACAAGACAAGACAAGACAATTTTATTCTTTAAAAACCATTGTAAACACATTTGTGACATTGGTACATATAATGTAAATACAAAACAATTATGTACATATTAACACCTACACAAAGATTGTAAAGTTATTACATCTAATCTATATAACTCATTTGTATAACAGACAAAACACTAACCTGGAAAACCTGCTAGTGAACTTATCAAAAGGCTAACCTGGAAGACCTGCTAGTGAACTTATCAAAAGGCTAACCTGGAAGACCTGCTAGTGAACTTATCAAAAGGCTAACCTGGAAGACCTGCTAGTGAACTTATCAAAAGGCTAACCTGGAAGACCTGCTAGTGAACTTATCAAAAGGCTAACCTGGAAGACCTGCTAGTGAACTTATCAAAAGGCTAACCTGGAAGACCTGCTAGTGAACTTATCAAAAGGCTAACCTGGAAGACCTGCTAGTGAACTTATCAAAAGGCCAACCTGGAAGACCTGCTAGTGAACTTATCAAAAGGCTAACCTGGAAGACCTGCTAGTGAACTTATCAAAAGCCTAACCTGGAAGACCTGCTAGTGAACTTATCAAAAGGCTAACCTGGAAGACCTGCTAGTGAACTTATCAAAAGGCTAACCTGGAAGACCTGCTAGTGAACTTATCAAAAGACTAACCTGGAAGACCTGCTAGTGAAGGCTAACCTGGAAGACCTGCTAGTGAACTTATCAAAAGGCTAACCTGGAAAACCTGCTAGTGAATTTATCAAAAGGCTAACCTGGAAGACCTGCTAGTGAACTTATCAAAAGGATAACCTGGAAGACCTGCTAGTGAACTTATCAAAAGGCTAACCTGGAAAACCAGCTAGTGAATTTATCAAAAGGCTAACCTGGAAGACCTGCTAGTGAACTTATCAAAAGGCTAACCGGGAAGACCTGCTAGTGAACTTATCAAAAGGCTAACCTGGAAGAGCTGCTAGTGAACTTATCAAAAGGCTAACCTGGAAGACCTGCTAGTGAACTTATCAAAAGGCTAACCTGGAAGAGCTGCTAGTGAACTTATCAAAAGGCTAACCTGGAAAACCTGCTAGTGAATTTATCAAAAGGCTAACCTGGAAGACCTGCTAGTGAACTTATCAAAAGGCTAACCTGGAAGACCTGCTAGTGAACTTATCAAAAGGCTAACCTGGAAGACCTGCTAGTGAACTTATCAAAAGGCTAACCTGGAAAACCTGCTAGTGAATTTATCAAAAGGCTAACCTGGAAGACCTGCTAGTGAACTTATCAAAAGGCTAACCGGGAAGACCTGCTAGTGAACTTATCAAAAGGCTAACCTGGAAGAGCTGCTAGTGAACTTATCAAAAGGCTAACCTGGAAGACCTGCTAGTGAACTTATCAAAAGGCTAACCTGGAAGACCTGCTAGTGAACTTATCAAAAGGCTAACCTAAAAGACCTGCTAGTGAAGGCTAACCTGGAAGACCTGCTAGTGAATTTATCAAAAGGCTAACCTGGAAGACCTGCTAGTGAACTTATCAAAAGGCTAACCTGGAAGACCTGCTAGTGAACTTATCAAAAGGCTAACCTGGAAGACCTGCTAGTGAACTTATCAAAAGGCTAACCTGGAAGACCTGCTAGTGAACTTATCAAAAGGCTAACCTGGAAGACCTGCTAGTGAACTTATCAAAAGGCTAACCTGGAAAACCTGCTAGTGAATTTATCAAAAGGCTAACCTGGAAGACCTGCTAGTGAACTTATCAAAAGGCTAACCTGGAAGACCTGCTAGTGAACTTATCAAAAGGCTAACCTGGAAAACCTGCTAGTGAATTTATCAAAAGGCTAACCTGGAAGACCTGCTAGTGAACTTATCAAAAGGCTAACCTGGAAGACCTGCTAGTGAATTTATCAAAAGGCTAACCTGGAAGACCTGCTAGTGAACTTATCAAAAGGCTAACCTGGAAGACCTGCTAGTGAACTTATCAAAAGGCTAACCTGGAAGACCTGCTAGTGAACTTATCAAAAGGCTAACCTGGAAGACCTGCTAGTGAACTTATCAAAAGGCTAACCTGGAAGACCTGCTAGTGAACTTATCAAAAGGCTAACCTGGAAGACCTGCTAGTGAACTTATCAAAAGGCTAACCTGGAAGACCTGCTAGTGAACTTATCAAAAGGCTAACCTGGAAGACCTGCTAGTGAACTTATCAAAAGGCTAACCTGGAAGACCTGCTAGTGAACTTATCAAAAGGCTAACCTGGAAGACCTGCTAGTGAACTTATCAAAAGGCTAACCTGGAAGACCTGCTAGTGAAGGCTAACCTGGAAGACCTGCTAGTGAACTTATCAAAAGGCTAACCTGGAAAACCTGCTAGTGAATTTATCAAAAGGCTAACCTGGAAGACCTGCTAGTGAACTTATCAAAAGGCTAACCTGGAAGACCTGCTAGTGAAGGCTAACCTGGAAGACCTGCTAGTGAACTTATCAAAAGGCTAACCTGGAAAACCTGCTAGTGAATTTATCAAAAGGCTAACCTGGAAGACCTGCTAGTGAACATATCAAAAGGCTAACCTGGAAGACCTGCTAGTGAATTTATCAAAAGGCTAACCTGGAAGACCTGCTAGTGAACTTATCAAAAGGCTAACCTGGAAGAGCTGCTAGTGAACTTATCAAAAGGCTAACCTGGAAGACCTGCTAGTGAACTTATCAAAAGGCTAACCTGGAAGACCTGCTAGTGAACTTATCAAAAGGCTAACCTGGAAGACCTGCTAGTGAACTTATCAAAAGGCTAACCTGGAAGACCTGCTAGTGAACTTATCAAAAGGCTAACCTGGAAGACCTGCTAGTGAACTTATCAAAAGGCTAACCTGGAAGACCTGCTAGTGAACTTATCAAGACTAACCTGGAAGACCTGCTAGTGAAGGCTAACCTGGAAGACCTGCTAGTGAACTTATCAAAAGGCTAACCTGGAAAACCTGCTAGTGAATTTATCAAAAGGCTAACCTGGAAGACCTGCTAGTGAACTTATCAAAAGGCTAACCTGGAAGACCTGCTAGTGAACTTATCAAAAGGCTAACCTGGAAAACCTGCTAGTGAATTTATCAAAAGGCTAACCTGGAAGACCTGCTAGTGAACTTATCAAAAGGCTAACCGGGAAGACCTGCTAGTGAACTTATCAAAAGGCTAACCTGGAAGAGCTGCTAGTGAACTTATCAAAAGGCTAACCTGGAAGACCTGCTAGTGAACTTATCAAAAGGCTAACCTGGAAGACCTGCTAGTGAACTTATCAAAAGGCTAACCTGGAAAACCTGCTAGTGAATTTATCAAAAGGCTAACCTGGAAGACCTGCTAGTGAACTTATCAAAAGGCTAACCTGGAAGACCTGCTAGTGAACTTATCAAAAGGCTAACCTGGAAGACCTGCTAGTGAACTTATCAAAAGGCTAACCTGGAAAACCTGCTAGTGAATTTATCAAAAGGCTAACCTGGAAGACCTGCTAGTGAACTTATCAAAAGGCTAACCGGGAAGACCTGCTAGTGAACTTATCAAAAGGCTAACCTGGAAGAGCTGCTAGTGAACTTA
Organism: Bathymodiolus septemdierum; assembly: GCA_963383655.1. Classification (NCBI taxonomy): domain Eukaryota; kingdom Metazoa; phylum Mollusca; class Bivalvia; order Mytilida; family Modiolidae; genus Bathymodiolus; species Bathymodiolus septemdierum. The sequence goes on from OY726518.1 coordinate 79,931,117, forward strand.
TCAAAAGGCTAACCTGGAAGACCTGCTAGTGAACTTATCAAAAGGCTAACCTGGAAGACCTGCTAGTGAACTTATCAAAAGGCTAACCTGGAAGACCTGCTAGTGAAGGCTAACCTGGAAGACCTGCTAGTGAATTTATCAAAAGGCTAACCTGGAAGACCTGCTAGTGAACTTATCAAAAGGCTAACCTGGAAGACCTGCTAGTGAACTTATCAAAAGGCTAACCTAGAAAACCTGCTAGTGAATTTATCAAAAGGCTAACCTGGAAGACCTGCTAGTGAACTTATCAAAAGGCTAACCGGGAAGACCTGCTAGTGAACTTATCAAAAGGCTAACCTGGAAGAGCTGCTAGTGAACTTATCAAAAGGCTAACCTGGAAAACCTGCTAGTGAATTTATCAAAAGGCTAACCTGGAAGACCTGCTAGTGAACTTATCAAAAGGCTAACCGGGAAGACCTGCTAGTGAACTTATCAAAAGGCTAACCTAAAAGAGCTGCTAGTGAACTTATCAAAAGGCTAACCTGGAAGACCTGCTAGTGAACTTATCAAAAGGCTAACCTGGAAGACCTGCTAGTGAACTTATCAAAAGGCTAACCTGGAAGACCTGCTAGTGAACTTATCAAAAGGCTAACCTGGAAGACCTGCTAGTGAACTTATCAAAAGGCTAACATGGAAGACCTGCTAGTGAACTTATCAAAAGGCTAACCTGGAAGACCTGCTAGTGAACTTATCAAAAGGCTAACCTGGAAGACCTGCTAGTGAACTTATCAAAAGGCTAACCTGGAAGACCTGCTAGTGAACTTATCAAAAGGCTAACCTTGAAGACCTGCTAGTGAACTTATCAAAAGGCTAACCTGGAAGACCTGCTAGTGAACTTATCAAAAGGCTAACCTGGAAGACCTGCTAGTGAAGGCTAACCTGGAAGACCTGCTAGTGAATTTATCAAAAGGCTAACCTGGAAGACCTGCTAGTGAACTTATCAAAAGGCTAACCTGGAAGACCTGCTAGTGAACTTATCAAAAGGCTAACCTGGAAAACCTGCTAGTGAATTTATCAAAAGGCTAACCTGGAAGACCTGCTAGTGAACTTATCAAAAGGCTAACCGGGAAGACCTGCTAGTGAACTTATCAAAAGGCTAACCTGGAAGAGCTGCTAGTGAACTTATCAAAAGGCTAACCTGGAAGACCTGCTAGTGAACTTATCAAAAGGCTAACCTGGAAGACCTGCTAGTGAACTTATCAAAAGGCTAACCTGGAAGACCTGCTAGTGAATTTATCAAAAGGCTAACCTGGAAGACCTGCTAGTGAACTTATCAAAAGGCTAACCTGGAAGACCTGCTAGTGAACTTATCAAAAGGCTAACCTGGAAGACCTGCTAGTGAACTTATCAAAAGGCTAACCTGGAAGACCTGCTAGTGAACTTATCAAAAGGCTAACCTGGAAGACCTGCTAGTGAACTTATCAAAAGGCTAACCTGGAAGACCTGCTAGTGAACTTATCAAAAGGCTAACCTGGAAGACCTGCTAGTGAACTTATTAAAAGGCTAACCTGGAAGACCTGCTAGTGAACTTATCAAAAGGCTAACCTGGAAGACCTGCTAGTGAAGGCTAACCTGGAAGACCTGCTAGTGAACTTATCAAAAGGCTAACCTGGAAAACCTGCTAGTGAATTTATCAAAAGGCTAACCTGGAAGACCTGCTAGTGAACTTATCAAAAGGCTAACCTGGAAGACCTGCTAGTGAAGGCTAACCTGGAAGACCTGCTAGTGAACTTATCAAAAGGCTAACCTGGAAAACCTGCTAGTGAATTTATCAAAAGGCTAACCTGGAAGACCTGCTAGTGAACTTATCAAAAGGCTAACCTGGAAGACCTGCTAGTGAATTTATCAAAAGGCTAACCTGGAAGACCTGCTAGTGAAATTATCAAAAGGCTAACCTGGAAGAGCTGCTAGTGAACTTATCAAAAGGCTAACCTGGAAGACCTGCTAGTGAACTTATCAAAAGGCTAACCTGGAAGACCTGCTAGTGAACTTATCAAAAGGCTAACCTGGAAGACCTGCTAGTGAACTTATCAAAAGGCTAACCTGGAAGACCTGCTAGTGAACTTATCAAAAGGCTAACCTGGAAGACCTGCTAGTGAACTTATCAAAAGGCTAACCTGGAAGACCTGCTAGTGAACTTATCAAAAGGCTAACCTGGAAGACCTGCTAGTGAACTTATCAAAAGGCTAACCTGGAAGACCTGCTAGTGAACTTATCAAAAGGCTAACCTGGAAGACCTGCTAGTGAACTTATCAAAAGGCTGACCTGGAAGACCTGCTAGTGAACTTATCAAAAGGCTAATCTGGAAGACCTGCTAGTGAACTTATCAAAAGGCTAACCTGGAAGACCTGCTAGTGAACTTATCAAAAGGCTAACCTTGAAGACCTGCTAGTGAACTTATCAAAAGGCTAACCTGGAAGACCTGCTAGTGAACTTATCAAAAGGCTAACCTGGAAGACCTGCTAGTGAAGGCTAACCTGGAAGACCTGCTAGTGAACTTATCAAAAGGCTAACCTGGAAAACCTGCTAGTGAATTTATCAAAAGGCTAACCTGGAAGACCTGCTAGTGAACTTATCAAAAGGCTAACCTGGAAGACCTGCTAGTGAAGGCTAACCTGGAAGACCTGCTAGTGAACTTATCAAAAGGCTAACCTGGAAAACCTGCTAGTGAATTTATCAAAAGGCTAACCTGGAAGACCTGCTAGTGAACTTATCAAAAGGCTAACCTGGAAGACCTGCTAGTGAACTTATCAAAAGGCTAACCTGGAAGACCTGCTAGTGAACTTATCAAAAGGCTAACCTGGAAGAGCTGCTAGTGAACTTATCAAAAGGCTAACCTGGAAGACCTGCTAGTGAACTTATCAAAAGGCTAACCTGGAAGACCTGCTAGTGAACTTATCAAAAGGCTAACCTGGAAAACCTGCTAGTGAACTTATCAAAAGGCTAACCTGGAAGACCTGCTAGTGAACTTATCAAAAGGCTAACCTGGAAGACCTGCTAGTGAACTTATCAAAAGGCTAACCTGGAAAACCTGCTAGTGAATTTATCAAAAGGCTAACCTGGAAGACCTGCTAGTGAACTTATCAAAAGGCTAACCTGGAAGACCTGCTAGTGAAGGCTAACCTGGAAGACCTGCTAGTGAAGGCTAACCTGGAAGACCTGCTAGTGAACTTATCAAAAGGCTAACCTGGAAAACCTGCTAGTGAATTTATCAAAAGGCTAACCTGGAAGACCTGCTAGTGAACTTATCAAAAGGCTAACCTGGAAGACCTGCTAGTGAATTTATCAAAAGGCTAACCTGGAAGACCTGCTAGTGAACTTATCAAAAGGCTAACATGGAAGACCTGCTAGTGAACTTATCAAAAGGCTAACCTGGAAGACCTGCTAGTGAACTTATCAAAAGGCTAACCTGGAAGACCTGCTAGTGAACTTATCAAAAGGCTAACCTGGAAGACCTGCTAGTGAACTTATCAAAAGGCTAACCTGGAAGACCTGCTAGTGAACTTATCAAAAGGCTAACCTGGAAGACCTGCTAGTGAACTTATCAAAAGGCTAACCTGGAAGACCTGCTAGTGAACTTATCAAAAGGCTAACCTGGAAGACCTGCTAGTGAACTTATCAAAAGGCTAACCTGGAAGACCTGCTAGTGAACTTATCAAAAGGCTAACCTGGAAGACCTGCTAGTGAACTTATCAAAAGGCTAACCTGGAAGACCTGCTAGTGAAGGCTAACCTGGAAGACCTGCTAGTGAACTTATCAAAAGGCTAACCTGGAAAACCTGCTAGTGAATTTATCAAAAGGCTAACCTGGAAGACCTGCTAGTGAACTTATCAAAAGGCTAACCTGGAAGACCTGCTAGTGAAGGCTAACCTGGAAGACCTGCTAGTGAAGGCTAACCTGGAAGACCTGCTAGTGAACTTATCAAAAGGCTAACCTGGAAAACCTGCTAGTGAATTTATCAAAAGGCTAACCTGGAAGACCTGCTAGTGAACTTATCAAAAGGCTAACCTGGAAGACCTGCTAGTGAATTTATCAAAAGGCTAACCTGGAAGACCTGCTAGTGAACTTATCAAAAGGCTAACCTGGAAGAGCTGCTAGTGAACTTATCAAAAGGCTAACCTGGAAGACCTGCTAGTGAACTTATCAAAAGGCTAACCTGGAAGACCTGCTAGTGAACTTATCAAAAGGCTAACCTGGAAGACCTGCTAGTGAACTTATCAAAAGGCTAACCTGGAAAACCTGCTAGTGAACTTATCAAAAGGCTAACCTGGAAGACCTGCTAGTGAACTTATCAAAAGGCTAACCTGGAAGACCTGCTAGTGAACTTATCAAAAGGCTAACCTGGAAGACCTGCTAGTGAACTTATCAAAAGGCTAACCTGGAAGACCTGCTAGTGAACTTATCAAAAGGCTAACCTGGAAGACCTGCTAGTGAACTTATCAAAAGGCTAACCTGGAAGACCTGCTAGTGAACTTATCAAAAGGCTAACCTGGAAGACCTGCTAGTGAACTTATCAAAAGGCTGACCTGGAAGACCTGCTAGTGAACTTATCAAAAGGCTAACATGGAAGACCTGCTAGTGAACTTATCAAAAGGCTAACCTGGAAGACCTGCTAGTGAACTTATCAAAAGGCTAACCTTGAAGACCTGCTAGTGAACTTATCAAAAGGCTAACCTGGAAGACCTGCTAGTGAACTTATCAAAAGGCTAACCTGGAAGACCTGCTAGTGAAGGCTAACCTGGAAGACCTGCTAGTGAACTTATCAAAAGGCTAACCTGGAAAACCTGCTAGTGAATTTATCAAAAGGCTAACCTGGAAGACCTGCTAGTGAACTTATCAAAAGGCTAACCTGGAAGACCTGCTAGTGAAGGCTAACCTGGAAGACCTGCTAGTGAACTTATCAAAAGGCTAACCTGGAAAACCTGCTAGTGAATTTATCAAAAGGCTAACCTGGAAGACCTGCTAGTGAACTTATCAAAAGGCTAACCTGGAAGACCTGCTAGTGAATTTATCAAAAGGCTAACCTGGAAGACCTGCTAGTGAACTTATCAAAAGGCTAACCTGGAAGAGCTGCTAGTGAACTTATCAAAAGGCTAACCTGGAAGACCTGCTAGTGAACTTATCAAAAGGCTAACCTGGAAGACCTGCTAGTGAACTTATCAAAAGGCTAACCTGGAAAACCTGCTAGTGAACTTATCAAAAGGCTAACCTGGAAGACCTGCTAGTGAACTTATCAAAAGGCTAACCTGGAAGACCTGCTAGTGAACTTATCAAAAGGCTAACCTGGAAGACCTGCTAGTGAACTTATCAAAAGGCTAACCTGGAAGACCTGCTAGTGAACTTATCAAAAGGCTAACCTGGAAGACCTGCTAGTGAACTTATCAAAAGGCTAACCTGGAAGACCTGCTAGTGAACTTATCAAAAGGCTAACCTGGAAGACCTGCTAGTGAACTTATCAAAAGGCTGACCTGGAAGACCTGCTAGTGAACTTATCAAAAGGCTAACCTGGAAGACCTGCTAGTGAACTTATCAAAAGGCTAACCTGGAAGACCTGCTAGTGAACTTATCAAAAGGCTAACCTTGAAGACCTGCTAGTGAACTTATCAAAAGGCTAACCTGGAAGACCTGCTAGTGAACTTATCAAAAGGCTAACTTGGAAGACCTGCTAGTGAACTTATCAAAAGGCTAACCTGGAAGACCTGCTAGTGAACTTACCAAAAGGCTAACCTGGAAGAGCTGCTAGTGAACTTATCAAAAGGCTAACCTGGAAGACCTGCTAGTGAACTTATCAAAAGGCTAACCTGGAAGACCTGCTAGTGAACTTATCAAAAGGCTAACCTGGAAGACCTGCTAGTGAACTTATCAAAAGGCTAACCTGGAAGACCTGCTAGTGAACTTATCAAAAGGCTGACCTGGAAGACCTGCTAGTGAACTTATCAAAAGGCTAACCTGGAAGACCTGCTAGTGAACTTATCAAAAGGCTAACCTGAAAGACCTGCTAGTGAACTTATCAAAAGGCTAACCTGGAAGACCTGCTAGTGAATTTATCAAAAGGCTAACCTGGAAGACCTGCTAGTGAACTTATCAAAAGGCTAACCTGGAAGACCTGCTAGTGAACTTATCAAAAGGCTAACCTGGAAGACCTGCTAGTGAACTTATCAAAAGGCTAACCTGGAAGACCTGCTAGTGAACTTATCAAAAGGCTAACCTGGAAGACCTGCTAGTGAACTTATCAAAAGGCTAACCTGGAAGACCTGCTAGTGAACTTATCAAAAGGCTGACCTTGAAGACCTGCTAGTGAACTTATCAAAAGGCTAACCTGGAAGACCTGCTAGTGAACTTATCAAAAGGCTAACCTGGAAGACCTGCTAGTGAACTTATCATATTCATTATATAAGACAAGAACTGCCCATAGCCACCATGTTATTCAGTAGAACAATTATAACTAATAAAATCTGGATTTCAGTTGAACTATGACTTTTAAAGTCCAGATTTTGATCACGACCGTAAGACCCCAACAACGCCCTTCCCTTGAAATAGCCTGGCTACAGAACTCAACTGCATGATAAAAGTGATCAGTTTTACTTGGAACTACTGAACATCATGTGATAAAGTTCGTCAGTTTCTTGTGACAGGTCGGTGGTTTTCCTCCACCAATAAAACAGACCGCCACGATATAACTGAAATATTGTTGAAAGTGGTGTTAAACACCATAAACCCTACAAATCACTAGAGTTGGCGAAAACTTTTTTTTTCTGTCCGACATTGGGTCAGACAGGAACTGGGGTTCTGTCTGACCCATGGCCTTTGTGTTTGTCCCACCATTTTTTTGTAATATTGTATATAACCTGTCAATTTTTTTTTTTATACAGAACTGAATGCAAGATTACCTATAGTCATGATCATTAAACAACTCCTGGATGCCAGAGTTATTAATTTTGTCCAACAGACTTTAACATCATCAATAACACATGAAACAATTAACCGACTATTGAGAAAGATAGCCAACCATAAAATAATGATTGTGGAACCAAAACTGAAAATAACTCTATTCAGAAGCCATTTCCCCCAAAAACTTCAAAACAAAATGCATTGGTGTAACAAGAGTGTATGAAAACTCTAATTAAATTTTATTCTTCTGCTGCACATTTTGAAATAAAGAAATAATTCATCTCTTCCGACTGTTCATATTCAAAATCTGATTCATCAGAATCCATATTATCATCATCTTTTGTAGACAGTTTTTTTCGTATTGGGAAAGATCTTTCTTCTTTGGAATAGTGTCTTCTTCTGTAGACTGTTGACACCTGTTAACTCCTGGCCTTCAGCCCTTCGTAAATTGTATGGGCCAAGACGCAGCCATGTTATTTTAAATCATTCGGATCCATTCTGAGACTCTGTACTATTGACACGAAAAACACCGAGAATTATATCGACTGGTTTTTATTGGAAGCGTTGTTGACAGATTCATATACGGGGAACCAGAAAGCAATGGAAGTTAAGTCTACTACGGTAATTTTAAGTTGCGGACCAGTTAATCATTCGTATCATCGAACCCAGGTGGCAAATTTTCGTGACGGACAATGGGACAAACACAGTTCATTAATTAATCGGACCGGCCATTATTCTGCCGGTCAGGTCCGACGATTTTCGCCAACTCTGTCACTAACATTTACACCATATAAGAATGCCATCTAAACTCCTGCTGTAGTACACCTTAGGAAATCCCTAAGTTTAATGTGCCATCTGATTGATGTATCAACCATAATAGTAGAGCTGTAAATACATTTTGATTTATACTACCAGTATAACCATTTGTCAGTTTGATCTTCCTTTATTGCAAATTAACACAAAGAAGTCAATTAAACACATGAAGCCAACATAAAACACCAGTCTGTGTTCAAAAAGGAACAATTTTACAACTGTAAGAAAATGAAATGGAAATTTTTATTACAAGACTTTGCTTTCTTATATAAGGCTTGTCTTACCAAAAGGTCAACATTTGAATAAGACTATTTAGCTTTATTTATGTCTGAGTAGATGTCATGACCCCATAAAAAAGCAACTTTATTCACTGCAGAATAAAGACATAGGTTAGTATTGGAAGTGTATAATCTGTCTTATTTCCTGCCAGACTTAATAAATTATTGTTTTAGCAACCAGGGGCTCTCGTGACCCTGTACCTGTATGCACCTAAAATAACTTATACACACCAAACTAAAGACATAAAAAGTCTTATAGGAGGGTAGATTTATTATTGATTAATTTCCAGCCAGCAATATTTCAGCTATAGGTGTCAAACCACTAATTCACCAATCAGAGCTTAGAACATATACGAAAGTAGTCCCTTTTAAAAAAAAAAGTTCCTTTCACTTTGTAGTATTGTGAAAACTACTGAATGGAATGAACTAATTAAAATTGATAATAGAAGTTAAATATATAGGGATTATTTTGAGCCCAAATTTGATGGACTTAGTTGTATTTTAATACCTCTATGGAGGATTTGATGCATAACCCATAAATAATTAATTTCTTAGGGATGACCGAGCTATTTTTAGAGTAGGTGTTTTCCGTAGCATGGCATTTCACTGCAAGATTTTAAACATGCCCTGATATTTTGACAGAACGTAGAGGAATCATGTACGTTTCAGAAAATATATGGTCTTGGAAAGGATAGACTTAAGATAAAATGGCCAGGTAGGCTCGAAAAAACACAAATTTAGTAGAAAATCTTAAAGAAATTAATTAGTGGTTTCACACCTATATACTGATACAGGATGAGAACAAGTTCAATAATATATATAAACTATATAGAAATGTGGAAAGGGATGGGTCTTCAAATTTTGACAGCAACTGAAAAAGTATGGCGAGTTGGGTAGGGACGAAAAATTTAATCTTTTATAGTGACCAAGTCTTTTCACAATTTACAAAAGAGGTCTTTAACGTGCAGGGAGTGTGGCACTCTCCAAACATGTTACCCACTATGGTCCATGGTCAAGCTTTCCATATTATAATCTGACACCCTTATAATAAGGAGAATACCTAATCACTATTGACTGTGTATTACTCATTTATTTATAATACACAATCCCTATTAACTAATTATAATAGAAGTATATAGCCTGTCTTATTTCCTACCACACTATTTCAAATGATTGTCTTAGCAATCAGAGACTCTCATGACCACCCTGTATCACCCATATCACCCACCTGGAGTTTACTGAATACACACAAATTAGACATATCTTCTTCAGGTACATAATTTCTGTATTGATTCACATACAACTTCTTCAAAATAGTTATAACAAGATGTCAAGTTTTTTTTTAATTTTGAGAGAGATATTAAGTTTCTCTATCAAACTCTCAGGTCTTTTACTTTGTACTCTCATTACAAACCTATTTAAAAAGGGGCAGTCATGGTCATTATCACATGGTAGTTGGATTTACAACTACCTGTGCAATCAGTGCCTTTCACCACTAAAGTTGTGAGTTCGAACCCCTTTCATGGCAAGATGTACTTGATACAATATTATATGATAAAGTTTGTCAGTGACTTGCGACAGGTCTGTGATTTTCTCCGGGTACTCCAGTTTCCTCCACCAATAAAACTGACCACCATGATAATTGAAATATTGTTGAAAGTGGCATTAAACACCATAAACTACTAAAAACTATTTAAAAAAGTTAGACTCGTTCAAGTCCATGATGAATGCTAAGGTAATGGTCAGTTCAGACCTACATTTAAAACATTTCGAAATCATTTAAAAAATGCATCGAGTGTATTCACACAATGTCCGATTTCTAGTACAATGCTAAAAATCTCTGTTTGGTTCTAGGAAACCACAGAAATAAATGTGATCATAAAATAAGTAGCAGGTTCAACACTTCATTTCCTGTAAAATAAAGTTTGCTTCTGTTGAGTGGGCTATGAGGAGTAGCAAGATTACAGATATATTACTTATTGTATCCTTATGGAGAGAGTTTCAGAGAAAACAAAAGATTAAGCTAAAGTTCAAAAGTTACTACATTGGATTGCTGGAAGCATCTAAGGAAAAAATAAAGGTCGTGACACGAAAGAACTTAATATATTGAATTTCTGTCTCTCTCATCTGGTTCAAGTTCAAATTCAGTATTGTACATAGCAACATGACTGGATTATCATATAGGTTATGAGGGCCCTCATTCTAGTTTATTTAAAGAATTAGCAATAGGTTTACTTCAAGCTATGTAAATGTCTCTAAAATATATCACGAGTAAAAATATTAAAGCAGTGAAAGAAACCACCACTCGCCAACTCGCCAAAAGCTAGAAGAGAACAAATTTGGCGAGTACGTTTGTGTAAGAACTTGACAATCCGGCGACCGAACATCATGAGGCGAGTTCCGATTATTTTACACTTGCCCCTGTCAACCAACTTGACGAAGTAGTTTCTCAGTCAATGATTCCATAAAATTTTTGATTCGACAATAAAAGATGTGAAGAAATCCTTCAAAATCGTTGATAGGGCTAGCGGTGCAATGTTTCACGTCTGCCATATTGATTTCTCTTATTGATAGAAAACGCTAAAAGATGGCATCCTATTCCGAACCGGGATCAAATAAAATTAATATATACCTCCCAAAGTTCAATGCAAACGATTCAGATTATCTTAAATACGGATACACCATTACGGTAGAGTAAAACTTGATGATATCAAATAAAATTGGGTTTGGGTGGACATGGTAAAAAGGTAAATGTTAAAAAAATCGTAATTTTCAAGTCAGGGTCGGATTTTGCAGCAATTAATTTTGATGTAAAATATTTGCATTAGATCATTGGCAAGTAGAAATATCTACCCACTGGCCAAACTTGGCAAGTGCAATTCTAATTTGGCGAGTACAATTGTGAAGCAACTAGCCAAAATGGCAAGACAAGAGAAAAAAAACGTTTCCCACACTGTTAAAGATGGGTGCTGGCGAGTTAGAAGGTGGCTCCGTCTGAGGGGGCTCCATAATTTCATTAGTTTAGGGCCCCAAAGGTCATAATTCGTCCCTGGATAGCATACAGTAGCATTAGTCTTCATCTGACATATTTCTAAAGTATGCAAATAAAGTATATTTTTTTTTTAAAATGTCTACATTTAGGTCTTTTTCTATTAGATAATTAATTTTTAAATTGACAAACATCTCTCATATTCAATAAATGAGTACAAGTGAAAGTTTACAGTAGTAACACGATGGGTACCACTAATGGAGCAGGAACTGCTAACTCTTCCGGAGAACCTGAGTTCACCCCGTTTTTTAGAGGGATTCGTGTTGCTCGATCTTTATTTTTCTGTATAGTGTTTTGTACTTTCGTTCTTTTTATTTTGGCCATTGTGTTGTTTGTCCTTCTTTGATTTACGGATTCTGATTACCCCTTTGGTATCTTCAAATTCTTCTAACCAAATTCATAAAAAATGATAAACATCTCTATTTCCAGCAAAAGACGTTTAAAGCAAGGCTTTTATCTAAGCTAATTACCATATGAAAGCTTGCATGTGAACCAACTCTTTAAATCTAAATACAATTTATATGATTACCCTGTGATGTAACATTCAACTCAAAATAGTCATTTCTCCTATATCAACAGACCTGTAAATATGATATACCCTTGTACATATTGACTTAAAAGCAATGGAACAAATCGCTCGTGTGTATATAAAAAAAATAAAATAAAAAATATGCTGTCACTTTCTGACAAGTACCCAAGTTTGCGCTTCATTGTTGCATTATTGAGGGAGATTCAGTCGGGGAAAGGATCAATTAAGTTTAATCAACCGGCCAAGTGATGTGAACCGACCAAATCAATTTTCAATCAAGGATTTATTTCCCTTCATTTTTAATTGTTTTCCAAATAAAGCATGTCATACTAAAAATACAATCATTCCACGTTATTCTACCGAACAAAATGGCGGAAACTCGTGTTGCATATGACTGAACTATGTGGTCTGTAGGCGTAAAGACAATCAAGGATGTTATCACCTATAGAATTTACTTTTGTTTTATCTTGTATATTTAATCAGTCCTATTTTAAAGGCAATGAGGGACAGGATGTTAATTATACTTTATTGTTGGTATATGTAAGTGAGAAATGAAGACATGAGAAGGAGATGAGATAAAGAGATAGCATGAGACAAAACCAAGTGAGACAAAAATAATGATTGATGAAAGAGACAAAGTGATATTGAGGAAATAGAACCAGACAGAATGATTGAGGAATGAGGAAAGAGAGCGAGACATGTAATAATTGAGGAAAGAAAGAAGAGACTAAATAATTGCGGGAAGAAAAAGAAACAAAATGATTGGGGAAAGGGGAGATAAAAAAAATATTGAGGTAAGACAGTGATTAAGGAAAGAAGAGATAAATAGATAAAGAACAGAAAATGGGACAAAATGATTGAGAAAAGGAGGAGAGAAAATAATTGAGGAAAGAGAAGAAGACAAAATGAGACAAAAGAATAAAAAATTAAAAAGAGACAAGTGGAGGCAAAATTTAAAGTTAAAGGGGAACAGTCAGATATATTGTCTATGAAAAGGAGATATGGGAGACAGGAAAACAAATTGTCTAGATTAAGGAGACAACTAGGGGGGGTGGGGGGGAGTAAGATAGATAACAAAATTAGTGAGACAAGGGAAGACAAAGGGGACAGTAATATAGATTTCAGGAATAAGGAGACAAGGGAAGGCAACGGGGACAGTAACATAAATTTCCAGTATAAGGGGACAGTATATAATTGATTGCCTAGAAAAAGAGCAGAAATGATCTAAAATAAGGAGTAAAGGGAAGTCAAAGGGCACAGTACGAAAGCTTTACTAGAATAAAGAGACAAGGGAAGACAAAGGGGACGGCATGATTGATTGCCTAGATAGAAAGAACAATGATGACAGTAACATAGATGATAAAAAAGGAGTAAAGGGAAGTCAAAGGGCACAGTACAATAGATTTCCTAGAATAAAGAGACAAGGGAAGACAAAGGGGACAGCATGATTGATTGCCTAGATAGAAAGAGCAATGATGACAGTAACATAGATGATAAAAAATCAGTAACGCACCTTTGGTGTGAAAGCCGAGTTGCAAACATATGGATGGACAATGCCTAGTTATATAATTCTGAACCTTAGTCTTTGCTGTGATATTTATTTATTTTGCTTAGTGCTAGATGTGATCTTGACCTTTGACCCACAAACCTCAAGTTCATGAGACTTGCTCCTCTCAGCATCAGGCATGTGTGTACTTAGTTTCTTGTACTTGAGATATTGTGCGGAAACAAAGAAAGTATCAAATTTTTGTTCTATTTTTAAAAGTTGTGACCTTGACCTTTGACCTACAAACCTCAATATCAATAGGCTTCCTCCTCTCACCATCAGGCATGTGTGTACCAAGATTCATTTAGATCCGACATTTCGTTCTTAAGATATCGTGCGGAAATAAAAAAAGTATCTAATTTTTATTCTATTTTTACAAGTTGTGACCTTGACCTTTGTCCTACAAACCTCAATTTCAATAGGCTTCCTCCTCTCACCATCAGGCATGTGTGTACCAAGATTCATTTAGATCCGACATTTCGTTCTTAAGATATTGTGCGGAAATAAAAAAAAGTATCTAATTTTTATTATATTTTTACAAGTTGTGACCTTGACCTTTGTCCTACAAGCCTCAATATCAATAGGCTTCCTCCTCTCACCATCATGCATGTGTGTACCAAGCTTCATTTAGATCCAACTTTTCGTTCTTATCAAATTTTTGTTCCATTTTTAGAAGTTGTGACCTTGACCTTTGTCCTACAAACCTCAATATCAATATGCTTCCTCCTCTCACCGTCAGGCATATGTGTACCAAGTTTCATTTAGATCCTACATTTTGTTCTTAAGATATCGTGCGGAAACGAAAAAAGTATCAAATTTGTGTTCTATTTTTAGAAGTTGTGATCTTAACCTTTGTCCTACGATCCTCAATACCAATAGGCTTCCTCTTCTTGCCACCAGGCATGTGTGTACCAAGTTTCATTTAGATCAGACATTTCATTCTTAAGATATTGTGCGGAAACGAAAAAGTTGACGCCCAGACGCTCGAACATTTATCATATTATAAGCCGAGTTCGACTTCGTCGCAACTCGGCTAAAAAGGAGTAAAGGGAAGTCAAAGGGCACAGTACAATAGATTTCCTAGAATAAAGAGACAAGGGAAGACAAAGGGGACAGCACGACTGATTGTTTAAAGAGACAAGGGAAGACAAGGGGAGAGTAAGAAAGATACCACAATAAGAGGCACTGTAACATAGATTTCCAGTATAAAGAAACAAGGGAAGTCAAACCGAAAGGTGACAGTCTGATTAATTGCCTAGAATAAAGAGACAAAGAGACACTAACATAGATTATCTAGAATAAAGAGACAAAGAGACACTAGCATAGATTATCTAGAATAAAGAGACAAGGAGACACTAACATAGATTATCTAGAATAAAGAGACAAGGAGACACTAGCATAGATTATCTAGAATAAAGAGACAAAGAGACACTAACATAGATTATCTAGAATAAAGAGACAGAGACACTAACATAGATTATCTAGAATAAAGAGACAAGGAGACACTAACATAGATTATCTAGAATAAAGAGACAAGGAGACACTAGCATAGATTATCTAGAATAAAGAGACAAAGAGACACTAACATAGATTATCAAGAATAAAGAGACAAGGAGACACTAGCATAGATTATCTAGAATAAAGAGACAAGGAGACACTAGCATAGATTATCTAGAATAAAGAGACAAAGAGACACTAACATAGATTATCTAGAATAAAGAGACAAAGAGACACTAACATAGATTATCTAGAATAAAGAGACAAGGAGACACTAACATAGATTGTCTAGAATAAAGAGACAAAGAGACACTAACATATATTATCTAGATTAAAGAGCCAATGAGACACTAACTTAGATTATCTAGAATAAAGAGCCAATGAGACACTAACTTAGATTATCTAGAATAAAGAGACAAAGAGACACTAACATAGATTATCTAGAATAAAGAGACAAAGAGACACTAACATAAATTATCTAGAATAAAGAGACAAGGAAACACTAACATAGATTATCTAGAATAAAGAGACAAGGAGACACTAACATAGATTATCTAGAATAAAGAGACAAGGAGACACTAACATAGATTATCTAGAATAAAGAGACAAGGAGACACTAACATATATTATCTAGAATAAAGAGCCAAGGAGACACTAACATTAGATTATCTAGAATAAAGAGCCAAGGAGACACTAACATTAGATTATCTAGAATAAAGAGCCAAGGAGACACTAACATTAGATTATCTAGAATAAAGAGACAAGGAGACACTAACATATATTATCTAGAATAAAGAGACAAGGAGACACTAACATAGATTATCTAGAATAAAGAGACAAGGAGATACTAACATAGATTATCTAGAATAAAGAGCCAAGGAGACACTAACATTAGATTATCTAGAATAAAGAGACAAGGAGACACTAACATAGATTATCTAGAATAAAGAGACAAAGAGACATTAACATAGACTATCTAGAATAGAGAGCCAAGGAGACACTAACTTAGATTATCCAGAATAAAGAGCCAAGGAGACACTAACATTAGATTATCTAGAATAAAGAGACAAGGAGACACTAACATATATTATCTAGAATAAAGAGACAAGGAGACACTAACATAGATTATCTAGAATAGAGACAATAACATAGATTATCTAGAATAAAGAGCCAAGGAGACACTAACATAGATTATCTAGAATAAAGAGACAAGGAGACACTAACGTAGATTATCTAGAATAGAGACAATAACATAGATTATCTAGAATAAAGAGACAAGGAGACACTAACATAGATTATCTAGAATAGAGACAATAACATAGATTATCTAGAATAGAGACACTAACATATATTATCTAGAATAAAGAGACAAGGAGACACTAACATATATTATCTAGAATAAAGAACCAAGGAGACACTAACTTAGATTATCTAGAATAAAGAGCCAAGGAGACACTAACATAGACTATCTAGAATAAAGAGACAAGGAGACACTAACATAGATTATCTAAAATAGAGACAAGGAGACACTAACATAGATTATCTAAAATAGAGACAATGTGACACTAACATAGATTATCCAGAATAAAGAGACAAGGAGACACTAACATATATTATCTAGAATAAAAGACAAGGAGACACTAACATAGATTTTCTAGAATAAAGAGACAAGGAGACACTAACATAAGATTACCTACAATAAAGAACCAAGGAGACACTAACTTAGATTATCCAGAATAAAGAGCCAAGGAGACACTAACATAGATTATCTAGAATAAAGAGACAAGGAGACACTAACATAGATTATCTAGAATAAAGAGACAAGGAGACACTAACATAGATTATCTAGAATAAAGAGATAAGGAGACACTAACATAGATTATCTAGAAGAGACATGAGAAGACAAAAGTGTCAGTAAGACTGATTGTCTAGAATAAAGAGACAATGAATGGTAAGACAAAAGTGACAGTAATATAAAGACAAGTGAAGATGATATGAAAGGGAATCATTGAAAGTACAAGGAACCCCCATTCCATTTAGATACCATTTAAACTATCTCCTCTTATATAAAACGTGTTTGGTCTCTTTAATTAGTAATACATGAACAATAGTATGTAATTAGATTTGCTTTTAATATATAATACCGAAGTACTGAATATAATAGGAGAACCATCCGGGAGTTGAATATTAACCACCATTTTTTGACAGAGATAAAATAGTGAATAATTAAAGCATTTGGGATTTTGCTGATAATAAGTAATTGTTTAGAATTCCCATGTCAATAAGAAGCAATAAGTAATATCAAGTTAGATACAAAGATATAATAGATATACAGTGGAATCTAGATCAGGACTTGAGTTCTTCAGTCTATATACTTTGTTTGTACTATAGCTCCTGAGAAATTTGCTGTTCATCCGAGAAAAATAATTTGAGATGCAAATTTATCAATATGGTTAAATATTAATATGAAAATGGATGATTTCAAATTATATATTAAAATTTTAAAGCTTTAAACTTTAGAATAGTGTCTATATTTGGGTAATTTTATTGTCATTTTTTTTTTGCAGTGAATCGATAGTTCAAACACTGAGAAGATAAAAAAAACAAGGGCAACGCAAAGTCTGGCGTATCCCCTCACCTAAAAAATTGACCCGGTGACCTTGACCTTTGACCTTGAAAATCAATAGGTTCCAGATTCTCTTAAGGACTAAGTATGTACCTAGTTTGGTCAAAATCCATTGAAGGATGTTGATTCTAGAGTATTCACAAGGATGTTATGTGGTAAAAATTTGACCCGGTGATCATGACCTTTGACCTATGACCTTGAAAATCAATAGGGTTCCAGATTTTCTTAAGGACTAAATATGTACCTAGTTTGGTGAAAATCCGTTGAAAGATGTTGATTCTAGAGTGTTCACAAGGATGTTACAGGGTAAAAATTAGGCCCTGTGACCTTGACCTATGACCTTGAAAATCAATAGAGTTCCAGATTCTCTTAAGGACTAAGTAATTACAAGCTTGGTCAAAATCCATTGAAGGATGTTGATTCTAGAGTGTTCACAAGGATGTTACTGAAGGACAGACGGACAGAAGGAAGGACGGACGGTAGCGTTACTATATCCCTTTGCAACTTTGTTGGCGAGGGGATAATAAAAGTTTTATGACATGTGTTGGTTGAAAATTGTCTTATTATTAGGCATGACCTTCATACATGTAGATATTGTAGTCTGTGACGTCAGCTACCAGCCTGAAGCTCTAGTCTAGTAAAAAAAATATTTCGGTCTAGTAAAGTTGTTATGTTTCTAGCTTGACTAGTCTACTAACTCTATGAAGCATTAAAAAAAAACTCTCTTTTATTTTAATGTTAATTAATGTTTTTCACTTAATTTAATTATACAGGTAATTTTGTCTCTCATGAAGTTGAACCAATTCAGTCTCGTAATAACCGACAATTTATTTAGACTTGTTCCCAATCCCTTTTATTCCTAAACAACACTTTACAAACAGAAGGAAATGACAACATGGAGTATAAAAGTGAGTCTAAGCACTATATAAAAAGTTGTCAGAGACCACAAATCAAAGAAGACAGACAAAAGAAAAAGGAGAAAAAGACAAAGAATGAATGTTCCATAAAAACAATACACATAAAACTAAAGATTGAGCAACACAAACTACACTAAAAACCAGGGGTGAAGCGTAAGTAGTTCCTAAATTCCTGCTACACTAGTGACACCCTTCGTGTTATTGATAAACAACACGAACAATCGAACATCATCTGATATGGAAATTCTGTTGGACACCTTAACCAGTGACACAACAAATTTCAGGTACAATATTTTTTCAAACAATAATATTTCTTATCAAACTTTTATTATTGGTTTCAGAAAACATTTTTCATATAGAAAAACAATTCAGCAATGAGAATGAAGAGTTAGGGATAGGGATATAGTTTTTAACGCCACTTTCAACACTATTTCAGCTATATCACCGGCGGTCAGTTTTATTGTTGGAGGAAACCGGAGAAGACCACAGACCTGCCACAAGTCACTGACAAACTTTATCACATAATGTTGTATAGAGTACACCTAGCTATGGGCGGGATTCGAACTCACAATTTTAGTGATGATAGGCACTGATTGCACAGATAGTTGTAAATTCAACTACCATACGATCATGACCATGATGCCCCCGCAATGGTAATGAAAGATACTATGTCTTTAGTATACTACTCTTGTTAAAAAATTTCAGGATTGATGGATTTTTGATTAACATCATGTAAGATATATTTCAGCTATATTCATGAGAACAAGATTACACACAAATGTTCAGGTCGTGAATGGTCCTATAGACGGAGGTTTTAGATTATCAAGGAAAGATGATAAAACAGATAAGAGTCGAATATGTTTCCTTGCAGTTAGCCACAAATAACAACTCTTATCAAACTGCTGCTCATTATGAGTAGGAGCTGTTGCAAGGTGTCATTTATGAGCAAGTAGTGTGACATTCTTCATACATTTGCTCAGTTACATTCTGTGCTAAGGGCTGAAAAACAAAGTAGTGTATTTAATTTCTCCTGTATGACCAGCAAACACATCTTTCAGAGGGGTTGCACCCTACTGCTGAGAAACTAGGTCCTATTTCGATACCTCAGGTGGGGATCTCATGACAGCACCATATCAAAATCATTTGGATTTAAATATGTTTTAATGTAAAGATTTTGTTCCCAAACCCTGTCTCAGGTTGTCATCCATCCATTCATATTATTTTTGATAGTTCCCCCTGCCCCCCTCACAACTTTTTTGTAAAACTTTTGATAAAATATTAAAAAGAAAATGTGCCATCCACTGTATCAAGTGTTTTGATATTTTGAATGAGAATCATTCCATTCAAACATAATGATAAAATCGCCAAATCAGATCACTGCATAAACAAATACTAAAATTGATAAATTACTCCAAATAAAGCATGGATAAATATCCTTTTCCAATTACAAAATAAACCACTTGCAGCAAATTAATAGTGACTTGATAATTACACAAATACCAACACACCATAAAAACAAGTGTTGCACAACAAAAATATCATCATATAACACACAAATTAATAAAGATACCAAAGGTCACACTGAGCCCCAAAGGGCACACAAACAATTACATAGGTTGCATCATAATGAAGTAGTTTCTGGGTAGGTTTTCGTAACAAAAGAATGCCAAATCTGATTATTGGCATAACAAACTCAAAGCTCGATATACACTGTCCTCTGGGACAAATACAAACTCATCACCAATTCAACGAATGAACGTAATGAGACCTATTCTTTCAGAGTATGATGATTTAATTTGTTAGATGCTGCAGAATTTCACTCGGTCCATTTATCTGACCAAATAAAATTTGCTTTACGAAATCTAAATCATTGTCACTTGAGTTGCAATGTAGGCTGGGTAACAATCAGCCGATTCGTTTTTTTGCATCGATTGAATATATATCAATGTGCAGAGTGAGTTATTAAAATAAAACTGAATAATACGGTTGTAATATAATTCCACATGTATTGCATAATATTGGTTTTCTATTCAATAAAAAGACAACCATCTCTTTGGAATAGAGTTCTATTTGATGGCAAGCAAGAATGAACTGGTATTAATAAACAAAACTTTCCCTGTAAAAGACAGCTCTGTAAGGGATATATTCTATTACAAAAAGGATTACTTTGAGTAATTGGATGGTCTTCGACTTTAATCAACAAGCAATGAACACAATCCAGACTATTAAATTCTAATGTAAAATAACTTTTGCTTGATCAAATTCACTGTTATAACTTTTGTTTGATCAAAATCATTGTTATATTGGTTGCTTAATTTTTTGTGTACTGAAATTCTACTCGCGTGAATCTGTCTAACTCACATGGTTATTCATGTACATTTTTGTTTTTGTCTAGTTTTTGAGAAATATTATTTTATTTGTTTTGATACAGGATCCTATGGTATACTTAAACCAATTAAAATCTGAATTAAATAAATATTAAGAATGTTACGCATTGTCCCTTTTTATTCTCTCATATCTCTGAAACAGTAAAAACTACAACAAATCTGTTTACATCTACAGGAAGTTTTCTAAGGAATTTAGTTGAAAAAAATGCATACAAATAAGACTTGAAATAAAAACAAAATGATCAGTATGGCCGGCCCCCTTTGGCTCCATTTGAAACTTTCTGTCTCGAAAACCATAAGAGCTCTAAGTCAAATATGTTTGAAATATACCCATAAAATTTCAAAAGGAATCTAAAGAAAAGCATGTTATTACAATCAAACTTCACTAAAAATTCAAAATTTTGGGCATTGGTACATAATTTTGTTTCCCTCCTATCTCTGAAACCATAAGAACAACAACAAAATTTAATGAAATACATCAGACAGGCTGAAAGGAAAAACTGCAAATAAAAGGTATAATTTTTAGTGTTGGTCTCTTTTGGCTCCCATACATTTGATCCTATCTTATCTCAGAAACTATGAGAGCTAGGTTACATCAGTTTGAAAACTTCAGGCAAGAAATTGCATAAGGAATCTTAAGAAAAAGACCTATCCTTTTGGAAAAGAAGAAAATACCAATTCTATCTTTATAGTCCTGATTTGGGGAAGGGGGGGGGGGGGGGGGGGGGGTCCAACCAACAATCTACCACCACTGCACGTAGACAAGCAGAATTGTTGAGATAGAAAACTGCTTAAAGTTTAGAATAATATCAACAGAAATAAGTACAGTGAATCTTAGGACCAAGGAAATTAAGAGTAAATATCTGAATTAATATAATAATCAAACAGAAATAGTACATCAGTATGAACAAAATAGATATTAAGTTATAATCAATATTAAAACCTAAATACAGCTCATGAATTGTCAGGTATTTGTGAATCAATTTCTGAATCAATGTGTCGAGCTTTCAAAACTTAGGGTGATTTTATGTACATAATTATTCATTGGTCCAATTCAGATATATAGTTTATTTTTTATCCAAATTTGCAACCTCACCCCTCCCCCCTCCACACACATTTTCATTTATCTATATAACATTATTATCAACTGAATTCATTAGGAAACAATGATTGATACAAGGATGTCCAATTAGAATGAAATACATAAAAATCTATCTTAATTCAATACATAGTGTTTATATGACTGCAAGGTTCTTGGTTAGAAAACAAGACTGCAATTAAGCCATTGATTTTCTACATTTAACCCTACTATGGAAAATCAACAATTGCTAAATGTTAATTTGATTCTGGCTATATACTGTGTATATTTTTTTAGTGCATGCAGGCAGTGACACTGACAACAGGCAAAATTTCTTTAGTGTATTTATATTGATTTAGAAAGCCATTTCCCTCAAGATCTTTCTGTTCTCTAACATTGAACCCTAAATCTTACATTAATATGCATGATATTGATACGTAGAAACAAGTTATATCAGATATATATTGCATGGAACAAGCCAGTTACATAGAATATTGTAATGGATGTTCATCTACTCTAGGAGATTGCACTTTATGCCCTTCTTTTCTTTAGATATTTTAAATTAGTATTTTCAGTAAAAGTAATGTATAGACAGGCCAGGGATATAAATGAAACCTTTTGTTCTTTGCCCACAAAGCCTAGTATGTCCTTACTTTGTTTATGATCATTTGGGATGGGTTTGAGGCTTGGGTTATGGAGGTTAATGCAACTTTCAACATGATTTAAGTTATATCATGGTGGTCAGAGTTATTGGTGGAGGACACCCGAGTCCCAGGAAAATACCACTGACCTGCCGCATGTCACTGACAAACCTTATCATATAATGCTGTATCAAGTACACCTCGCCATAAGCGGGATTCGAACTCAAAACGTTAGTTGTGATAGGCACTGGTTGCATAGGTAGTATTAAATCCAACTACCATACGATCACAACTACGATGACCCCACAAATTATAAGAGAAAAACCATTCTGTAGCATTTAGCACCTCCCACAAGTCCAAATCAAGCCTTGCTTTGAGCTGGTCTTCATTCTTTAGAGCTAATTAATGCAAGACAATTGTATGAGTCATAGACCAATTTGACCACCTTCAGATGATAACAAGGCAGCTCATAGGTTGAAATGATTTTTAATGAAGCTTTCTTTGTCACTATTTGTCAATTATGAGAGGTCTCTTTGAAAGAAAATATCAAAACAAATCTTTGCACACTACACACAGAAGTACATATACCATTTTTCAAACCTGGGCAACTGAAACTGTTAATATGAACAGTTGTACATCATGTACATTGTACTTGAACTTGACTAAAAATAATTTTGAGAGACAGATCCGGCACCACAATGATTAACAAATTACAAATGTATATGTAGTCTGTTTCAAAATCAGATAGAATATGATAAAGATTAGTCGATTACTCAGTTAGTACATTTTTGAATTGAATAATGAAAAGATCATTTAAACAGAGATGGTCAACAAATTCCACCAATATCAACACCTCAGGTAATTTGTTATCACTATTCTGGACAAGTAAACTGTGGTTGGGTTCTTAGTGTTTAATGTCCCTTTCAGATATTTTTCATCTAAAACTGAGGCTACCAGATCTACATGGGGAGAGGAGGCATGTCAGTTATTTTAAATTGGTCTGTGAATCCCTGGTCGTGGGTAGGTAGATGGATGAAACCCATGTCAGTGGTGTTTAGCTTTTGACTATTATTTATAACTCCAGGAAAAGATGGAGTTACATAATGTGGTTAACATGAAACAAATGTGAAACCTCCAGGAAAAGATGGAGTTACATAATGTGGTTAACATGAAACAAACGTGAAACCGCCAGGAAAAGATGGAGTAACATAATGTGGTTAACATGAAACAAATGTGAAACAAAAATCATATTTTTTTACATGAAAAATCAGTAAAAAAAAAATTCTTCAAATTTTACCAAACATTTTTTTTTGAAAACTGCAGGGTCAGATTATTTAGGTATTTTTGCATCTGTCAGGTCAATTAATTGTGTGCTATTCATTTAGGCTACAGAATATTTTTTCAAAATAACTACATAACCACCCTTCCCCTCTCCCCCCAAAAAAGTTAAATGGTCATTCCCAAAGATTTATTCTAAAGTATATACACATTTAGTAAGGTCATTCTACTAGAACTACAGTACAGAACTATCATATTGTTCTAGTAATTATTTATCAAAGTTTGTGCTCTGTGTTTTCCATCAGTTTGAACTATAATTCCTATAGAATAAGGCTTACAAGGTTATTATCGATCAATGCTTATAGAATATAGAATGTGGAAGTTTCAATAATCCTTGCTCAAGCATATCAAGTTATGTATATTTGATCAACAATATTGTAGTGCTATAATAAGATTTGTCATTTTATATTTCATTTTAAAATTAAAAATGATTAACTTTAGAGATTTACTGTATATATTATATATATATATATATAAGTATGGTAGATTCTTAAATAAAAACAACAACAATGACATATGATTTCTCCCCCAATTACAATCACTTGTTATGATAATCCACATGATCTAATTTTCAATAACATCGCATAATGGGGGATATACAGTAGAACTTCGCTGGCTCAAACTCGCAGGGACTGTCAAAATCTGTTCGAGCTATCGGTAGTTCGAGCCACCGAGGTCCCATAATCTTAAAGAGAAAAAAATCTGGTTCTGACCCGGGGCAGTTTCATTACACTATGATAACTAATGCACAGTAAAGTGGGCCTTTCTCGTAAAAAATATTTCATCCTTTAGAAAGTTCTCCAAGACTACAGCTTCTGAATACCTCTTTGGTATCTTCAAACGTTCCTTAGAAAAACTTTTTCACTTTGTTCGTGATCTATTTTATAAACAGGAAATATGAGGTCGGGTATTAACACTTTGATTGATATCGGTATAATGCTGATTACTCGGATATATATTTTTAATGGCCAATTTTAAAATTTTAGCCATTTTCTTTTTTTTAATATGAATTTGAAGAATATTTGTCTCTTTTGGTATTATATATATAAATACACATAAAAACTCATGTTAATTGGAATTTCAGAACAAGTACATTTCTTTTGTTTTTGGTATTTAGATGAACCTTGAGACCACGCAGTTTGATATTATTCGATGCCAGCAACTATAAAAATAAAAATAATACTCTCAATAATAATAATTCATGTAATAACAATTTTAAATATTGTTTTAATCAACTTTATTAAGATTGTAAACATTTGATTGTTTTAATTATTGTCGAGTGTATGCTCGGCTTGGTACAATCAGTGACACAGGTCTCGACACGGGTCTCGGGTTCAATAACTGTTCTTTCTTAATCGTAATTAATGGTCAATAATCAAGCCACAGTTGAATTTAATGACTAACTAGGAAGAACTGTTTTAGATACCTAAAACTTATGTCTCCCCTTAATGCGGCCATCTGTACAACAATAAGTTACACATGATGAGTTGAATGATACTATTTAAAAAACAATTATTTGACCTTGAGGTCAAAGGTCAAGGTCCCACACAGCCTTATGGTCATGCACCCACATACCAAATATCATTGACCTATCTCAAAAGACAAAAATGTTATGGCTCGGACAAGAAAATACTATTTAAAAAACCATTATTTGACCTTGAGGTCAAAGGTCAAGGTCCTACGAAGGTCATTATGGTACACGACACACCGCCTTATGGTCATGCACCCACATATCAAATATAATTGACCTATCTGGAAAGACAAAAAAGATATGGTCAGGACAAGATTCGCTAAAAAGAAGCAGAAGAAAAAAACAGACTAAAACAATATGTCTCCCTTCATTGGAAGGGGAGACATAATTAACACAAATGATGACAAGTTTATCCCTCTACCTGTAATTGTTAAGTAAACAATTATTTGTTGGTAATCTGACATTTTTCACACCTTGCAGTAAGCACATTCAACTGTAACATACATCTGTCAATTAAATTGCTATGTTCGAGTTTGGCATGGTAAAACTCCTGATTTTATTATTGACGGGACCATTTATTTAGTTAGACTGTTCGAGGTATCGGTGTTCAAGCGAAAGGAGTTTTTTTTACTTAGAAATATAGGGAAAATTGACCTGACTTTCAAATCAGTTCGAGCCATCCATGGTATTCGACCCATCTGAGTTCGAAGCACCGAGGTTTAACTGTACTATCAATCAAGTGGAAAAACTAGGTGTGTATCTTATTAACCTTACTGACCCAATTGTTTTTTCTCTCATGTAATACTAATTGTTTTTCGATTTGAAGCAAACAATCCATTTTCAGAAAGAATATGGATTGAAATTTGAACCGCAACAATGAATTTATAATTTTCTACTAAATAGTGTAACTGTAAACAGATTGCAAAACCATAAATTTATTCAATCTCAAAATAACATTTCAACTTTTTTGCACAACAAAACCAACTTAAAATTTGCATAAAACCCAAGATGGAAGTTCTAAATTTGACTTACGTAAATGGTCTGGCCACAAATTTTTTTTTCAGAGCATCATTTTCAAGGATATTATTTTTGTCAGAGTTTGGGTGATTTTCGGTATGATTGTACTCGCTACAACTGGTACTATAACACAACCTTTGCCTTCTACCATAACAACTATGTTATTGAATTAAGCCAGACTATAATCACACATGACAGGAAACAAAGACCCTGATAAAATATTGGTCATCACTGACATTTTAATGGAATCTCAAGACGATCTATTTGTAAATTGTCACACAATATACCGTTACTATTTCTCCCCTTGGACAAACAATTTTTTCTTACATTAAAGAACTGACAAGTTGTAAATTATTGTCTCCCCTCGGACAAAAAAAAATATCTTGTTATCTGTATGCTTTCCGACTTTGTAATCCCTTGGATATGATTATTTCCAGAAGACTGTAAACTCTTTGAAATATGGTCTCTCTCCTTAAGGACATAGGGATTCTTTTGAAATTCTAATACGATTTGCCCGATTATTCTTGCAAAATGTCTGTTATTGGAAAACTGGAAACTTGTAAAAATGATGTTTGTCATCATCGTGTAGACATCTTTAATAATCCATGTGATAAACTATATATGTATCAAATTCTCCTTCTTTTAAGTTGGTAACATTTAAAAAAAAAGTGATAAAGTTAACTTTGCACTGTATATCATAGGATATCAACATCACCGTAAACAGCTGTCTAAACCGAACCTCTGTGGAACCAGCTTCCGTGTTCCAAATAGGCAGGTGTTCAGTTTACACAATTCACAAAGATTTCCCACATTGGGACTTAAAGGTTGGCTTTGACAGGTTTCAGTGTATACAATATTGTACATACGTGAAATATCTGATGCATTGCTTTGTAACTTGCCAGTAACTTGTCCTTGGTAAAATCGGGTGTATTGCGTACTCATTCAAAATAGTGTCAAATCCTCATTACAATGATATTTTTTTTCTCTATTACTAATACTTCCTTGGAACCAACTTTTATGTTCGAAATAGACAGGTGTTCAGTTTATACAGGATACATGAACAAAGATTTCCTACATTAGGACTTTCATTCGGTTTATTCAGGATACATGAACAAAGATTTCCTACATTAGGACTTTCATTCGGTTTATACAGGATACATGAACAAAGATTTCCTACATTAGGACTTTCATTCAGTTTATACAGGATACATGAACAAAGATTTCCTACATTAGGACTTTCATTCGGTTTATACAGAATACATGAACAAAGATTTCCTACATTAGGACTTTCATTCGGTTTATACAGGATACATGAACAAAGATTTCCTACATTAGGACTTTCATTCGGTTTATACAGGATACATGAACAAAGATTTCCTACATTAGGACTTTCATTCGGTTTATATAGAATACATGAACAAAGATTTCCTACATTAGGACTTTCATTCGGTTTATACAGGATACATGAACAAAGATTTCCTACATTAGGACTTTCATTCGGTTTATACAGGATACATGAACAAAGATTTCCTACATTGGGACTTTCATTCGGTTTATTCAGTGTTCAATTTAAACAGGTTTCATCGTATTATCTGTAACATTTATGGATGAGAAAAAAAACAATAGTAGAAGAAATATATATTTTTAGATAGTGGATCATCCACATTTGGTGTGGAATAATCCGAAAATCATAGTACCTACCTTTAAAGTTTCATATAATCTGATGATATTTGGATGTCTAAGCTGTCCCAGTATTCTAGCTTCTCGATGCAGATTCTGTTGAACATATTCCTCTTTTATTTTTCTTGTATCTATAATTTTTATAGCCACCTATTGCAAAACAAATAAAAAAAAAACATTTTATTATTCCAAACAAGTAAAATATTACATAAAAAAACTAGAGGCTCACCTGGTCATTCATACAGGTTCACATAAGTCTAGATTTGAGATTTTTTTTTTTTATTCATTTCAGATATGGTTCTATGTTAATCTTTAATCCATTAAAATAGGACTTTTGATCCTCTCAAATCTCTGGAATGGTATGAGCAAAAGCAAATCTGTTGGAATCCATCCAGAAAGGATTTTTAAAAAGGAATTCAGTGGGAAAAATTGCATACAAATCCGACTTAATTTTTTTTTAAATATATCATTCTGGGTGTTGGTTCCTTTTGGCCTCCTTTAATCCATTTAATCTCAGGAACCATAATTTTGTTGATAAATACAAACAGGAAATGTCCTGGGAATCTAAAGATTATAAGAGGGGAGATACTGTAAACAAATTTTAAAAACAATATTTCACTTCTATTGTGGCAGTCCATATATTGGTGGAAGGAAAAAATAGGAGTTTAAGGAAACAAGCACCGACAAACTCAATCACATAAAATTGGAGGGAGGATAACTCACCATGGACTGAAGTCAAACTTTTAGTGATGATAGGTGCTTACAGCAAGCACTATAGATGTTAACTCACTTTTTATATGGTCATGACCATTCCTTCCAACACACTTCTTTAATTTATTGTTTTTAAATGTTTTCACATTAATTTAATCTAACAATTTTGTCCTGCACCTTCATAGCTTTTTTTAATGACTTGACGATGACATTGGAAGAACAATTATTCCTTAGTGAAAAGACCAAAACCTAATGATATGTTACCGATGTTAATAAGAACAACAATTTCATATCTATGTAATTAAACATGTAAAAGTGGCATAGTCCTGTCAAGTGTCACACATTCAGCATGTGGGAGTTTAACACCACTTTCAACATTTTTTCAGCTATATTGTGGCGGTCAGTTTTATTGATGGAGGAAACTAGAGTACCCGGAGAAAATCACTGAAATGGGGAATTTTTTGGGTGCAATCCATACATGTACATACATTATTTCTGTGAAGGGCCGTTTTAAGATTCTTCTGTACAAATGACCAGATAGTTTCAAATTTTATCATCCTATTTCATTCAGCCAATCTGATACTATTCTTGGTCGCTTAGTAACCACTTTGGATCATAATGAATAACATCAAAAAAGTGTTTCTAAGAAGATTGAAATTAACGAACAATGGACTACAAGTGACAACAAATGTTTAATTTCTTCTGCCACTAAGTTGTCCCTTAAAAAACTGCCATATATAGTCTCTATCACAGTAAACAAAAGGCACTGTAAGTTAAATTAAATGACTTTTAATTCAGTCTTTAAATTCATCTGCTTGAAAGACTTTATAACTAACTAGCAGATTTGTTAATTTTTTTGCAAATAAAAAGATCTCACGATGGAGTTGTTGATGGAAGTAGTACACAGACAATAATTTTACTTATATTTAGTTAGAAATTGACAATTATTGTTCTGGTGCAAGTTACATGTATTTCAACATATACACTGGTATTTTGATTTCTCATGTAAGTTTCAAGTTAACATATACTGGTAGAGATATAATAGAGATTTAGACCTTAGTAGCTATCTGACATTGAACTTGTAAATATTTAAAGTCATATTCTTAAATTAAACTGAACCAATTCAATCAGATCAATAAAAGAACTGTTCAGAGGTATTTTCTGATATTCATTTGCATATTTACACATCCTTGTGTGTTAACTAAACATGGGTTTGGTGATTGGAAGTTGGAACACATTATATTCAATCTGTCCAACGTTTCAGATAGACACACTAAATGTAGAACAATAAAATTGCTGTTCCTTTATTTTAATTTGTGCCCAAGTGTAATTTTGGATATTCTCTCATGCTCATTTACATCCATATCCTTTCTAAATAACTACGACCGAAAAAATATACATGTGTCCAGAACTCCAGATAAGCTGCATATTTGTGTTTTTTACGCTATGAAAACGAGTAAAAACGCATGTATTATCAGATCAGAGTGTACACATTACGCATACATATTGCTGTGTAAGCAAACTTTCCAAATTCGGAGCGTACTTGTACAGTCGTGTACATAACAATACATTTTTGCCTTTGAGAAATTCCCCGTAATTACTTCCCTTTATACTTTTCGAAGGAGAGAGCACATACATCTGAGGGGTACCGAATGCTTGCCTTTCTAAGCATCGATGTCAAAAGAGATCTGATTGGATGTGTACGATAAATCATCCAATCGAGGTCAATATTACAAATAAATGTGGTTTACGTAATAAGCAAGAACTAAAACGAAAGTAAATTTGGGAACACGTTGTTCGTTGAAAATGAGCAAGAACATGAATAAGCACGCTACTAAGAGCAAGAGCGCTACGGAAAATTATATGCTTAAGTTCTTGACAGTTTCATCTGTAACTGTGTCTAGTGACAGTATAGTTAAAGGAATCATTGATGACATTATCAAAACGGCTGTGAAAACTGCCGAAGTCGACGAGCAAAAAACAAAATATTTACAACATTTACAACAATCGTGTCAAATTAAACAGAGATATACATTTCACTTGCATCCTGCGTTTATTGAATAACACTTGTGTCAAACATAATTTTAAAAGTGTACATGTAAGCAATCTTTTCTGAAGTAGAGAGTACAACAGTGCAAAGGAAATATGCAAATACCCATCATTTTCAAAAGTAGAGGGTAATTACCCTTTGGACTTGAAAATTATCTGGAGCTCTGTGTGTCTCCTCTAATCCCACTGACCCTAATTTTTAGTTCCTACCCTAAAGATTTTATTGCCATTTTTGGACGAACACTTGTTTAAGTCAGATTCTTGTCCTGTATAACCTAAATAAAACAAGATGAACTGTGAGCTAATGCTCACCTATGATACCCCCGCTCTTCGGCAAACAGGAAGTAGGAATCTGACGGGTAAAAAAATGCTTCCCACAATATGGGGTACCTATATGAAGCTTGTGACCAAATATCAGATCTCTGCTATCAATAGTAGCTTAGAAAAATGTGACAAAAAATGTGCATATATGTTCAATGTGTATAGAAACCAACTAAGTCGGCAAACAGGAAGTAGGAATCTGACGGGTCCAAAAACGCTCCCCACAATATGGCATACCTATATGAAGCTTGTGACCAAATATCAGATTCCTGTTATCAATAGTTGCTGAGAAAAATGCGACGAAAAATGTGCATATATGTTCAATGTGTATAAAAATCAACAAAATCGGCAAACAGGAAGTAGGAATCTGATGGGTCCAAAAACGCTACCCACAATATGGTATACCTATATGATGCTTGTGACCAAATATCAGATTTCTGCCATCAACAGTTACTGAGAAAAATGCGACGAAAAATATCTTGGACGGACGGAAGGACGGACAGAGGTAAAACAGTATACCCCCCTCCCCCTTCGGGGAGCGGGGATATAAAAAATACCTATTCTATTTTTTCAAGAACACCAGCAGAAACATAAGAATTATTTCATTGCCCTACGATTGCAGCAACAAAGCCCCTAACTGATTACTTTTAAAACAAAATGATACACAGATATCTATCTGTCTATGAATCATTTATAGTTGATCACAAATTAAAATGTCCATGAAATTGTTTTTTCACTATCTAGGATCATTGTAATGTTCGTAGATCTATTGTCTTTCAGTTTCATGAAGAGCATAGCCCATTCATTAAGATAAATAAGGCTGCTGAAGCTATTAAAAATAGAGATTTATAAAACAACCTAGTGTTCCACAGATAAATAAAGAAATAAGGCAGGAGACATGATGACCCTAGTATAACCCCCATATCTGCCTTTTATAGTATAGGTATATAAATACAAATTGGATAAAATCCCTGCACATCAAAATCATAACAATCTCTTAATGAAGGGACAAAAACCAGACTTGTTTGCTAAAACATTTTTTTTTCAAAAGGAAAGCGATTCCTTCTAAAAGTCCTATAGAACTGACGCAATTGAACAGTGAAATATTATTGGAATTCTATCAATAACCACATCCTATGAATCTCTGATTGTCTCGCCAGAATAACGTTCAATATCGATGCAAAGATATTAAGTAAACATATCTGAGTACACAATTAACAGTTCAGTGTAATGCACATTGTTGTGTGTACAGAAACTGTTTGTGCAGTTTTAATGACATAAAAAAACACCTTTAAAGTCCAAATCATTAGGGATATAGGAGAATTACTGGATGTCCATCAGTATTATTAATAAAAGTTAGTCGTATTGATTAGAAGTAGCTGACAAGATAAGTTTCCATAGAAATCCAACAAAATAAAACACCTCTAACAATGTGAAATATCTCGTTAATTCCTAATGAACTTGGTCTATTTCATTAGAATCAATGCAGGGGCTTTCAAATTTTAAGAACTTTTGAATTTTTTATATCTCTAGTATACTTAGTATTCAGGATGTCAAATTTAAAAATTTTAAAAGGTTTCACAACATAAATGTATAATTTCATTTATTCCTGCAACATTCAGCATCCTTATAGAACCTATAACGTAGCCGATTTTTGCTATCCTGTATATATGCCCTTTTAAGATTACTTGAATCCAAAATACTTTTAAAAAATTTGGAATTGGCTTTCCAAATTTGTTGACTGGGCCTACCTGATGACGGTTATTCCAGGTATGTGTCACACACACTAATTTAGATATCTATCTTTTCATTATTTGAAAGCAATACAATGAGATAAAATTGGAACCTCATTTCAAGATGATGATATTTCAAAATTTGCAAATGTCAGCGACACAAGCATATTCCATGTCAAAAGGATTAGGATTAAGATTATGAATGTGTTTAATGTCACTTTCAACAATATTTCAGTCAAACTGTGGCAGTGAAGTGTTATTAGTGGAGGAAACTAGATAAACCCAATAAAACAGTGAACACCAACTGACAAACTATATAACATGTTGCTGCATAGAGTACAACTCACCACAGGTGGATGGTGGCACAGAGAACTCCCCACAGGTGAATAGCTGCAGAGGACAACTTGACACAGGTGGATGTCCTACTCACAATTCTTAGTCCTAGTGTGGTGATATGTACTGATATGTTTGATAGGCCAATCTGGGCATGGGATTTCCACAAATTGCAGTTAAAACAAGTCATGAAAAATATGGTTTATAAAATGGTCTATTGAAAAACTAAAATAGTTGTATATGGTCAGTTTGTTCAGAATTTAAAATGAAGGTACCAAAATTGCTTTTGTTTGACCTAATTCTTAGATAAATTTGTATACATTGTATATCACATAAAAATTTACAAGAATTTGGTCTTCTATGAACCATGGAAACTTGATGAAACTTATCTACCCAACAAATGTTGCATGTTTCTTAGACATTGTCCTGTAATAACCATAACTTACAGAAAACTTTTAGGTGAAAAGATTAAGTGGCTTAAAGCTAATATCTGGAAATGGATTTTCCTAATTCAGGAAATGTATGATATCCCAAATATTAATGGGAACCTTGCCGGAAAAAGCATCAATTATCCAATGAATGGCCTTTAATGTTAAATATTGGACAAGTGTCAAAATAAACAGTGACAGATGGTGTATGTGTCACGAGTTAGAAACAGGATGAAAATGCAGAAACTATTGTTGGAATAGATTAAAACATTGAATTACGAGGGGTTGGTGAAGATTTAAGATAGTGTATTGAGATTGTATCCTTATTCATTTTTATCCAATCAAATATGCATAAAGTACTCCACGTCTTATAATAAAGACATCCTTTCTTCAATGACAAAGTGACCTTATAAGAGGGTGGCATCTGAAATCTGAGGGGTAGCCTTATAAGAGGGGAGGCTATTGTATTGCAAATTGAGAATATATTGATGTAAAGCTACGCTATCCTGATCAAATTAATTCTTACTAATCTATTGTATCGCTCAATGCCAAAACAAAAATTCAGCAAAATCTTGCTCACAATATACTGACAGGGGTAGACAACTCATCAAATGTACATTCAAAAATGGGCACTTAAGGGAACCTCGAAAATGTGCCCTTTATGAGCCGGTACCTTTATATAGAGGCTAAAATTATATCCACTATTCAATAATGGGGAAAATGAGACTTTGCAATATGAAACAATTGTTCAGTAAGCTCCTAAAATAAATCCAAAAAATAATATTTTCCCCAAGTACAAATTCCGATGTTTAATTTTAAAGATATAGAAATGATGTCAAATTCAGTGGCAGTTCTAAGTGGATGAGGTTCCAGGGATTGGACTTATTTTTAAGTTGTGAAGCCAACTCACAACACTTTTTTCCTTAAATCTTTGTTTTACCACATACAGAAATGAGTCAAATGTCTTTTTACATTCAAATGTTTCCCATTATATTTCATATAAAAACATTTTTTTTCAAAAATTATTGTCAAGTCATTTCCTATTGAAAATTTCAGAAATAAAAGCATCAAATATTACTACTAATGTATATATTCACAGAAAATTGGGTAGTAAGATGGAAAATTTATATTTGGGTTTAAATCATAAATGCTTAAAGAGAAAAGTTCACAAAATTTTATGAAAATGTGGGAATAATCTCTATTTGTTTATGATTTAAAAAAAAATTTAATCCGAAAAGAAATGACTTTAGGATAAACTAGAAAAGAAGTATGCCCCCGCACTTGATAATTATGGACAAAGTTGTTTTGTTAGGAGTGATTTTTTTAAAATGAAGTGTGTCTGTAAGGCACAAATGATGCCCCCCGCCTGACCATTAGAAATTATAAACAAGTCAAAAGTTCTTTAACACTGATTTTTAGTTACAATTAGTTTGCCCACACCCAACTTATTGTATTAGGGACATTAAAACTGTAGTAGGAGACATACAAACCATGTTTCCATTATGTACCTAGTAAGAAAGAAATGAAGTCCAACTACCTGTCATTTTGTGGATATATGACAAAAATCCCCCCCCCCGACTTTTCGTCGCGGGGGCATACAAAAATTACTAAGTCCAACTACCTGTCATTATCAAATATTTGATGAAAATCAAAATCCCGTGGACATGCACACCTCCATTATGTGCATAAACATCATACAAAATATTAAAGCTGTAGCTCCAAAACTGTAGGAGGAGATAGCCGGACAAACCATGTATCTATATCCGGACAGACGAACAAAATGACTAAGTCCAACTACCTGTCATTTTGAGAATATTTGATGAAAATCAAAATCCTGTGAACATGCACAGCTCCATTATGTGCATAAACATCCTACAAAATATTAAAGCTGTAGCTCCAAAACTGTAGGAGGAGATAGCCGACAAATCATGTATCTATATCCGGACGGACGAACGGACGGACAGGGGTAAATTAATATGCCCTCCCGACTCTTTGTGGCGGGGGCATAAAAAAATTAAAATACTGTAAGTGGTTTTATATGAGATATATAGGGAAATATTTGAGTGCAGAAAGACTTTTGACCTGTAAATGTACACTAGTAATTAAATTACAATTAATAACAACTACAAGACAAGGGGGGCCATAATGGTGCTTAACATATAAGATATCACGATCTCCATAGAGGAGAAATCCAATTAACACATTTGTACATGACCATCTATTAGTATGGCCATGATTTTTCTGAATTATAAATGATGGGAGACATCATAATTACAGAAGAACTTTGTAAATCTATATTGTATATTACGATTGGGAATTCAAGCTTATTTCTGACTCTTTCCAAACCAGACAATGTTTACTTTATATGTCTTGTTTTAATCCACATTAATGTGCATAATCCATAATATCATATAAGATTATTATATTTTTATAAAAAAAAATGTTTTTATGAAAAAAATTGAGGATTCCAGATATTCTCCCAAGGCCACTGTTAAAATATTCACAATGCAGATTGTTTAATTCCCATCAAATACTACCTCAACCTCTAGTACTTGTAACTAGCTATAGGCCCAAATAGGGTTAGGGTTATGGGGTTTTACGCCACTTTCAACAATATTTCAGTTATATCGTGGCAGTCAGTTTTATTGGTGGAGGAAACCGGATTACCTGGAGAAAACCACCGACCTGCAGCAATTTACTGACAAACTTGATCATGTAATGTTGTATCAAGTACACATCAAATTGAGTGATTCGAACTTACAACTTTAGTAGTGATAGGCACTGATTACATAGGTAGTTGTAAATCCAACTACCATGTACGATCATGATGGCCCCTTAGGCCCAAATAAAGCACAGATATATGTCCAAGACAGGTGCAAAATCTATATGACCTATATAATGACATACTAATTTTACACAAGTGTACAAAGAATTTTATTTTCCATTTTCGCATTGGTCCTGCTTCTCTTAGTTTTAGCATGAAATTACTAAAGCTAATTTGTCTCTTTGAACCAACAAGTTAGAAAATTTTCAACATATTGATATCTTTTTTAACATTTATTTGTGCCTTTTCATATACTTTGCCAAAAATAAACCAGAGGCATACCTGAGCCTGCATCACTCATTAGGTTATAAATGTCGATTGCAAGTTTCTTAAAGTGCTATAAATGTAGGGAAGAATGGGAAGAATTTTAACTGCAATATCAACAGTAGCCTGAATAGGATAATTTTTGTAGGGACTAAAACTCAGGTTACTGTTGATATTGCAGTTAAAATTCCTCCCATTCTTCCCTACATTTTCTGTAAATTTGTAGATATTGAGTTTAATATTTTAAAAAATCTCAGTCAACATATTACATGAAGATAGAATATGCTTGTTGTAGACCATTATTCTAGGATAAAAAAAATCACAATTGATACTTGTAAAAGATTTAATATTAATAAGTCATAAACATCAAAAGAAGTAATGGTCTTTGTGAGAGACCTGATTTAAACTGTACATCAGTCTATAGGAAGAAAGACGGGTTGGGTGTTTAACACCACTTTCATACATACAGTATCAATTTTGCCTCTGTTTTTCAGTCTGTGCCAAAAACCACTAGCCCTATGCCCCTGTCTAGTAAAAATTGGTTCGGCCTAGTAAAAATTACATAAAATTTGCTTAATCAAATAGAAAAAAAAAATTCTAAAATGCTGTTAGGGCTAGTTCGTCAAAATGTTTTTGGCACAGACTGGTTTCTACGACTTTGCAATTGGATTTTGTTTTTCATTATATTAATACATAAATGATGACATTATACTATTCATACTATTTACCTACCATCTACCTTTAATTACATGTATGTTCAACAGTGGTGCACAATCTTGGATTTTAAGTCATCACAAACAAAACTAACAAAGTAGAGGATCATCAAACAACAATGATTTTAGAAAAGATAGAAGTATAATAAATAGGTTTATGGTGTTTAACACCACTTTCAACAATACTTCAGTTATATCGTGGTGGTCAGTTTTTTTGGTGGAGGAAACCGGAGAAAACCACCAACCTGTCGCAAATCACTGACAAACTTTAGCACATAATATTGTATCAAGTACACCTCGCCATGAGACGGGGTTTAAATTCACAACTTTAGTGGGAATAGGCACTGATTGCACAGGTAGTTGTAAAGCTAATCATAACAAATAATGCAGATGTAGAACATTACAACAAAAAAGGTGCCATTAAAAGTTCCCTTAATTAGATCCAGAAATAATATTTCAAACTGTGAATTTCATATATAAAATATAGGCTCCTATAGATTACATTGTACAATATCAAGTGAAAAATATTCTTGTAGCAGATTCAATATATATCTAGACATATTAAATGTGTTGTTGCCTTGAAAGTAATGTACAGTATTAGACTGTAGAACAAAATCAATGGTAAAAGGTTTAAAATGACAGGTTGGGTCATGCCAAATTAATTATATGTTCTTCAGATTGGCTAAAAATATATCTGCTGAGTAAAACTAAAAATACTGCAATCACAATAACGAACTAGTTGGTTTGGTTTAGTTCTGTGGTGTTTAACTCCACTTTCAACAATATGTCAGCCATTTCGTGGCAGTCAGTTTTCTTGGTGGAGGAAAACAGAGTACCCGGATAAATCCACCGACCGGCCGCAAGTCACTAACAAACTTTAACACATAATGTTGTACACCTCGCCCTGAGCGTGATTCGAACTCACAACATCAATGGTGATAGGCACGTGACCGATTGCATAGGTAGTTCTAAATCCAACTACCATACGATCACAGCCCTCCAATCACGAACTATAAGGGAGTTAATTTTACTTTCACTATAATCTTGGGTTACAAATGAATCCAAAAATGACTCATACCAGAAAAACATATTCCTCCCTGACAAGTCAATAATTTTTTTTTTAATACAGTTAAGTACTGACTTCAAAATTAAAAAAAAAACAATATGTAGATATTGTTACTACATAATTCTCCCTCTTAAAAGGCCATTCTTCTTATACACAAAGATATTAAAATACTATATACTTGTTGTTCTCTTCAAGTTAGACTACTCCTCTTATACGACCACCTTTTCATTACAGAAGGGGTGATCTTACAAGAGGGGGACTACTTCACCGGTGTTTCTATTCATTATTCAAACTCGGAAACCATGAAATATTACCTATATGGTACACGTACGTGAAATCAGAAGTTAAGGCCAACGTCAAGGATTTAGTAGTATTCAAAACATTTTATGGGGAAATACAAGGCCTTCAAAACTTGTGCTTCTGGTAAATTTGTCTGACCACAACTTATTTTTGTAGAACAGTAAAACCTGTCTAACCTGAACCTCCATAGTAACCAACTTTTGTGTTTGGAATAGACAGGTGTTCTGTTTATACAGGTTAAGTTAACAAAGATTTCCTACATTGGGATTCTATTTATAGTTCAGTTGGGTTTTCGTTTATTCAGGGTTCTGCTTAGATAGGTTTCACTGTATTTTCAAGAAAGAGGAATATTTGTTTACTACAATTATACCTCGTTTCCTTACCACAAACATGTGAGCTCGGAATCAGGATAATCTGTAGGAGTGGAGTGACATGTTTACCCATGCACTGTTGTTTCAGTGAGCTAGAATTATAACCATCCAATTAAGCATGTTGGTCTAGTACAAAGAGGTCATCAATATCATTTCATTGAATGTAACTTGATCTCGCCATGATATACCTTAAAAATTGTTCATTTGGCGTTAAACAACAATCACTCACTTTCTCACTCCTTACTAACAAAAAAAGATTTTTTTTCAATCTGCTGACTTTAATTAAAGTCAAATTATAACTGGCTATAAACAATATGTCAACCCATCCTATTGATATTTCAGTACACTTCTGCAATGCTTCCCATCCCTCAGTCCATCCTAAACTATTTAATGTCTCATCTGGTGTGATTTCTATTTGAACTGCTAAACTAAAGCCTTTCTTTAAATATTTGTTTTTGTGTATTACTAATAATCAAAACATTAAAAAAATACCAAAATAGATTGGCTTTCCAGGAAAATAAAAAATTTTAAAAACTTAAATATCAGTCTTTCTTTTTTTAATACATGTACATGCAAAGACACAACTTATTTTTTGAATTATTACTAATAATTAGAGCATTCAAAAATTACCAATAAACTGATTTTCTAGGCAAATAAAATAAAACCCATAACATCCTGTTCTTTAAATAAAATACATGCAAAGACACAAAAACTTAAAAATTAAATTTTAATGAGTGTTGGTTGACTAACAAGATAACAACCATCATTTTTAATGCTAAACCTGTTTAAAATAATATCATTTTTAATGTTAAACCTGTTTAAAATAATATCATTTTCAGTTTTTTTATTGATTACCTGTGATTTCTAATTAAATGTGGTGTCATTCATCTGTGTTAATAAATGAATTGAAAACAGTTCAGTTCAAACAGTTGTGACAAATCAATGTGATGCAATACTTTATTTGTTCAATACTATTACTAAATTGTTGTATTGAAGTAAATTGTATTCTACTTAAACAAGAGGGGCCGTCGTGGTCGTGATCATATGGTAGTTGGATTTATAACTACCTATGCAAATTAATGCAATCAGCTAGTGCCTATCACCACTAAAGTTGTGAGTTCGAACCCCTCTCAGGCAAGGTGTACTCTATACAACATTATGTGACAAAGTTTGTCAGTGACATAAGACAAGGTCGGTGGTTTTCTCCAGATACTCCAGTTTCAATCCACCATTATTGCATTAAAATTGACTGCCACGATATAACTGAAATATTGTTGAAAGTGGCATCAAACACTATAAACCTAGAAAACTTATCTACTTAAACAAGATTCTTATAAATTGTCTAAATAATAAACAAATCAGTCAGTTTTTTTCACTTTTGTCAGTTTTATTTACTTGTTATACATTTCTTCTGAATTAGATCGCTTAACACCACTTTTAACAATATTTCTGTTTATATTATAAGTGAGTGATTGCTGTTCAAAGCCAAGTGAGCAATATTTCAGCTAAATCATGGCAAAAACAAGTTACATTTTGCTGAGATGACAATAATGTCCACTTTGTACTAGACAAACATGCTAAGTGGGATTTTTATAGTGCTAGCTCACTGTAACAACAGTCTGCGGGTAGACATATCGCTGTACTCAGACATGTTTATCCTGATTCCAAGTCAACCAGTCTTTGCTCTTTCTCTTTACTGCTGTGAGCTCAGCAGAGAAGCAACAAATACCAATTTTTAGTCTTTGGTTTGGCCTGAGTCGAATCCATAATCTACCACACTTAATTCTGTTATAATATATTGTGGCTATTTTTTAGTTGCATTATTCGTGGACCGGAGTACCTATACAAAATCATCAGCCTTCCTTTCAGGAGTAAGTTTTATTGCATAAAGTTTCAGAGACAGGAGTCAAACTCTAATACTCTAGTTGTGATATTTCTTATATATTGTTCATAGCATCAGTCAATAAACTTTGTTATCAGATTTACCTTTCAAAATACAATTTTAAAACAACGGCAAGAAAGGATATAACGAGAAAAAAAAACAAAACTGAGTGGCAGTGACTTTTGTCTTAAGGCCATGCAAGTTGTTTTTTTCAGCTATATTGTGGCGAGAACAAGTTACATTTGATGAGATGATGATGATTTCTGCTTTTTACTAAACCAACACGCTTTTGGATTTTTAAAGTGTTAGCTTATTGAAACAACAGCCTTGCAAGGTAGACATGTCGCTCCACTCTGACACATTATACTGACTTCACTTGGAGCTAGCAGTCTTTGCTCTTACTTCAAAATAAATGCAGCGTGCTTAGCAGAGAAGCAATTTTATAGACTTTAGTTTGACCGGGGATCAAACCACGATCTACCCCATTTGAAACCAGCAACCTAAACATAATTTACACCACCAGACAGCTCTTCAAAATTGCACATTGTGATACCAGAAAAGGGGTAATCCAGAAGCCGTAAATGGAAGGACGGACAATACAACGACTAAAAGAACTAGAGGCTCAGCCCACTGAGCCTGTATCGCTCACCTGACAATAGAATGATACTGAAGCAAATTTCAAAGGGAGATAATCATTACCTTAAAAAACAGCAGCCATCTTGAATGGAGGGTGGGGCTGTCAGACACAATTTTGAAAGGGACACACCCAGGGACCATCTATGCCAAGTTTGGCTCCATTTGGCCAAGCTGTTTCAGAGGAGAAGATTTTTTTAACATTAGCCAATCAGAAAAAAGAATTAATCTTGGCGGCCATGTTTGTAGGCCAAATGGAACGAAATGTAGAAACTTTATAGAGGACCTTACATAGATGCTTACTGCCAAGTTTGGTTCCATTTGGCCAAGTTGTTTCAGAGGAGAAGATTAAAATATGAAAAAGTTAACGGACGGATGACGGACGCCAAGTGATGGCAATACCTCACATGGCCCTTTGGGTCAGGTGAGCTAAAAATTTATGAAAAAAGGGCAATAACTCCTAGACGGGTAATCAGATTTACTTCAAAATTGCAGGGCATGTAGATCTTGACAAGCTGAACATGTTTTCAGTTTACACTCAACATCTATCTCTTATAGTTTTTGAAATAAAGGATGAAAATTATTAACATTTTTAAAATTTGATGAAAAAAGGGCAATAACTTCAAGATGGGTAATCAGATTTACTTTAAAATTGCAGGCTAGGTTGATCGTGACATGCTGAACATGTTTGCTGTTTAAACTTAACATCTATCTCTTATAGTTTTTGAAATAAAGGACAAAAGGTATTAACATTTTGAAAATTTGACGAAAAAAAGGGCAATAACTCCAAATTGGGTACTCAGATTAACTTCAACTTTACAGTGTATGTAGATCTTAATATGCTGCACATGTTTGCAATTTAAACTTAACCTTTATTTCTAATAGTTTTTGAAATATCAGACAAAAATGTTTAAATTAAATTAAAAAGGGCAATAACTCCTAGACGGGTAATCAGAATTACTTCACAATTGCAGGGCATGTAGATCTTGACATGCTGCACATGTTTGCTGTTTAAACTTAACATCTATCACTTATAGTTTTTGAAATAAAAAATGAAAAGTATTAAAATTTTGAAAATTTGATGAAAAAGGGCAATAACTCCAAGATAGGTAATCAGATTTTCTTCAAAATTTCAGGGTAGTTAGATCTTCCTGTGCTGATCATTTTTACCCAGTCAGATTTCTGATATTATTAACGGTTTTTGAGTTGTTACCAAAAACGTGCAATTTTACCATATGTTCTATTTTTAGTAACAGTGGCCATGTTTGTTGGTCGAATGGAACTAAATGAAGAAGTTTTATAGAGGATCTTACATAGATGCTTCCTGCCAAGTTTGGCTCCATTTGGCCAAGCAGTTTCAGAGGAGAAGATTTTTTTAACATTACCCAATCAGAAACAAGAATTGCCCTTGGCGGCCATATTTGTTGGCGGAATGGGACGAAATGAAGAAACTTTATAGAGGACCTTATATAGATGCTTTCTGCCAGGTTTGGTTCCATTTGGTCCAGTTGTTTCAGAGGAGTAGATTAAAATATGAAAAGTTAACGGACGGACGACGGACGCCAAGTGATGGCAATACTTCACATGACCCTTTGGGCCAGGTGAGCTAAAAAGGATAGACATCCGTCTATAAAACATTACACAGAAAACCAAAGATCGAGCAATACGAACCCCAATAAAAACTTGGGGACAAACTCAGGTGCTCCGGAAGGGTAAGCATATAATTTATATATTCTATATTGCATGTAGGTTTATTAAGTAGTATGTCTGGAAATATGCTGTCTACAAACATTGTCTGTTGTTGCCTGTCAGATACACCATGTTGTTTCTGTATAATTTATCTAGTAAATACACTGTAAACAAAAAACATTTCTAGTAAACAAGCTTAATTTCAAGTACTAATATGTTTAGAGATACATCATGAGTATCTGACTAAGAGGAAATCTATGATTTTCATATTTTCTTCAATGGATCACAATCTGACACAAATTGTACAAAGGTTTTAATTTTGCCCTTAAGATTTGAAAATTTTTGCTTTTGTCATTTGCCATTCATCCCATGAAGTAATGATATTACATTCAATGTCATAATTATTTACAAAATGTAAGTTAATTTCCTCCAAATATAATTATATCAAAAATCAATTTGAAAGTAGAAAACATTTGTCTACTAACAGGAAATGAAAAAGAT
The DNA here is from genome assembly GCA_963383655.1 of Bathymodiolus septemdierum. Lineage (NCBI taxonomy): Eukaryota > Metazoa > Mollusca > Bivalvia > Mytilida > Modiolidae > Bathymodiolus > Bathymodiolus septemdierum. Next base: position 79,974,732 of record OY726518.1, read on the forward strand.
GCAAGGGACATCAGAGAACACAGATGACAACAGAAAAAAACACCTTTTTATTGATTTAATAAAAACAAATGAGCAGAATTGGGATACAATAAATAAAAAGATGCTTGCATTGAAATGCATGTTCTTCTAAATATATTTTTGACTTGAAACACATTCCTAGATATTCTATGTTGTTTGTTTGATAGTGTTTAGCGCCATTTTTTCAGTCATATCGTTGCGATCAGTTTTATTGGTGGAGGAAATTGGGGGACCCAGAGAAAACCACCGACCTGTCGCAAGTCACTGACAAACTTTATCACATAATGTTGTACACCTCACCCTGATCGAGATTCGAACTCACAACATCAGTGGTGATAGGCACTGATTGCATAGGTAGTTGTAAATCCAACTACCATACGATCACGGCCATTACGGTCTTAGATATTTTAAAAGTTGTATTACATTCTCAACATGTTTCATCAACTGTGGAGAAAAATCATAACCTACATACATTTTTGTACCTTGTAAATGTATTTGTATCTTATAAATGTGATTGAATGATTGTAGTTTAATGCCAAGTAATTTTTAAGCTATATTATGACCAGGCCATGTTGCTTCTTTTCTATTTAATAGGATTTGTATCTTCTTTCTTCCCTGTTCTGTGTACTATAATTTCTTCCTTGTTTTGTTTCTTCTTTCTTCCATTTGTTTATCCTAACAATATATGGTATCTGTCTCTTGTTTCTTTCCAATCTACACATTTATACCATCTACTGGTACCTTCTTTCCTGTTCTATATAGCATTTGCCTCATGAAGTTTTCTGATTAATATAGGGGATCTGCCTCTTGTTTCTGTCCTGTTTTAGACATCACATGACTGTTGTTTCTTCCTTTATCTGTCTGTCACCTGGTTACTGTTTTTTCCTTGCTCTATCTGTCCTGTTTTTAGACATCATCTGACTACTGTTTCTTCCTTGTTCAATGTGCCATCTAATTATTGTTTCTTCACTGTTCTGTATATGTCATCTGACTATTGTTTCTTCCTTATTGTGTATATGTCATCTTGCTAATGTTTCTTCCTTATTCTGTATCTGTATGAATACGTTGAAGATACCAATACTGGCTTTAATTCAACGGGAGAGAGAGCACCCATTGATGGTGTCAGAGAGCAGATTTGAAGCTCTCAACGGAGGTAGCGCCAACTATATTTTCCTCCAGGTGGTTCCACTCTAATATAGTTTTATTGAAGAATGAATTCCTATATTGCTCAGTATTACACTTGATTCTGTCGAAAGACTTTGTATTGTTCTTGACAGAGTTTTCTACGATGTTCGTATTGACGTAGTAGTCTGTATGTCACCTGACAACTGATTCTTCTTGTTCTGTATATATATATCATCTGAATACTGTATCTTCCATGTCCTGTATAAGACATCTGACAATTGTTTCTTCCTTCTTCTGCTAATGCCATCTAACTATTATTTATTGTTTTTTTCCTTGTTCAGTATGTCATCTAACCATTTTTCTTCCTTGTTTTGTATTATGCCATATATCTATTGTTTCTCATTTGTTCTGTATACATGTATTTCATATGCCAATTTTTCTTTCTTGTTTTGCAGGTCATCTCACTACTGTTTCTTCCTTGAATCTAGTTTCAACTAAAGCACAGCTTGCATCACATACTAACAGGTATGCTCCTCTTCCTAAGGTAATAGGAACCATAGTAGGTTCATAACCATCCCTGCTAACTACATTAGTGGAGATCTTCTTTATCTCAGTTGGTAGAGTGGTAGCTTACAATGCAATCCAATCAGGGACATTGGATTTTTCGGAGATAAAACATGCTCTACTGTTACACATGCATGATGCAAAGTTTTGCATCTGATGGGTTGTATCTAATGCATGTAGTTTAAATCAAGTATTTCTATAGAATACATATAGAAGTAAATATCTAACACAAGTTGGATCATACTGTAACTTCTTTCATTGAACATTTTCAATTGTGTTAAACAAGCTCTAAATTATTTTTTTTAAATCTATTCACAAAAGTGCAGGTTGTATGATCGAAATAATATAATTTTGCATTTAGTATTAATCAGGTGCAAATTTGAAATCAAAAACAAACAACACACATAACAAAATTCTGTAATACCAGTAACCTCTGTCCTACAAATAAAACAAATATTATGTGTAAGGAGAGGAAATATCCTGGTCCTATTTTAAATATTCCTTGTACAAACTGATGGCATTAATGGGTAATTTGACGTCGTGATCAGACCCTCTTTTTGTAACATTCCCCCCCCCCCCCCTCACTTGGAAGTATATTTATTTATATGAATATCTGTGGCATTTATAGTGTTGAAATATCACTTACACAATACATACCCAATTATGATCACTTAGAGTTAGACTCATTAGTATTTAATATCAATTTATTATCCAGCTGCAGTTCACTATAATGTTATAGTGTATATATAGTAAACTGTAGCAGATATTAAATAAATTTTATTAATTGATCTTAATTGAATATATTTAAAGTGGCAAAATCGTAAATTTTTGCTACCCATAAAAACTATCAGATATGATTGATGCCTTAATTAATAAAAGTGTTTCTGTAACTTATAAATGTTATGAAATGTATGCGCATTGGGGAAAAAAGGTGCAACTGCTCGTGTTTTGAGATCGATCAAGAAATGGACGCCATCTTATTAATTATCGGCATTGCTTACGGAGTTTGCCGAATCGTCATTAAATCAGTACAACAATGCACATTTCTTATTTTCTGTGAATCTGCTTTAAGTTGGCGTTAATTACGGACAAAGAACCATGCAAGTTTGCAGTTAATAAGCGACAAAATACAAATTATTCGTTTTTACCTGTCACTAGTAAAGTCAGTTGCATATACGGAGAAAACAAGGTCAAATTATTTGCTTGTAAGGAAATAATAAATCGATGGTAATTTTCGTTCTCAAAAGGCAAAAAGTGGTATGATAAGCTATTCAATGTGAAATATTTACCTTTATTTCATCATTTTAAAGCTATTTACCAATTACCAAAACATATAATTTTTTGGTCAAAATCGTAGCTAATGCCGCTTTAAGCAATACATTGCACTGTGAACACTAGAAATACCTCAAATAACTAAAAATATACTAAATGTTACAAAAAGAGGAATCTGTTCTCCTAGTACAGACTGTCAGGTGTGATGAAATCATGAGTTTCTGACAAAATAGTTATTTTTCCAACAAAATAATGAAAAAATGTAGTAATGATCATGAATTCTTGACCTTAAAAATCATCTTTCAGAAAAATTACCTGTTTTCCCTTTTGCAAAACAAATTATTCTAAATGTTTGTTGTTTACCATATTTATTCTGTATTTACTGTACTTCAGGTCACATTACAGCTATATGATGTTTACCAATAAAATCTTCCAACATTTATATGTACAGTTTTCAAACACTACAGATTTTTTACAATGTATTAAATTACTAAGTCATTACAAGGATTATCTGTCCCTTTTCTGTTCATAAGTAAGGGGATTGGAACAGGGTATCGTTTAAAACACTTCATGGACATGGTAAAGTGTTGTCAAAATAACAAATATGCATTCAATTTGATATAGCTAATGGTACACGTTGCTTGAAAAAAAAAGCTTTTTGACAAATCATGACAAACATTTCAGGTCCAAATGATGATACCGAAAATCAAAAAAGGGCATTTTGATGCTTGACAGTAGAAGCCATTTCTACCCTCATATAAACCAATATAAAATTCATTTATTTCAAAATTTTGAATCAGGCACACTATATATGTATTATGTTATTTTTAATCTGAATTCAATTTTACAAGTTATTCCACATGAGCATACACCTTTTTAATGCAACTTTTCAATCTTATCTTTGTCTTGAATAATGCATTTTCTAAACTTGCTGCAAAAAGCCTTGAAATAAGCTTTTATTATCAGATGTCTCAGACTTTTTGAGAAAAAAAATTCAGCTGCTTTTTTTAATAACAGAAAAGAACTTTCAAAGGTAAGTAATATTCAAGAATCTGATTGTTAATGTAACCACAAACTAGTATTAATACAAAACGAAGAATGAAAGTAGTCAAAGACTCATACATTTCAATAAACTTTTATTTTGTTGAAAATATACAATCACAAATGACACAAACCTCCACAATATATTATAAGGGAGAACTCATGCATGTGCTTCAGAAGGGGATCGACAGTTCTTACATTCATATACTGATATAGTCATAGACATCTGCATAGTCTATAGTTTGACAGACTAGATACTTTTTCATGTATCCCATGTCTTCAAACTGAAAATCAAAATAATATCAGACAGGGGACTCTTGAAAAGGACTAGGAACATCGCATATGTGCAATATCATTCACGATATTCGAGTCAGAACTTTAAAAGGAACATGGCATCTTACTAGTTCAAATCAAATTCCTGCAATTTATTTTTATATAGTTCTAAATAAAAACATTTTAGTGGTCTGAACATTTAAACAAAGTTTTACTGGTCTTGGGCCGGATGACCGGCACTCATCGTATTCGTGAGTACCCTCTTTTCTCTATACTGATACAACTTTACAAGATCAGACCTGCTTAAATGTACTTTGATGGAAAACATAGGGTTATATTCTCTTCACTCTTTTAATCAATTAATTCAAATTATTTTAATCATCTTTTTGCTTTTTTGGACAAAAGTCCAAAATTAATTTCTGCCGCTTCGTCGATGTTACCAATGTCATTCAGACCAAAGCTAGTCGGCCTCAAATCTTCTGTTGGAATGATTAAACTTTTATTTATTATTCCTACTGTGAATCGTAATGTTTTAACACAAGAAATAATTAATTCTTCACTTCTTCAGCCTTCGGTCATAGCATATTTATCTTCTGAAGTAAACGAAACCATTAGATAAAAACCGGAAGTAATTGAAATATCATAAATGGAACGAGAATTTGAGGCAGAAAGAAAAAATTGGCCATTGACTCGTTTCTTTGTCACAGCAACGCTTTTTCAAACATGAAATTAAGGTTAAATCATAACCAAATTCAAACACTAAGATTTGTTTTCAATCTTTGAATTATATAATCCCCTGTTTACTCTGAGAGTACATGCCTGCCAATGACAAACTTACAGAATTAAATTAGAAAAGACAACTCGATTTATTTCGTTTCCGGTCGGGATGTAAACATTCATGATCATCCTACACAAAACTGAAATGTAAGGCGGACAGTCGGGCCGACTAGGACTACGGAAATGCTGGACCCTATGAAATTCTGCCCCCTGGCTAGGTTTGACGGGTCCAACGATTTTCAAAAAGTCTGATGTCTATATTCAGAGCAATGTATAAGTACTAATATATAGGAATATGTTTTCATCTAAAATTTCAGAGTGAACATTATGCTGCTGTAATGTCACATTTCTTCCAGTCTAATTAAAAAATAATTAGATGTTTGTTGCTCAATTTATTATGTAAGATGTTGTTTTATTTATGTTTTAACATTGGGAACATAAGCACAATCCTTAATAAGTCTTTTATTTAAGATGTTGTTTTATCTCTGTTTTACCATTGGTAACATAGGCTTAATCCTTAAGTCTTTTTATGAAGGATGCTGCTTTATTTATGTTTTACCATTGGTAGCATAGGCCTAATCCTTAAGTCTTTTTATGAAGGATGCTGCTTTATTTATGTTTTACCATTGGCATTGGTAACATAGGCCTAATCCTTAAGTCTTTATATGAAGGCTGCTGCTTTATTTATGCTTTACCATTGGTAGCATAGGCCTAATCCTTAAGTCTTTTTATGAAGGATGCTGCTTTATTTATGTTTTACCATTGGTAGCATAGGCCTAATCCTTAAGTCTTTTTATGAAGGATGCTGCTTTATTTATGTTTTACCATTGGTAGCATAGGCCTAATCCTTAAGTCTTTTTATGAAGGCTGCTGCTTTATTTATGTTTTACCATTGGCATTGGTAACATAGGCCTAATCCTTAAGTCTTTTTATGAAGGCTGCTGCTTTATTTATGTTTTACCATTGGCATTGGTAACATAGGCCTAATCCTTAAGTCTTTTTATGAAGGATGCTGCTTTATTTATGTTTTACCATTGGCATTGGTAACATAGGCCTAATCCTTAAGTCTTTTTATGAAGGCTGCTGCTTTATTTATGTTTTACCATTGGCATTGGTAACATAGGCCTAATCCTTAAGTCTTTTTATGAAGGCTGCTGCTTTATTTATGTCTTACCATTGGCATTGGTAACATAGGCCTAATCCTTAAGTCTTTTTATGAAGGATGCTGCTTTATTTATGTTTTACCATTGGCATTGGTAACATAGGCCTAATCCTTAAGTCTTTTTATGAAGGCTGCTGCTTTATTTATGTTTTACCATTGGCATTGGTAACATAGGCCTAATCCTTAAGTCTTTTTATGAAGGCTGCTGCTTTATTTATGTTTTACCATTGGCATTGGTAACATAGGCCTAATCCTTAAGTCTTTTTATGAAGGATGCTGCTTTATTTATGTTTTACCATTGGCATTGGTAACATAGGCCTAATCCTTAAGTCTTTTTATGAAGGCTGCTGCTTTATTTATGTTTTACCATTGGCATTGGTAACATAGGCCTAATCCTTAAGTCTTTATATGAAGGCTGCTGCTTTATTTATGCTTTACCATTGGTAGCATAGGCCTAATCCTTAAGTCTTTTTATGAAGGATGCTGCTTTATTTATGTTTTACCATTGGCATTGGTAACATATGCCTAATCCTTAAGTCTTTATATGAAGGCTGCTGCTTTATTTATGCTTTACCATTGGTAGCATAGGACTAATCCTTAAGTCTTTTTATGAAGGATGCTGCTTTATTTATGTTTTACCATTGGTAGCATAGGCCTAATCCTTAAGTCTTTTTATGAAGGATGCTGCTTTATTTATGTTTTACCATTGGCATTGGTAACATAGGCCTAATCCTTAAGTCTTTTTATGAAGGCTGCTACTTTATTTATGTTTTACCATTGGCATTGGTAACATAGGCCTAATCCTTAGGTCTTTTTATGAAGGATGCTGCTTTATTTATATTTTACCATTGGTAGCATAGGCCTAATCCTTAAGTCTTTTTATGAAGGATGCTGCTTTATTTATGTTTTACCATTGGCATTGGTAACATAGGCCTAATCCTTAAGTCTTTATATGAAGGCTGCTGCTTTATTTATGCTTTACCATTGGTAGCATAGGCCTAATCCTTAAGTCTTTTTATGAAGGATGCTGCTTTATTTATGTTTTACCATTGGTAGCATAGGCCTAATCCTTAAGTCTTTTTATGAAAGATGCTGCTTTATTTATGTTTTACCATTGGCATTGGTAACATAGGCCTAATCCTTAAGTCTTTTTATGAAGGCTGCTACTTTATTTATGTTTTACCATTGGCATTGGTAACATAGGCCTAATCCTTAAGTCTTTTTATGAAGGATGCTGCTTTATTTATGTTTTACCATTGGCATTGGTAACATAGGCCTAATCCTTAAGTCTTTATATGAAGGATGCTGCTTTATTTATGCTTTACCATTGGTAGCATAGGCCTAATCCTTAAGTCTTTTTATGAAGGATGCTGCTTTATTTATGTTTTACCATTGGCATTGGTAACATAGGCCTAATCCTTAAGTCTTTATATGAAGGCTGCTGCTTTATTTATGCTTTACCATTGGTAGCATAGGCCTAATCCTTAAGTCTTTTTATGAAGGATGCTGCTTTATTTATGTTTTACCATTGGTAGCATAGGCCTAATCCTTAAGTCTTTTTATGAAGGATGCTGCTTTATTTATGTTTTACCATTGGCATTGGTAACATAGGCCTAATCCTTAAGTCTTTTTATGAAGGCTGCTACTTTATTTATGTTTTACCATTGGCATTGGTAACATAGGCCTAATCCTTAAGTCTTTTTATGAAGGATGCTGCTTTATTTATGTTTTACCATTGGCATTGGTAACATAGGCCTAATCCTTAGGTCTTTTTATGAAGGATGCTGCTTTATTTATATTTTACCATTGGTAGCATAGGCCTAATCCTTAAGTCTTTTTATGAAGGATGCTGCTTTATTTATGCTTTACCATTGGCATTGGTAACATAGGCCTAATCCTTAAGTCTTTATATGAAGGCTGCTGCTTTATTTATGCTTTACCATTGGTAGCATAGGCCTAATCCTTAAGTCTTTTTATGAAGGATGCTGCTTTATTTATGTTTTACCATTGGTAGCATAGGCCTAATCCTTAAGTCTTTTTATGAAGGATGTTGCTTTATTTATGTTTTACCATTGGCATTGGTAACATAGGCCTAATCCTTAAGTCTTTTTATGAAGGCTGCTGCTTTATTTATGTTTTACCATTGGCATTGGTAACATAGGCCTAATCCTTAAGTCTTTTTATGAAGGATGCTGCTTTATTTATGTTTTACCATTGGCATTGGTAACATAGGCCTAATCCTTAAGTCTTTTTATGAAGGCTGCTGCTTTATTTATGTTTTACCATTGGCATTGGTAACATAGGCCTAATCCTTAAGTCTTTTTATGAAGGCTGCTGCTTTATTTATGTTTTACCATTGGCATTGGTAACATAGGCCTAATCCTTAAGTCTTTTTATGAAGGCTGCTGCTTTATTTATGTTTTACCATTGGCATTGGTAACATAGGCCTAATCCTTAAGTCTTTTTATGAAGGATGCTGCTTTATTTATGTTTTACCATTGGTAGCATAGGCCTAATCCTTAAGTCTTTTTATGAAGGATGCTGCTTTATTTATGTTTTACCATTGGTAACATAGGCCTAATCCTTAATAAGTCTTTTATGTAGAATGTTGTTTTATTTATGTTTTACCATACTCATAGGCCTAATCCTCCATAAGTATTTCAGTGTTTGCCCTACTTCTTTTCACCTACTTGCCCAAAAAATTATATTTATTCATACAAACTCTTTCATAATTTTCACTTGTATGAATCCAGTTTTACTTGTCCTGGGCTGTGGGAAAGTGGGTTAACGCGAAGACTGGTCTTTTATGTAGGATGTTGTTTTATTTATGTCTTAATATTAGTAACATAATATATACCTAAGGCCAAACAAAAAAATATGTGTGTCACCTGACCGACCCTATTTTTCAGCCGCCGACCCTAAACTTTTTTGATCGGCAATTATTCGACTCTAATATTTGCTAGCGACCCTATCAATTTTTACACAGAATTCGGATAACCATTTTTGTTGTTTAATCAGCAGCAATGTTTTATTTATTCAACGGCTAGATTTTTGTCGAAATTGAGAGCAAAGAAGGTAGAAAAACTACGTAACTCGTCATAAAACAGCTTCAACAAATGACGGCTTACCAGAAATTTCGAAAATGAAATACTGGAATCGGATTCCGGAACAATTATTTCCGGTTTTGCCAATAATAACAAAATAAAATAAAAAATTAATGCCGACCGACCGACCCTAAATTTTGTTGACATGTGATCGTAAACACACATATTTTTTTGTTTGGCCTAATGCTTAGTAAGTCTTTTATGTAGGATGTTGTTTTATTTATGTTTTCATATTGGAAACATATACATAATCATTAATAAGTCTTTTATGTAGGATGTTGTTTTATATTTATGTTTTAACATTGGGAATATAGGCATAATCTTTAATAAGACTTTCATGTAGGATGTTGTTTTATTTATATTTTATAAGTCTTTTATGTAGGATTTTGTTTTATTTATGTTTTCATATTGGGAACATATACATATTCTTTAACAAGACTTTCATGTAGGATGTTGTTTTATATTTATGTTTTAACATTGGGAATATAGGCGTAATCTTTAATAAGACTTTTATGTAGGATGCTCTTTATTTATGTTTTAACATTGGGAACATATGCCTAATTCTTAATTAGCCTTTTATGTAGGATGTTGTTTTATTTAGGTTGGTACGTTTATGGTGTTTAACGCCACTTTCAACAATATTTCAGTTATATCGTGGTGGTCAGTTTTATTGGTGGAGGAAACAGAAGTACCCGGAGAAAACCACTGACCTGTCGCAAGTCACTGACAACTTTATCGCATATTGACATAATGTTGTATTGAGTACACCTTGCCATGAACAGGATTCAAACTCACAACTTTAGTGGTGATAGGCACTGATTGCACAGGTAGTTGAAACCCAACTACTTGTTGTATTTATATTTTAACATTGGGAATATAGGCATAATCCTAAAATAAGTCTTTTATGTACATTGTAGGAAGCTATTTTGATAACTTGATAAATATCACTAATACATGTATATCTTATTTATGATCCCTTGATTAATAATCTTCTAATAATTGATGATTATTTGTACCCAGTATTAATTTTTGGTCAACAATTGACTTTTATAAGGCAATTCATGTTTGGAAATTAAAGAGGTTTTTATAATAAAACAATTATAATTTTTAATTCTGTACTTTTAGGTCAATTACCAGTCTGGGTATTATATTGTAATGTTAATAATTCTATTACCAGTCTGGGTATTATATTGTAATGTTAATAATTCTATTACCAGTCTGAGTATTATATTGTAATGTTAATAATTCTGTCTCTTTAAAGAATCAACATAATAAATTTTATTTTAAAGTTTGGAAAACATTTTTACTGGTTTGATAGGATACACGAGTCTTGATCCTCATGATTGCTCTTGAAGTCGTGTGCCATGCCATGGTCCGTGACCATGTCATGTGGGGTCTCTATCAATTTACTACAACTTACAAGTTATCACCTTTAGCCAAATTTACACTCAGTGACCTTCAAGTAATTACCACAATCAACAAGTTATATACGCGGTTCAATTTAAAGATTTGTCTCACCTTTATGCCTGTTACGCTATGCGTAGCTAATTCCACTTTGGCAAAGGTTCCCTTTCCAAGTGTTTGACCGTCCATGACATAGCGGCCGATGCATTGAATTTTCTTTCCCATTTCTCATTAATGAATATTTATATTCCATTTCTTCGTATATATCTCCATCTTCTGTAAAATTGTCAAATAAAAAAGCCATAAAGCACCACCTGTACTGGCATTTGTTTCTGAAATCAGCTGTTCACTTCCGATTTTAATATACGCCGGAAATAGAAAATTACCAAATGATAAAAGACCGATTTCAATTCGAAGTCAGTCGTAGAAAAATATCCATCGTGAAGAATAAGTAATTGTTCTCTGATCTACATTCCAGATCCAATTCCGATGGTCAAAACCTACGATAAACTGTTGATTTCTCACGTGTTGTTCACTTGTTTATTCATATAAATGAATTTCTATTGATTGCAGAATGTGAAGGAATCGATCAATTTCATCAAAATCTAATTCCTTAATGCCTTTTTAGAACACTTTCGATTGCCCTATTTTCGTGAATAACACCATAAGTAGTCAGTAATCTGCAACACCCGAAAGCATCCTACGTCAACCATTTTGCATCCCAAGAATTACGCAGGTCATGTGACTCTCTAATTCATGAAAATTTCATTCCAAAACATTGGATATGATAATTGCAAGGCTGGTGAAGCATAACCATGACAACGTACTGTCAATATAGTAATTGTTCGATTTTCTGATGCCTTTTACAGATATTAACGCTATTTACCTGTAAAGCAGACGATAGAAATTGATGCTGACCAAAGAGAGACTACTTTCCATGGAATATTGGAATTCTAATATGGATAAATGGAATTCAAGACATTCTGGAAATGTTCCGATGATTTCCAAATAAAAACAACTTGCTGTAGTAAAAGAATACGCTACAGTACATAATAAGGGGCATACTGCGGACAGGACAAATTTTGATACTACAAATATATTCAACCCTCTTCCTCTAGGTGCTTGTTCTTTGTGAATAACAGTTGCTCAAAATTACAATCAAGCTAGCAAACATAAAACTATACTGTAACCCGTAAAAAACTACTTTTGACATTTTTAAAATACCGTTACACAGAAAGCGGTTCAGTCTAACGGTCTAATTTCCTGTAACTGACGAAGCCCAGATAGGAATAGAACTTGTTTTAGCACTTCTTTGTTCTTCAGCGAATTAACTTTTCTTTGCAGAAAACATGAACTCTATTTCATTGTAGCCAAAACGAAGTTGAATATTCTAATCTCGCACTTAGTAAAATATCAACTTCTGACAGTATACGCTTTTTCATATGTACATGCCTTTGTCGCTTTGATAGATTCATTGATATGTTTTCGATAACAGTATCACCACGCGTACAAGACCTCTCGAGCGGTGGCGGTGCGGATGTGCTTCCGGTTCCATCCGGTGACGTTTTGAAGCGGAGAATTCTATCCACTTTCTAGGTCAGTCGATATTATTTCATAACTTATTAAGTTTTACATTATGAAACATTTCAGACGGAACTCAACGATTTCTCTTCAGGGATTATTTAAAAAACGACAGAATCCAAAGACAAGGCAAAATCGAGATAACACATACGAAAACGACAAAAAGGAGGGGTACAAAAAAACCAGAGTATAGAGGGGAAACAAATTCACATAAATGAGACGACACAAAAACTGAAGCACTTACATATTTTTCATGCTCGAGAGGTGTTGTACGCGATGAACTAAACTCATTGCGAATAGTTGCACGTGCGAAAGACGACTGTCGAGGTAATATATTAGTTATCTTCTATTATATAATTCGTCTCAAATTTAATATTTTCAGAAAGTAATGATTTATTGAAAATACGACTTTAAACAGGAAAATAAATGTAAATCACACACACACAAAACCATAAGAACCAACTATGAAACAAAGCAAATTACAACTTCTCAGAAAGTATCTTAAGTTGATTAACTTGTCACAGACTGACATAACAAAAATAGTGTTTGGTGCAAGCATATTTTATTTCGGAGCACCTGAGCTCATCCCAGGCTTAAATAGTGAAGTTCGTGTTTCTCGTTTTATGTGTAGTGTTTTGTAGATCGTTGTTTGTACATTTGACCTTTTTCGTTTGACCATTGTGTTGTCTGTCCTTCGATTTGCGGATTCTTATTACCCCTTTGGTTTCTTAAAGCACTTCTTATTCCAAAAACATACATAATAAGAGATTCCATTTGTAAACAAAAGAAGTAAAACAAATGATTCAATATTCAATACTTTATTCACTCAAGATACACATATAATTGTGTTACAAGAGGCCATTGAATAAAACGGTTCAATAACAGACAAACCAGGTTCATATACACAGGGGCGTAGGAGCAAACACTTAGAAGCTGAATTTGTAGCATGGAAGCAAAAAATGTCTACGTTACCAAGAGGTATAAAGGCATGATTTGGTGCCAAGCGCCCCCGTTTATGCTTGTCAGTTTTGAAAAGCTTGTCCCTCTTCCCGGTCCTGTTCTAAAGCTTGTACCCCCAACAGTTCAAATATCATACCTCAGTATCTTCATTTAAGGTTTGGGTTCTTCCTACATGTATTTGTAAAATGCACGTACATGGTGGGTTCTTCTTATATATGTAAAATGCACGTACATGTACATATAGTGGGTTCTTCCTATTTGTAAACGTACATGGGAAAGATATTGCATAATTCAGGATTCTGATTCTTTTTATTAAGGAGATATGCGGACAGTTCAAGAACAAACAAAAAAGAATCACTGATACATTCCACGAGGAACAAATATGACGGTCTAATTTTATGTATTCATAAATATGTGTTAACTTCACAGGTTATAAATGATGGACGGAATGAAATTTAAAGGAACAGTAGCTGCGTTTGCCGACTATGTCCAGTACTACTTGGGGTTCCAGGTGCATGACAAAAGTCTTTTTCGTTTAGGAGTGGATCCTTTTAGTGGTGTACATTTATGTTTGCTCCCACTTTGTTGCGAAGATTCATATAAATCATTTAAAATTTCAGGCGGGAGTTTTCTACATAATTGAGAAAAAAATTTGTGTCCTGGTAAATTGCGACGTTTTGGTCTGTGAAGCCAAAGGGAACTCAAGACTTCTTCTTTGTCATTTTCCACTATATTTGCTATCACTACCTACAATATGGTATATTTTGGGATTATATAAATGACTCTGAATATACATAAAGTATTAATTGTATTTTATCGGTAATTACGAGATAAAAGGATTGCAAATGAAATTTGCACCACCACCGATAAGACCTCCACAATCGCCACCGAATGACTTCCATTGCTTTTGGCTGAATCGCGTCGATTTACGATACTACTGGTCATTTAATTCACTTTTGTCGAAGAATAATATCGAATACTCTCAAACAGGATCCCTCCCCTTTTAACACAATAAATGCCGACGCATTTTCAAAACTTAAACTTGTGTGACCTGACACGCAAAATTAACGTGGTCTTCCGACTTTACCACGAAATGTTTGGAAAAACTAGGACTTATTTTCTGAAGAGAAATCGTTTATCAGTTGCCAAAATGATTTAAGAGTTCCGTCTGAAATGTGTTTAATGTAAAACTTAATAAGCTATGAAATAATATCGACTGACCTAGAAAGTTGATAGAATTCTCCGCTTCAAAACCGTCACTTGACGGAACCGGAAGCACCTCCGCACCGCCACCGATCGAGAGGTGTTGAACGTGCTATATAGTGTAACGAAATTTGGTCAGAAGCCTGTTCATTCGGATATGATCAGTGACACCCCTCTGCTAGGTAGTCTATCATCAGTGACACCCCTCTGTTAGGTAGTCTATCATCAGTGACACCCCTCTGTTAGGTAGTCTATCATCAATGACACCCCTCTGCTAGGTAGTCTATCATCAGTGACACCCCCCTGTTAGGTAGTCTATCATCAGTGACACCCCTCTGCTAGGTAGTCTATCATCAGTGACACTCCTCTGCTAGGTAGTCTATCATCAGTGACACTCCTCTGCTAGCTAGTCTATCATCAGTGACACCCCTCTGCTAGGTAGTCTATCATCAGTGACACCCCTCTACTAGGTAGTCTATCATCAGTGACACCTCTCTGCTAGGTTGTCTATCATCAGTGACACCCCTCTGCTAGGTAGTCTATCATCAGTGACACCACTCTGTTAGGTAGTCTATCATCAGTGACACCCCTCTGCTAGGTAGTCTATCATCAGTGACACCCCTCTGCTAGGTTGTCTATCATCAGTGACGCCCCTCTGCTAGGTAGTCTATCATCAGTGACACCCCTCTGCTAGGTAGTCTATCATCAGTGACACTCCTCTGCTAGCTAGTCTATCATCAGTGACACCCCTCTGCTAGGTAGTCTATCATCAGTGACACCCCTCTGCTAGGTAGTCTATCATCAGTGACACCCCTCTGCTAGGTAGGCTATCATCAGTGACACTCCTCTGCTAGCTAGTCTATTATCAGTGACACCCTTCTGCTAGGTAGTCTATCATCAGTGACACCCCTCTGTTAGGTAGTCTATATCATCAGTGACAACCCTCTGCTAGATAGTCTATCATCAGTGACACCCCTCTGCTAGGTAGTCTATCATCAGTGACACCCCTCTGTTAGGTAGTCTATCATCAGTGACACCCCTCTGCTAGGTAGTCTATCATCAGTGACACTCCTCTGCTAGGTAGTCTATCATCAGTGACACTCCTCTGCTAGCTAGTCTATCATCAGTGACACCCCTCTGCTAGGTAGTCTATCATCAGTGACACCCCTCTACTAGGTAGTCTATATCATCAGTGACACCCCTCTGTTAGGTAGTCTATCATCAGTGACACCCCTCTGCTAGGTAGTCTATCATCAGTGACACTCCTCTGCTAGGTAGTCTATCATCAGTGACACTCCTCTGCTAGCTAGTCTATCATCAGTGACACCCCTCTGCTAGGTAGTCTATCATCAGTGACACCCCTCTACTAGGTAGTCTATCATCAGTGACACCTCTCTGCTAGGTAGTCTATCATCAGTGACACCCCTCTGTTAGGTAGTCTATCATCAGTGACACCACTCTGTTAGGTAGTCTATCATCAGTGACACCCCTCTGCTAGGTAGTCTATCATCAGTGACACTCCTCTGCTAGCTAGTCTATCATCAGTGACACCCCTCTGCTAGGTAATCTATCATCAGTGACACCCCTCTGCTAGGTAGTCTATCATCAGTGACACCCCTCTGCTAGGTAGTCTATCATCAGTGACACCCCTCTGCTAGCTAGTCTATCATCAGTGACACCCCTCTGCTAGGTAGTCTATCATCAGTGACACCCCTCTGCTAGGTAGTCTATCATCAGTGACACTCCTCTGCTAGCTAGTCTATCATCAGTGACACCCCTCTGCTAGGTAGTCTATCATCAGTGACACCCCTCTGCTAGGTAGTCTATCATCAGTGACACTCCTCTGCTAGCTAGTCTATCATCAGTGACACCCCTCTGCTAGGTAGTCTATCATCAGTGACACCCCTCTGTTAGGTAGTCTATCATCAGTGACACCCCTCTGCTAGGTAGTCTATCATCAGTGACACCCCTCTGCTAGGTAGTCTATCATCAGTGACACCCCTCTGTTAGGTAGTCTATCATCAGTGACACCCCTCTGCTAGGTAGTCTATCATCAGTGACACCCCTATGCTAGGTAGTCTATCGTCAGTGACACCCCTCTGTTAGGTAGTCTATCATCAGTGACACCCCTCTGCTAGCTAGTCTATCATCAGTGACACTCCTCTACTAGGTAGTCTATCATCAGTGACACTCCTCTGCTAGCTAGTCTATCATCAGTGACACCTCTCTGCTAGGTAGTCTATCATCAGTGACACCCCTCTACTAGGTAGTCTATCATCAGTGACACCCCCTCTGCTAGGTAGTCTATCATCAGTGACACTCCTCTGCTAGCTAGTCTATCATCAGTGACACCCTTCTGCTAGGTAGTCTATCATCAGTGACACCCCTCTGTTAGGTAGTCTATCATCAGTGACACCCCTCTGCTAGGTAGTCTATCATCAGTGACACCCCTATGCTAGGTAGTCTATCGTCAGTGACACCCCTCTGTTAGGTAGTCTATCATCAGTGACACCCCTCTGCTAGCTAGTCTATCATCAGTGACACTCCTCTACTAGGTAGTCTATCATCAGTGACACTCCTCTGCTAGCTAGTCTATCATCAGTGACACCTCTCTGCTAGGTAGTCTATCATCAGTGACACCCCTCTACTAGGTAGTCTATCATCAGTGACACCCCCTCTGCTAGGTAGTCTATCATCAGTGACACTCCTCTGCTAGCTAGTCTATCATCAGTGACACCCTTCTGCTAGGTAGTCTATCATCAGTGACACCCCTCTGTTAGGTAGTCTATCATCAGTGACACCCCTCTGCTAGGTAGTCTATCATCAGTGACACCCCTCTGCTAGGTAGTCTATCATCAGTGACACCCCTCTGCTAGCTAGTCTATCATCAGTGACACCCCTCTGCTAGGTAGTCTATCATCAGTGACACCCCTCTGCTAGGTAGTCTATCATCAGTGACACCCCTCTGCTAGGTAGTCTATCTTCAGTGACACCCCTCTGCTAGGTAGTCTATCATCAGTGACACCTCTCTGTTAGGTAGTCTATCATCAGTGACACCCCTCTGTTAGGTAGTCTATCATCAGTGACACCCCTCTGCTAGTTAGTCTATCATCAGTGACACCTCTCTGTTAGGTAGTCTATCATCAGTGACACCCCTCTGCTAGGTAGTCTATTACATATCTCTAAATATCTTCTTTATCTCATTAAAACAATTGCCTTCTGAGATCGGAACGTTACAATGGTGTCTACGGTGTTGGTCCGAGTCTGCAGTATTTTTGTCTGGTCCTGGTGAGGTTGGACACTTCTTGGGTATAATTTTTGTTTGTCCAGGACAAGTTTTACAGGTCATTTCATTCATTTTTATATTTCGTCGTTTTAGTACACCCACAACCTTAAAACCATTGTCGTGTCAGCGTTTTATTTAGGTATTTATTCATCCTTTATACTTAAAATTAGTGTAAATGTCAGTTGCTGAAGGTTCAATGTCTAGCTTAATATTCGTCAGCGTATATTTTTATTACAACTCATTCTGGTTTTTTTAAAATACGAAGAAAATATAATTATCTCCCTTTCTTCGGGTTTAATATATTTCGTTTGTTTTGTTTGTTTGTTTGATGGTGTTTAACGCCACTTTCAACAATATTTCAGTTATATCGTGGCGGTCAGGTTTTTTTGTGGAGGAAACAAGAGGACCCAGAGAAAACCATCGACCTGTGACCTATCACATAATGGTGTACACCTCGCCCTGATCGAGATTCGGACTTACATCAGTGGTGATAGGCATTGATTACATAGGTAGTTGTAAATCCAACTATCATAGCTCATGGCCACGACGGCCCCCAAATAATATATTTCGTACATTTTAATTATTAATTAATATTTAAAAAAACAAATTAAAGATTAAAATGCTGAAATGAATATTAAATGACACACCGAGACTAAATTCAAACTATGGACAAACCCGGTTCGAATGCCGAATCTTTTCTTCTAGCAAGAAGAATTTTCTATGTAAATTCCTCCAGAATTCTAACGATTTTCATCAAGCTATATCTTGAAAATCGGTAACGTGTAATTTTGAACTCAATTATAAATGTTCAATAGCAAAAAAAAAAAAAACTAGCTTGGAACAAATTTTAAAGAAAATCTATTGTAAATGACTAGTTGTAAGAAGCTATCTTAAACTGAAGATGTAAATTACATACTGAAACAGGGAAAGATTAGAACAATACTGGTGTGACACATCACAGCTTCCGTATTAAGGACACACGTGAGGAGAGCGTTAATCTCTTTAACTATGTAAACAATATGTTCCAAGGTTATGGTTATGGTGTTTAACGCCACTTTCAATAATATTTCGGTTATATCGTGGTGGACAGTTTTATTGGTGGAGGAAACCAGAGTACCCGGAGAAAACCACCGACCTGTCGCAAGTAACTGACAAACTTTATCACATAAAGCTGTATCGAGTACACCTCGCATGAGCGGGATTCGAACTCACAACGTTAGTAGTGATAGGCACTGATTGCACAGGTAGTTGTAAACCCAACTACCATACGAGCACGATCGTCCCTCGCTATGTTCCATGGTGGCGACCTAACACAATATAAACACATAAGCTCAATAAGGTCCATCACATGATCATCAATGGATTCATTTTGTTTTCGTGTTTCTGAGAAGATACGGTAGTTTTACATATATCGAATAGAGAGCTGTTGAACCAATAATAATAAATATGCAGTTACTGCTTTTTCAGTCCAACAGATGTCGAAAACGATTATACATGTAATACACGTTTCAGTTCTGTGTGTGTCTCGAGGTGGTGACCAATCTGATTAATATCATATCTCTCACTTGTCCCTCTTTAAACTGATATCTCTTAGACGTTGTATCATTATTTGGGTTGTTTGTTTACAAAATAGTAGAACGTTCCCGCTATTGTCTTTTGTTTTTATTCAAATCCATGTTAAGAACATCGAGCCGAGTTATCATGGATTTCTAATTAATATTCTACATATTAAAAAAAACACTTTCTCATTACCATACCATGAACACCCTGATAACCTTTATTTCAATCTTCCCTGGCTATTTCAAAGACTTTTCAGATAATCAGGAACTATAACTGAATCCGTCTTAAGATTTCCCATCGCTTATGCGAAAAACAGCATTATTCGATTATAGAACAATAATAGGTACATTTCTAACAAGATTATTTCAATTATGGTTCACTGGTTTCACGAGAGATTAAATTACGAATAGCTAGCTGCCAAGACGGACGGGCACAGGGCGCCCAGTGATTGGAATACAGGTTGTTCACCTCACCCTTTGAGGTGTACTAACTAATAGGCTCATGTGAACCTGTATCATTCTTTTAGATATATATAAATGCACAATTTGGCTGAAATCAGATTTGTAGGTTCTGAGAAGGGGATGTTTTAATATATTCCATTTGGTCATGAAAACCTCTTTGATTTCTGATAAACATAAATACGAACAACTTTTGTACAAAACCACTCAATGGACATCTCGAAATAGCTTCCTTTCAATTGTTCATAGCTTGGGAGAATATTCTATATTACTTCCCACATATGCTATAAAGCTTGTCCAGTGGTGGTGGTGGCCATCTTGGATTTCAGATTCATACTAAAAAATGTATAAACTTTTGATGGAACAATCTAGTGATCATTTATATGCAATTTAGGTTCAACCAAGTTTGTTGTTGGGAGTGTTTAATATTAACAAAATTTCTCATTGTTAATTAATGGGTCAGATTATTTATTTTTTGCAGATCTCATGTCAATTTTGGCGGCAGACAATTTAAAAAAACTTAACTTCTGATAAACTGAAATATGAAAACAAAATATTGTATTGTTTGTAACAGCTGAACCATTTGAACTGAAAAATGATATAATATACAAGATACAAGAATTAAGATACCGGGTACTTTATTTTCCAAATCAGGGCCCCTGGAGGGCATGATACAACATTTATAATTAGTACATACATGTACACAATAAATAAAGTAAAATATAATATATATCGAATACGTTTCCATTTAATTTCCATTATAAATTCCATGGGCCACAATAGTTTCTGAATATACCAAAATTGTGACTTAATGCCTGCAGGAAATGTCATTTATATATATATATATATATATGTATCCCCACCCGAGCTGAATATGAATGCCCGTCATGCCAAGTATCTGGTTGTCTGAAATGGAAACTGATCTATAGTAGAGATAATGTAGGTGGGGAACGTACGTAACATGTGGTATACAACGAAATTGTACTCCGATGTATTTATAAATGTTATATAACCTTATTGTATAAGAATATATACATGTATGTTTATTTTGAAGAAAACCTTATTGTATCGAAGTTTCTTTTTAATAAGAATATACATGTACAAATGTATGTTTGTTTTGAAAGGGTCGTCGTGGTCGTGATCACATGGTAGTTGGATTTATAACTACCTGTGTAATCAGTGCCCACCACCACTAAAGTTGTGAGTTCGAATCCCGCTCATGGCGAGGTATACTCGATACAACATTATGTGATAAAGTTTGTCAGTGACTTGCGGCATGTCGGTGGTTTTCTCCGGGTACTCCGGTTTCGTTAACCATCAAAACGGACATAATATAGCTTGAATATTGTTGAAAGTGGCGTTAAACACCACAACCTCCTGTTTATTTTATTTTCATTTTAAAAGCGGTGATAACTGTTGACAAAGTAGACAGGCTTCATTCAAAATCCTCAAAATTCAAGTAGACATTAAAAAATGGGGGTCTTTTATCAAATACACTAAAATATTGTCTCTAAATCTGATGATGTTCCCTTTTTAAAGGAGCATAACTGCTGAACGGAATGTAATTCACTTTGAAAATTTTAAGGTCGCCATCATGACTTTAACCATTACGGAATGTCTGTGTCACAGATAACCACGTGTATGCTTCGTTTGTCCTGGTTAAATCCTTTACTTACATCGTTAATGACTTATTACCGAATATGACATATCCATGGATTTTAACCAATGATGAGTAACACGATTTGTGCCACGAGTGGAGCATGGACTGCTTACCCTTCCGGGACACTCCGGTTTTTAGTGGTGTTCGTGTTGTTCAAACCTTTAATTTCTATGTAGCGATTTTTTGTCTCTTCTTTTTTCCTTTTGCCGTTGTATTGTGTATCTTTCTAGCACTTATGGTTTCTGATTGTCCCTTTTCATATCTTTAAACTTTCTTGCTATTGCGCTAACAAGACTTTCGTACCTTTAACATCTTCATAATTCATACTGTTCCCTCAGAATTCACCAAGTCATGATAAGCCGAGTGCAACTTAGTTGCACCTCCAATCAAAGATGGATATTATAAAGGTATTTTGAATGAATGAATGAATGAATGAATGAATAGGTATTTTTTTTAATACATTGAGTGAGCGATTTCCAACTATATTATGGTGTAAAGAAATGGCAGTTCGTGTAGATCTCATGTCACATCCGGTATTTGTTCGGTCTCCTTAATACTCGGTGCTTATTGAAGAAGCAAATAAGTGTTGATGTTATAAGTATAATATGTAGAGATCCCTCCAGAAACTGAATTTCAATTACCTACACTGAATAAGTGCGATAGGTCGAAGAAATCCCGCGCAGACGACAGGTAGATAAAAGGAACCAAAAATAGTCGCCATCTCTTTTAAATTCATTCAATATAATATATAGATGTTATGACCGAGCTATCCAAGTTATTAAGCTGCACCTGGATATTCATATCCTCTGATCGAAAATTCGAATTATTGTAATAAAATTTAACTTCTAACGACCGCACAGGAAGTGGGTCATATGCCCATGAGGTATTCATACTAAGAACCTCCGCCTTTGTTTAGAATTCGGCTCTTTTTTCACAGGAAAGTTCGGTCACGCGCCTTGATCAAACATTAAAACCAATACGTGTTAAAGGACATTATACAAGAAATACAAGGCAAATCTATTATACATAAGTAAACTTATTATTTTCGGTTTTTTACTTTGATATAAGATTTATCTAACTATACAATATAATGTGAAAGGAACAAATAAGGTGTTACGTTAATCCTTAAAATGAACAGATGTATACAAATACCCAAAGGGTTCTCTAATGTGTACCTTGCTTTACAAACTGAAAAAGCTGTTAAATTTCCTACTTATTTTAATTGGTGGTGATTTAACTTGAGGTAAATTTGCGAAGTTATTCAGACAGCTTGAAAGACGTCACATGTCCGCCCTCAAGGCGCAACTATTTCAATTTGGCCGTATTTGCTTAACAGCAAGTAAATGATCGTCACCGAGTTGTCATCCATTGTCTAAAACCGTGCACTCGGCGAGTTGGGACCATTTTTTCTACTTCCTCTTTTTTTTTCTTTTTTTTTTTAAGATATATAACCACAGCAAATTTGATTAAAAGACATACACATTTTTTTGTATGCTACAGTAACTATTTTAGTGTATTTTTTATCTACACAATAATATGATTGAAGGAGAACTTTGTGACAGGACACGAACAACTGAAATCAATATCTTTTTGGAAATAAATTTAAAATGTACCAGACTCTCTATACCACCAAATATAAACTAAAATTAACCAGACACCCCATGCCACCAATATAAAGTAAAATTGACCAGACACCTCATGCCACCAACATAAACTTGAAGTTTTTATTTAATAAATTAATCAGAGGCAATAAGATGAGGTCTTGCCGTAATAGACTTGGTCAAGGGGGAAACTAATCATAACATGGACATGACACCAAATTGGCAGTTAAGATTTAAATTGATTTGATTAAAGATATATCATATATTTACTTAAATATATTAATTTGACAGTTTTAGTTATTCTATGTAATTAAGTGGCCTGCAGTTGCCAGTTAAGTCATCGTAAGTGGTTTTGGCCAAGGTCAACGACTCATTTTACATCTAAGACAAGTAGAGTTATTCCCCCTCATACGATTACAACGCAGATTTATTGCAAAGGTGTATTTATTACTTACTTTATCAGGTTCTAATAAATAAACTGTTTATAAAGTAAATAAAACCACGCAATGAAAAAATTTATCATGTACTCAAAGGGGTATAAATACTTTGTACTTCCTGCCTTACAGTAATTCACACAGGTAATTCAATTTAAATAAATATTTAAAATGTGTTCGGGTCAAGGAAATAGTGTATTGAAATGAATATCCTTCACACGGTGATTCAGCATTGCGGGAAGTTATTATAGGGAAATAAGCGCGGGTGTTTCATGCAAACAACATTTAATATTCAACCACAATATTTCCGATCCCCAAACTAATGGATATATAGTTCAATGAGTACTTCTAACTCAACCCTTTTACAGTTAGTTTGTACCTTTTTGAAACAATCTGTAGCATTGATATAAAGTCCATGCCGGCCAGAGAGTCATGGTTTTACTTGTTGAAATAATTCAATATATGATGTTGTATGTTTATAATGTATGTATGTTAAATTGTTCTTGTTTTTGCTTGACCCTGAAGGGTGCAATTTGCAATAAATTATTATAATAATAATAATATAAAAAATATATATAAAAAGAAAAGACCAAAGGTCCATTTTCATAATTTGAATAATTTGGTAGTCTAGTTATTTCACAAACTATCTGGCTCAATATATTTCACTTGCTTGACGTCTGACGGGTTGTATAAATGTAATACCATATCCGATTCTCTCGTCGAATGGAGACCATTTTTTCCTTATCCTAGTCATTATAAGCTTATTAATTATGACATAAGTATATTAGTTGACAGTGGGTCTTGTTTTTAGAGCAATCAGCTTACGTCTCAAACTATCTGACAATTTAACTGCTAAACCCTTAATTGTTTTTGTATAGTTAGTTAATAGCTTAATTGAACAACCACCAGAATTTAATAACAGATTTAGGGGGGTTGTAAAGTAATTCGACAGATGGCTTGACACAACACACTTCATAAAGTGTCACGTCTCCTGTCGAGCACCCTACTGGGTATATCTCACCTCCCAAATACGTTATAGAAGTGCCATAGTCATAATGGCCACAGTTGTATACATATGTAATCGCCTTTCGCCCAGAACAGAGTATCGATATTTTATCTAGACCTGATAACTTGTCTGATCTTACTTTCCCTCCGGGTTGTAAAGTTAACAACCTTATTATTTGTTTTTCCTTGGTATTTGTTGACTTTCCACATCCCTCTTCGTGCATGGCTGCTATAAGAATACCTCTGGCGTCAGGTCTGGTATCTCAGTGTTTTTGTTATTCTATCTGGACTTTGTTGCACCTATTATACAAAGTATTGCTGCTAAGTGTATTTTTGTAAAAATCTACTTTTGTAATTGACCCTAACTTAAGTGAATCAATTTTTTCTGCACTATGTTTTTCGTTTGTTGTTGTTTACTTGTGTTTATTTTCATTCAAGTTGGATTAGATATACCGATAAAGGCTTCCTTTAAGTTCCGATTTGTAGATATATAGGATTCACGTTCGATTAATTTGTTACATCCAGTTTTTATGTGGTTGATGTGGTTGATATACAATGAATGTTTGCATCCAAGATCCAAGTTTAATTAGTGCACAAGAGATTGGTTTAAGTATACATTCATGTATTCATTCATCCATGTCGAATTTGATGTACCAAACTTATAAGACGATTAAAATTTTCTTTTTTCATCTAAGCTAGTTCAATTTGATATACCGATACCAATATCTAACAGTATTTTCATATCAATTTTTTGTCTTGAAAAGTATCTTGTATTGCTGGGCCCCCCCAGAGCATAGTGGAAAAGCTAGATTTTAACGCGCCTTCTCATGTAATAAGTATAGATGTATTGAAAAGAGTCTTCATCGTGGGTATAAAATGTCAATTTTTTAAAAGTTCTGACCGTGTCCTGCAACTTTCGTCCCCCCACGAAAATAGCTGAAATCAGTGAGAATAGCTGAGAAAAATTATCCCTGGATAGATTATGTCTGGTCTATACCACTAATGAAATTTATGAAGGAAAAACTCTTTCATCACTCCAAGATGATATAAATCACATGTACAATAAAATAAGCTCATCTTGTCCTGATTTTAAGAATCTCAATCTTAACCAGAAACTTAATTGGCTCCTTAATGTAGAAGATGTTGAAATTATATTATCTGTATGTAATTTAATTGATAAGAGAGTGTAATATACAGCTAAATTTTCGGCATTAGATAAGAGAATGGTATGCAATGTTACTATGCTAGTATGTAGCCGTGTCCCGCTTGTAGATTTCTGCAGCCTTGAAATTTACATACATACTTTATCGCTAAAACACCATCGTGTCATTCAGCATCGTCCATGCGGGTGTGATGTGTAGTTGTACTGCCTATGTAATTTTAAAGCTATCCCTTCTGCACTGGGCAAAGGCATGGCATGTTGGGAGTCGGTAGCTATTTCCTACATGCTTAATCCTTTCCAACATACATGGCCTATGAAGTGGACATATTCAAATACATGTACATGTATATACAATGCCAGCATGTCATTATGTATCCTCCCTGTGTATTTATTGCAGTAGTAGCCATAAACTCCGTGTGTACTACATTTGTATATTTATTTTACACATACATGTATTATATCTTGGGGTGTTCCTGTGACTTTATTCGTTTGTTTTCATATGAAAGTAATTATGAAAAGAAAATTTAGTGTTGATCATCCGAATTCCACCAATATCAACAAAAGAAAGATAGAAAGATAATTTTATTGCAACAAAAGGAAGAATTGCCTCTCATCTTAATTTACCAAACACAAATAACCACCACATCCAAATCCTCGCTTAGGATAGGCATAAAAAAGAAATATCCAAATAACCAAAATGCACCTACTTAACAATCTTTTTTTTACAGGAAATACCATCAGCACGATTTCATTTGTTCTATTGTGTTTTGAATTTGTTTATATGTTGTATGTTTATGTATTGTTGACTATTCAATGTAGCCATTGACCCTGATTAGGGTGGAAATTGTGCTTAATAACGTTATATTATAATGGAGTAAGAGCAGCGACTAGTTGGCTTGGAACAAGGATAATGTGTACGAGTAGACGGACATGTCTACCCGTCATGGACTGTTGTGTCAGTGAGCTAGCAACTACTAGTGTTGGTCTAGTACAACGATCATCTCATAGAAAAGTAACGTGTTTTCACAATGATATAGCTGAACAATTAATCACTTGGCATCAACAAACAATCACACACTCGTAGCTTTCTGTAGTAAATAATAATAGCCGGATGTTTTTTTCTCACTCTGTTTATCGTGTCACTATAACCTCGATAATAATGTAGTGTCTATTACAAGTAGTGTCTATTACAATAGGTTTAATTTTTAAGGTCATTAGTTACATTACATGATAATTCATTTTCTACATTTCTAAAAACTCATTGACAAGTAATCCAGTTCTGAAACTGACCACCACGATATAACTGAAAAATTGTTGAAAGTAGCGTTAAACACCATCAAACAAACATAAATGTATGCAACAGAATTATGCCACAAGTTGTCGAGTTCGTTATGTGTTGGAATTGAAGAAAACTTTAAAACAAAAACGACAATTCGTAAAATTTGAACGACAGTAACATGACGATGAAGAACATACAATTTGTCTTGCTATCATTCGGGGGCTAATGCATGTATGGCCAGGGATCGATCCGTGTGCAAAATAAGTAAACTGTAATATTTAGCGAACACTATATGAGCTGAAATATTGACGAAGTCTCCAATACACTCGGGAAAACAGACAAGAGACTATAACAATATCTTTAAAATTGATAAAAACGTGATAAATGTCAACATTTTGTTAGCTGTTTAACACATTCTAATCTCAACATAAAAACAAAATCACGTTTTAAAAATATATTTATAGGTCTATACGTTAATGACCTACTTTTGACCCGAACACGTTACATAAACTTTGTATGGTTGTACCCCCTAAAATACTGCACCCTTTTCAATGACGTGTTTTAAATTGTTCTTATTCACTCATTGAACATGTTTATTAAAACAATAAATTGTTTACGAGCTTCCGTTCCTTTGCATTTTGACATGTGAATACACTTACACATGTACATCATGTTTGAATCTTAGATCAGCGGACCGCGAAGTGCATGGAAATAAATGACAGCGATGATTGACAAGGTAGGAGGAGCTTAAAAATGTAAACAATAATGTACAGGTAAGCGTGGTGTGTGCTATAAATAAACAAGTCAATTTGTGTATTAGAAATTGTTGTATTTTTTCTACAACATAACATGGAAAATGACATACAAATAAAGAATTTGCGAATGTCATTTATGTACATTATTGGCCTTCAATACCAAATATTTTGTTTTAAATCGTTGGTAATGCGTATCAAATATATAATTATGTAAAAACAATTGAGAAAACATTTATATAATAATAACAAATAAGTCACTTTTTATATAGCACAAATAAATAACCTCTTTCTATTAACATCCCATCTCTCACTCTGTACAAAAAAACTTTCTAAATGCATCATTCCCTCAAAATACTTCACTGGCTTCAAGATTGAAAAAAAAAATATCAAAATTTGTTCAAACGCTTGCTGAGGTTCGGAGCAAAATCTCATTTCTTTCGTCTTAATTGCAAAATTTACACAAAATATGGAAGCTTTCATCACTTCTGATTCAAAAAATATATTTACAATGAATTTGAGTCCCTGCAATTTTATGGAATAAAAAAAATGGATGATTTTTGGATGAATAATAATGATGAAAATGTTTCGGGAACCAAGTTACAATGAAAAAATATCTATACCTGGGTTAAACAGCTACTACAATAATCCAATTTTGTGAATTTTTGAATGCCTGAATTTGATATGCATAGAAAACTATATAATACGGTTATAAATGATTTCACACCACGTATTTACATTTTCACAACTCGTATTTTCAAAAAATGAATATAAATGATATAATTGTTTTCAAACACACTAAATTTATACTGGTCCTCAAAAAAGTTCTCTCGACAGAAATTCCTCCCTTAAAAAATTCATCATTTCACAGAGTAATTTGCACATCGTCCCGATATAAAGCACAATACACTAATGAGCAGCAATCGACCCTAGGAAACCAATGTCTAACAATTCATTTTCAAGT
Organism: Bathymodiolus septemdierum; assembly: GCA_963383655.1. Lineage (NCBI taxonomy): Eukaryota > Metazoa > Mollusca > Bivalvia > Mytilida > Modiolidae > Bathymodiolus > Bathymodiolus septemdierum. Next base: position 80,003,377 of record OY726518.1, read on the forward strand.
CCTATCATCTCTGAAACTTCTGGCGTGGAATAATCTGGGAATTCAAAATGTGATCCATTACTAGACGTGGAAGAAGCGGCACTACTAGAAACAACATTGTTATTTTGAATATCCCCGAAATTTGAAAAGTCAGTGTCGGCTAACTTGCTCAAGTCTAAATTTCCGAGTTCCATTTGCCAATTTGTGGGTAATTGTAACACATCCGTGAGATTGTCCAAATCAGCTAGTGATGATCCGTCTCCCTGAGGTACATTGTTTGTTTGATTAATAATGTAATGAGTTTGTGGTCCTTTACATGGTTCTTCCTGAGGAGAGGCAGCTGGGGTATCGTATATTTCTTCTGGATAGAAACTGGTGGATTCTGGTGTCGGTGGGGAGTAAATGCTGGGACTGGACGGTACTTTAGCGGGTGGAGTAAGTTGACAAGACGATACTGGAACGTGTCGGCTTGCCTTAATACTGTCTTTGAACTTTTTGTCAATTGTCAACCTGAGTCTGATGCGACTTTGTGAATTATTGTCAATTTCATATTCATTTAGAATAAAGTTCTTGGCAGCTATTTTCTGTTTGTTTCTCTCACTTCGACTTTTCGTTAATGAAGATTTTGTGATCTTACCAGAATCAGCCTTTGTGACAGGCTTGGCCTTCTTCCTTGGACGGTATTTGTAATCCGGATATTCTTGCATATGAAGCAAGCGAAGACGTTCAGCTTCCTCAATGTATGGTTGTCTATCCGCTTCGTTCAGTAGCTTCCAACGTTTTCCGAGTCTTTTAGATATCTCAGCGTTGTGCATATCAGGAGAAACTTCAGCTATCCTTCTCCTTTCTATCTGAGACCAGACCATAAAAGCGTTCATTGGTCTCTTAACGTGGTTCGAAGCCTTTTTGCACTGAGTAGCATCTGAATATGGTGTATGAGTGTTCGGGTCAATCATCTGAGACCCAAATACTGACGAAGATCCAGAAATGTTCTGAGGCACCATGTTTCAATAAATAATATCACAAAATATATCACTTGAAATATCCAAAATATATTATATCCAGTTTAACGTGAAAGCCTTCTTACGAAGGGCTTGCACAAATTGTTTGACAATACTTTATTTCTGAACACTTTTCAAATTCTGAAGTCTCAAACCTTAGCGCCCTGTTTTATTCGACGCCAGACCAATCAAATCAGTTCACATTTAAACTCCGCCTTCGGGGGGCGTGTTGTACACACCATCATATTTTATCATATGACGGATCAATAAAGCCAACTAGTCTGATTAGAAACAATATTGATTAGAGATATTTTGGTGTACATGACAATTAACAAACATATATCAAATTTATGTAGTAACTGCTACGTATGTATACATGGAACGATAGACCAGTAAAAAAATTTAATATTTACAAATAATATTCACTCTGTTAAACGCGTCTAGTTTTTAAACGCTATCGGCAACGTCGTGACACAGTCCTTTGATAGCAAATATCAAGTACTGGTACTGTTCTTAAGACGGAAGTCACATTAAAATATAACAAGATATATTAATATAAATGTTCTAACTGAACGTAAGATCTTCTCTGATTTCACGATAAATATATATTATTATTATTATATATTACAACTGTACCACATCGTTGAGAAAAAAAATGCCGAGACGTAAACTGTATGTCTCTTGGAAAATAGAATACGTGATGTTTCTTAAATTTTAAGATATTTGTTTTATAGTTAATTTAACGGAAATATATTTTGAAAGGTTTATGGTGTTTAACGCCACTTCCAACAATTAATATTTCAGTTATATCGTGGCGAATTTATACGCTATACACTTCATGACACACTATTAAGTTCCTCTAGGAATAAATTGACACGCAACCGAATAACTAGAGAAGTAACATATTGCACGCAGAAAAAAACTTCAACCCGTTTGGGTATGACTCAGAGATGAGAGAAGTCACCGATTCTTTACATTAAATTTAGGTTCACACCAATGTGTTTCGTGCTTATTAGATAACGTTTTTTTGTGTGTGTGTGTGGTTTTTTGTTTTTTTTTGGCAGTATAGCCTTTGGGTTAATTATGGATCCATTTTGACACTCAGCCGTGGGAAGAATCGGAATATACTAAACTTTGGAAGCAAACTTATCCCCCAGGCAAATTACGGCACGCGACCTATTCTAATTTGCATTTCAAAGAGCACACGCAACGCATTTTGCCGCACGTGTCTATTTAAATTGAAAAGTGTTTTTGAACGAATCAAATGTCATTTTCTATCTATTAAATTAAAATCATTTGATTGAATGTATTAAAATTAGAACACGTGGTCGTAGTGTTTATTTGTAAATCAAATAAGATGTTTTCATATCAGAACTTCAATGGCATATCGATCTTTATAAGTAAACAAAACAAGAAAACAGATAACTTGAACCCGACAGATGGTACAGTTTTCGTGAGAATTTTTGTTTTGGTATAAGAACAAAATAAAATGCAGGTAACAAAACTGAAAAAAAATCACACAAAACTTTCTATAAACAGAAACAATATTCTTTGAATGTGAGAATTATTGACGAAACTGTTACTGGTTTGAAACACCATAAACCCAGGAGACATCAAATGAGACCTTATTAAGGTGGACAAAATCAAATGATAAACCATTAATATATAATATTTTCTCCTAAGATATAAAAATTTTTTCATATTGGACCATTGAATGACGTCACTGGCAGGTGCACGACAAGTGTCAATTTACTATATGGATCGACTCGGCACGCGACATACGACAGCTGTGAAAAATAATTGACCAATCACAATGAGCCTGTAAACACGGGACAGCTTTATCAAAATATTTTCAAAATAAATCTCATCTTTTGATTTTATACAATGTTACCTGTTCAAAGGAAAATGTAATCGCAATGATTTTTGTTGTGCTAGCCTGCTAGGTTCATGCAGGTTTTCATATCCAATTGATATGTTAACACGGTGCTTAGACATACATTCTCATTCGTAACTCTTCAGTAACTGAAATAAGAGACACACGAGAGGTATATGTCTCTGCTTTATAAACCTGAAACCTGTCTCTCTTATGAGCATGTATCGCCCACCTGAGGCTGATTTAAAGGCAATGGATCCCTCCCCCCTCTATCATTTACTGATCATGCAATGATTATTGTCCAACGAAGGCTATTACAATGTAGAATCTTTCAGAAAAGTCCAAAAAGGAATGTAATTTGCTAGGTTACTGCAGACATGAATTTTCTGAAGAATTCAATCGCAAAATGGTCCTGTTGGTCCTCTCGTTTCTGTGATTGTGGTAATCTTGGAAAAACACATGACCTTTTTAGAGGACCGTCCAATGAACTTTCCCTCCAAGTTTGATTTTAATTGACCAAGCGGTTTTCGGAGATCAAAATCTGAAAAGTTTACATTTGACGACACCGACACCAACACCAACGACGGACGCAAAGTGATGGCAATACCTTAGATGAGCTAAAAAGGGTGACACAAATTTCATAAAAGGATCGAGTTTTGTTCATCTGGCTGGTTCTTGAGAATCAATCCCCACCCCAAATGTATTTAGCTTATGTAAAATAGACCTACGGTGTAACATGGAAAAATGTCACTCTAATGCACAGACTGTCAATGACACAATATTTTTTTTTTAGCAATTCCAGTGCATTTATTTGTATTTCTTCTTCACAAATCATACTTTATAATCGTTTTTATGCGCCTATTCATTAAATGCATGTTTATGGTTATGCACCCAGTGGGCACTTAGTTGGTTTAAAAAATATCTTGTGTGTATTTAAGGAAACCATTTAACTAAATGTGAACTTATTCAGGGTACCTTCTGACTGACTAAGTGAAATTATACCAGCAACCAATATCTAACCACTAATAGCTGTTATACACAGTTATCTTTATGACGCATGGATATAATTTAACAAATTAGGAAGTAAAATTATTTATTTTTTTAGTCTTCTTTTTAAAGTTCAGTTGTCTGTATAAAAAAAAGGTGACATTTACATTGAATAATATATGTACATATGTTTCCTAATTTTATTTGTGTACTTCTTAAATTTCAAAGAATACCACTGAAGCACACTGTTTGTACGCGTGAATAGACTAACGGTCGTCTGTTAATTTCTGAAGGGGCACGCGACAATAGTCGGTCTTTTCATATTATGTTAATAACCCCGTTCACCAGGTAACGGGATTGTTATATTTTCATAACTGCCAAAAACACCTGGCCTTTAACCATGCCACACCGATTATACAAACATGAAGAGGTTCAATTTGGAGTAATTTGTCTTAACCGCCATCTGTCGCAAAAACAAAAATACTTAGATTTTGACGAGTTTTTCACGATTGTTAAAATACAGATGTCGGGTGGCTTTTGATGTATTATTTATAGGTAATTTTCTCGTTTAGTATAAATTTGTGAAAATATGTCGAGAGAAATGGTATTTTATTGTTAAAATCACCGTATATAAATACTACCAAATTGTTTTCGAAATAAAACTTCAAAAAACCGTGTGATGTATTTTGAAAAATAGGGAAACAATCTTCGATCGATATTATTTCATGTGCAAAATGTGTCGCTTAATATCATACTGAAACCGGCTGTCACAAGAAACGATGTAGTAATAACACATTGACATGCATGGTGTGCATGCAAATGAATAAACAATTCTAGTAATGTTCCTAACTTGTACCAGAGATATGTATGATGCAATTGATTTAAATATCTCTGCTTGTACACTCTGATGGTAGTATTCGAGGAAGATCGAATAACCTCGTAGTATTCCAATATATAAAAACGCCACAGAGGGTAGATGAAATGGCTTATATAATAATTATAACTATGTCGTACATGTAGTATTATATATAAACCAGAAACATTCGTTAGTATGCGTATATATATATATATATACATACATGTATGTACATGTTAAGAGTTCCCTGATTTCAGTTCGGAAAAGGAACCAGTCTTTATAACTTATTGAGATGTTTCTGGTTTTAGTAATAATATACGTGTTTGCTTTTGCAAATAAAAAAAAATTCTTCACGCTCAAGAAAGAAGTGTTCTTTGTCTTCTACTGCACATTCTATGATCTATGGGATTTCAAAAAGCAACATTTTTTGCAATCTCACTATTGCTACGTTTCATAAAGTATGATCAGGCGTTACGGTCATAAAACCTCTGAACACCAGATTGTATTCGCATAACTCCAACAAGCAGCCATTCAGAACGGAGTATCAAAAAATTGATTTGTTCTGATTGGACAATTTCGGAGGATTAAAATATAGAGAAACCATATTTTCATTATGGAAGCTGGGAAGGGCCACACCAATATTTCTTTTCTAATTTGTTATTACATACTACTAATATAATGTTATAACAGATTAGTAATCTACAATAACAAATTATTAATCTACTAATCTTTTATAACAGATTAGCAATGTAGTAATCCTTTATAACAAATTACTAATATGTTGTAAAAAAAGACAAGCAATTTGATGTGACAATTACGCGCTTCCATACTTATTTCTTATTTTCATTCCGTCTATTTAGATCAGTTCTATACAACTTATATTGTTATTCAATTATATACCTCTATAATTTCAATTTTGATTGCAGGCATTATTGTATACAATCTGATTATTATCTCTACATTATCAATATACTTATTTAATAAAAGTATAGATCTGAGAAATATGTATTTTGTGAATCAAAAGTAATTTGTTTTGATTGGAATTTTCTATCTTAAAAGTGGATTTATATGGAGCTATACTATATCTATTGATGTTCGAGTTTTCATAGTAAGTAAATGATTTCTATAGAGGAAGAAAACACGAACCCATGTCCGTACATCCAATACACTATGTCAATGTCCCAGATAAAATAATTATTTTCAAAAGCACCGAAGAGATAATGAACATAATGAAAATGACCACCTCAAAACAGGGTCATCGGTCTTTGTCAGACTGACCGATTTGAGAAATCTTTTATGGAAAAACGAACGATAAGACGATGAACTGTATCGGAAGAAGATATAAGTCACTAGATCGATTTTCTATCACGGACTACTAGTAGCTTGCAATAATTTAGATTATTGATATTCCAAAGGGTTTCGAAACATTCAGATATGAAGAGATTGCAGTCAATAAGTCTAATTATGATAGTACACGTATAGTGTATTGATTTCATATCATCATTACCTTTAGTTCACTGACCCACAAGAGTACGATTCTTCGATGGATCACGAGGAGGTATAGAAATTACAGTTTCCACACCAGCGTCATATATGACGTAAGCGACTTTAATCAGGACAAACGCGGTCAAATAGCAACATGTATATGGCATTTCCAAATACTGCTATTCTTGAAGAAAAGAGTAAAGATGCTTGTGAATATAAATAAATTTATACATACATGTAGGCGTTGGATCGTTGAAAATAGCGGATAAGGGAACGGTCATTTAATTCTTAAGGGGAAAAAAAGGGGGGGGGGGTCTCTAAATTTCTGTCGCAGAAAAAAATATCATGACCTAAAAGATGAAAAAATAAATAATCTGACTACAGTTTTCAGCAAGAAATTTTGGTATAGCTTGAAGAACAATAACCAATTTTCCATGGTAAAAAAAGAAATCTGATTTTTGTTTCGTGTGAAAAAAATCCGTCTCGGAAAAAACATAGCCCCCTTAAAAAGTTAATGGTAGGTACCTCAGATACTCGTACAATCAAAGCATACACCGAAAAAAAAGAAGCCTAAGAAAACCAGTTTAAGTCGAGAAACCAAATACTCTTGATATCATTTCTTTGAAAAATTACGATTCATTTTCTGTCTTAAAAACATTGAAATTTCCAGCTGTTTTTGTACTTTTCGTCAGCGACACCAGTAAAACGGTCGTTTCCTTTTGGTGTAAACCTACTCCATATGTTAAACATTAAACATCAAGTACATTTTCTCGTTTTGCTGATGTTTATCAACATTTTTGTCATCTGATATTTGATTTGAACGGTGAATTTTTTGCTGTCGACAGCATGAATTCGCGTGCCATCTGCTATTTTGTACTCGTTTATTTTTTTCGGGCGACAGGAAGAGGGACGATGCAGGTCTTGGCTGAATTTTATATATTAATAGGTTTAAGATACCACCATACCAAAAATGGAACTGCCAAAGAAATGTTAGATTTAAACCATTTATCCCAGTGGAAGCAACTCTGGAACGTAATAAGGAATAGATCTATAAATCCAAATTTACATTATACCTGAAATATATTTTTTGTTAGATACTAATAATACAAGAGAAGACCAATATATGTTAAAAAAGGGGGGTGTATCAACTATGGTAATCGGGGTCCTCATAAAAAGAACATGACCTGTATATTATTGTAAGTAATAATTACATGTACACAACTGAAGAATGACGACGATTTTCTCCAAATTATTACCTGGAAACTATTTGTTTCAAACGGACGGACGAACAGACAAAGCGGCAATTATATGCCCTCAACGTTATCTAAGACTATCTTGGGGTGACATAACACCATAAATGCAATCAAAAGCCTTAATAAACGTGCACGTTCAACGGTTCCCCATTTGATCCTAATGTCTCTCAGACGGCACGCGACGTATGGTACGTGTCATGTGACCTTCGGAAGAAAATTACAATTTTTTTCGAAGTAGATAAGAAACTCAATTATTTTGTAAGAAATGACTCTTAAAATTTGTTACTTGCCCCCAAGCAGCTGGCTTTTATATATTTTGTTGAAATAATGATCCCTCTTCTTTACTGACACGAGACGGTCCGCCGATTACTTACCACTTATGAAATTACACATCGACTCCGTGTGGCAGACGTTCATCCACGTGTAATTTTACTTATTATCAGTAAACAATATTTGTGGAATTTTAACCTCTTGAAATTAGGTTACAAATGCAGTTTTCCTTTTGATTGTTATTGCAACTGAATTTGCAATGAAATTAATAATAACGGACATTTTAATAAACAAACACAGTAAAAAGCTCGGTAATAATTGTTCTTACATCGGAAGAACACTTTATCAAAGTTTCATCAACTGCTTTATTGAGGATGCTATCTCTAGAAAAAAAAATAGATATCTAAGTACGCACAATATTGGATCTGCAAATTTTGTGTAATAATATTCTCTGCATGCACATTCCCCTGCTGACAGTATCTTCTACTATATAATTTATTTTATATATATAGTTATAAAGGACATACTACAATTAACGGTTCCTTACGAGATCTGAATGTCATTTACCGTTCTTGAACTCAGATGACGCAGATTTTAAATTGTGCTGCCTGGAACCACTCTGCAAAGGTTTCAAAACAAAATGTTTATGCTTATTTCTTCGAAATCGATGAATTTGTTACGCAAATGCTGAGACAACCAAACGACACAATTACTTCAATTTGAAGAAACTTAAATTACAAATTTTCTTCCTGAAGCTACCGTTATTGAATAAGAAGACTATTAGGAACCAATATGAAAATCGTCAATTAAATTCTTAGATGAATCTTGAAGGAAAATGAATAAAAGTCGTATGATTGGTCACACCTGATACTTGAGTGTTCTACATGATAGATGACATTTGTAGATATTATGTTATACATCGTGACAGATCAATGTGCAAAATGTTCGATATCTGCGGTATTATATGTAATAGGAAATAACGAAAAAATGGACTGATGTTATAGTGATATTTAATATCCTAGCGTTTGACGTTCGTGGCGTGTCTTAAGCGTTCGATATTCGTGGCGTTTCTATAGTGTTTGATGTTCGAAGTTTGTCTATTTAGCGTCTGACGTTCGTAGCTTGTCTCTAGCAGCTGACGTTCGTACTTTGTCTATATATAGTGTTTGATGTTCGTAGCTTATCTATAGCGTCTGACGTTCGTAGTTTGTCCATGTAGTGTCTGATGTTCGTAGCTTGTCTATAGCGTCTGACTTTCGTTGAGTGTCTATAGCTCAAACAATTGTAAGTTTATACGGCTATGATAAGCAGGTCCAGATCCAGGTTTTAGCATTAGGTGGGATGTTAAATATTGGGGAATCGTCTTGGGGACCGCTTTTTGGTTTCCAGTGGAATAAGGTAAAGTCCTGATATGGGGTCGGAGAGGACACGTCCATTATATTCCCCACTAAATCCGCGCTTGATAAGTCCGGTGTATTTTAATGAAACGACTAAATAGACCATAACGGACATCATTATAATGATCAATGTCCCATTGTAGGATCAATCCATGCCAGATAAATCGTCAATAAAATAAATGTTAGAGATGATTAAAGGGAAAACACAGACAGCCATTCATTGAATATCAAAATCTGGCTTTTATTCATAACCCATTGACCGTATGAGGAGAATTTGATTAACAAACCAGCTGCATGCTGAATTCGTTTTGGGCCATTCCCGGACACTCAAGTTCACAGATTAATGCCCGTAATGAAACATATTTCGCGGTCATTATCTTTCACAGAAATCTTTTTGTAGTTAGTTCGACACGCACAAATTTTACGCTTAAAATTTGATAATTACACAAATAATTGTGGATAGTCACAAGTAACTTAATAACATGCAGATGATCCACGCACAAGTTGTAAAATAAAAATAATTTTATTATCTAATAGAATTAGCACGGCGTCCATGTCAGGCATGACGATGAAACAAAACAGACGTACAAGTCGATTGCACGTTGCCATTACGTTTCAATGGTGCATTGAAATTGTAGACTCATCATTTTCTTTGAATTTTTATAAATTGTGCCTTTGAACATTATATAATACTTGTAGTCATAGCGCCGTAAGAATAACAACCGATTTGCTCAAAATTATGACTAAATGCATTTCGAGACACTACAGACTGGCTCTTGCTTAAATCATGACGTACGAATTTTGAAATTGTGCGCATATAGTACTACTCGCATGGACATTATGGGGTACACAAAATAAATGGTATTTACAAGATGGGACCTCGCATAACAAAGGATTTTAAGCTACTTCAAATTAGTTCTCTCATCAAAGTCGCGTTGATTAAAATTATCAGAATCCGATCTTTCAGACGTTTCACGAAACATATACATGTATTTGCCTATTTCACACTCTTCATTTCAATCGATGTGCTTACTGTATACAGGTGAAGGTTCCCACAGATATGCTCAGCTGAAATACTGCTCGTTGTACGTTTTAGCAATAATCAATCAATCAATCAATCAATCGATGAATTTAATTTTGACACTGACAGAAAGTCCACTCGTATTTCCAGATTGCAAGACCTTTGTAAACTGATTTAGCCCAACTTAATTGAAAAAAGTACTTGTAGCATACATGTCAAGAAAAAATCGACAAAATGTCATAGCGTAATGACATAATTGCACCAAGTTCGGTAAATGAACTGCCAAGAAAACCAATACGCCATTAACAAACGGTAAGCCATTTTCAGTTTCAAAATACAATCTTTGATTCCTGATAAATATAGAATTTGGAATAGATCACTGATAACTGAGTGATGAAGTGATCCAAACAAAATGTCGAAATCCTCGTTAAGAAGATACAACGAACTGTGTACACTAACTAGATCAATCTTGATGGACAATGAACTTATGTGTAAATAAAACGGATATATTCTGATTCTCTTGGCAATTCATCGATTGACGTTTTAGCAATGTAAATTCACACAAACTGTATAAATTGCTTAGGAGTGTCGTACATTTCAGGTTATAGACCCATACAGGTAGAACGTGATATATTTTTTTTCCAAGAACGTTTGAAATTAACTATTCAAGTAGCTCACCAACCGCCCGAATCTTTATTTATTATAATGATTAGACCCTTGTGCTAAAATATCAAATATATCAGCTTTCTAATGATTATACGCAATATACATCGACCTATATACTGCATGACCTATTAATAAATAACATTCAAAGCTATATTTATAAAAGGTTCGTTGCCTCAATGTAATTAGTTTAATATCGATGAGATACGTAGATTTACCTTTTTAATGATCGGCCTGACATCAGTATAATCATGTAAAAAGTCTTAATGTTAAGATAATTTTTTTTTAGATCTTTGCCAATTCGGTAATAATAAGTTACCTGTAGCATAAGTCGTAACATATTATGTATCATTAACACCTGGAAATTTTAAGATTGACGGAACTGGCACAGTTCCATAACCGGATACGTCGAGTGGGTTATCAAACTTTTATAACGAATAGTGGGTTAAGATGTCGATGACCAGTTGGACATAGGGTTAAACATATCCATACAATATATATAAACATTTTGACATACTCATATTCAACTTCCTTTTGAAGTATCAAATAACTGTTTTAAATTACTAACGATTTATATTGGGTGTAGGGAACTGGTAATGGTACAATAGAACAGTAGGGAAATTTGTTGTCATTTCTCATTGGCCAATTACCAAAGTCACATGACGGAAGTAATAGATCAAGACCTTGAATATTAGGGTTATATACAAAAATAGGATATCAAAACGTGGCGGGAAGTCAAAAGTAAAAAAGTAATCGTACCATACTCGCCTCCAGCTAAATGTACGTCCACAGAAATGAAACCCGAAAAATGGAATCCTGATTTAATAAAACAGACAAAACTGACATAGAATTGGAGAATGCTGTCGAGTTTGACAAAATTAGGAGGGGTGCGCCCGGTTGAATAACCCACTGCAGGGAAAGACATAAGATCCCAAGACATATTTAAAATAAAATCGAATATAAATATAGAAAGGAGGACAATAATTAACGAGAATAAACACAGAAAACAACAAATGAGCGGCTCCCATAAAATAAAGGAGGGTGAACCCAAGTGCTCCTGAAGGGTAAGCAGTTCTTGCTCCACATGTGACACCCATCATGTTACTCTGGGTAATGGTCAAAGTCCACTAAATGTTGTAAACGATGTAAGGAGAGCGGAAAGAGATTGCAATAGAGTAAGCGAATCCTGGATAATCTGCGAGACAGACGCCCATGATACATAACAATTGTACCAGTCATGCTAGCCAGTCAAGAAACCACTATAGTGATGTAATGGTAAGCGTGTTTCCCTTGAGAACACTGGATACATAACATGGCATAGTGTATTCGCTGGTTGTGCGGGACGAATAAAAATTGCAACTATTTGACAACAGACAAAATACTCGGATGCACACCAACAATAAAAATACAAAGAAACACATAGGATACAAGAAAGACAACGGGAGCCGAGATCTAATTAATATGTAAAACTGTTGTAGATTACGACAGACACAACACTGCATGGTATCTACTTGTTAATACTAGCATCGTGTTTGGTAAATCTCACACTTCTTGCAGCAGCTTTGTTAAGAGTGGTCGTGTGTAATCTGTTGAAAGGGAAACACAATTCTCCCCTATCAATCACATTCTTTTTTACTATGACAAACTTATTAAATCAATAAAGGGTTAAGTCGACAGTCGGGACGTTATAGCCTAAGTAACAATCCCAGATATTTTCAGCATAGAAAGAAAGCAACACTCAAGAGTGCGCCAACACAACCAAACTAAACTATTCCAGACAAAATACCCCGAGGCACACTAATGAACAAAAGAAACACATATAGGAAAGACCACAACACTCGAGATTTAATTCACATGTAAAACTATTCCAGATTACGACTGATGCAACACTGCATGGGATGTACTTGCTAACAATCTCACCCAGACTACACAGCTGCCGCAACATAGCACCCATACTACAATTGACGCAATACATTTCACACACCTTCACCTTGCTAACAACATCTCGAATAAGCATACGTGCCTACTTGCTGATATTATTTATCAAACAAATGGGAACAGGGTAAAGGAAAAAAACGATATTTACACCAGGGTCACTAGAATTAAAACATCATCACAACAATTAATAAAGTAAGCAATACGATTGAACCTGCAAAACAAAACTACAAAGCAGAAAAAGGTTGGGTAATTGATGTTAATTAGAGTCCGTAAATTGAAAACAGACAACACAATGGCCAAACGGCAAAGGACAAACAGCGATCTACAAAACACTACACAGATAACTAAAGATCGAGCAACAAGAACCACACTATAAATCGGAAGTGAACTCGGTGCTCCGGAAGGGAGATACCTACAGAACGGCATTGGTAGATATACTATAAACTACTAGTATCATGTGATCGGAGCCACAACGAAACTGTAGCATATAGATGCATTGGGTCAGTTACAGATATACCATATAAAATCTCGACAATCGAAACTTCAAATAGAAATACAACCCTGCTGTCAAAGAACATCAATTAAACAATAGAAAAACCACCCTGCTCTCAAAGAACATCAATTAAACAATAGAAATACCACCCTGCTCTCAAAGAACATCAATTAAACAATAGAAATACCACCCTGCTCTCAAAGAACATCAATTAAACAATAGAAATACCACCCTGCTCTCAAAGAACATCAATTAAACAATAGAAATACCACCCTGCTCTCAAAGAACATCAATTAAACAATAGAAATACCACCCTGCTCTCAAAGAACATCAATTAAACAATAGAAATACCACCCTGCTCTCAAAGAACATCAATTAAACAATAGAAATACCACCCTGCTCTCAAAGAACATCAATTAAACAATAGAAATACCACCCTGCTCTCAAAGAATATCAATTAAACAATAGAAATACCACCCTGCTCTCACAGAACATCAATTAAACAATAGAAATACCGGATATACAATGAACCATTCCAGTCAAAAACATAGCATTGAAACAACATAAACAACATATTCACATTTAATTCTGTACAACAAACAACAATGCACAATTACATAAACAAACAATTGTATATATATACATATATATGAGCAATCACATACTGTATCACATTAGGGTCGTACATATATACCCTCCCCCCCCCCCCCCCCCCCATTTTTGCGAATCAAACTTGGTAACATTAACGGCGATAGACATTGATTGCATAGGATAGGAAGACGGGTTCATACAATCGCGGCAACGAAGAACCCCAAATGACTATAACATTTGACCACATGAAATGATAATCGCATAGAAACTATCAAGTCTTCATAGAATCATATTGGTTTCGCGCATTATTTCCACTTTGTCTGGGTTTACAGGAAGGCCACATGGACAATGAACTATTCTTAAAGTAATATTACACCAGTTTTGGGTGAAGAAAATTTTTCCCTGAAAATTCAATTTGGAATACGGCGGTACCTTTACTAAGCTATTCATGCATGTTTCAAGTCGAAATATGTTCCCAACAACTAGAAATCTGCAAATCCGTGTGCATGTGTATCGTCCTCGCCATTATTGTGGAGGCTGATTACTTTCGGTTGTTTTGTTCCGATGATTGCCGATCATAACCTCGTGAAGAAAAGTTTTGGTCCGATGATTGCCGATCATGACCTCGCAATCATGGATGCTGAGGTGAGCACGCACACTTTCCTGACAATGATTATTGAGGAATCTGTCTGTTTCATGTCGTGTGAACCAATTTTTTTCCCCCAAATATTCTTATGTGGTACACACGGAATATATATATATATTTTTTAATCAACTGAACATTGCGCATGAGCGATAATTTCCCCGAAAGAGTCACGCGCATATCATTTGCATTACTGTACTGGAAAACAGAATTATCTGCTGTCAAATATTTTGTGATTTGCTCTTAAAATCTGCTTTTGAGCGGATTTTTAATGTTATGCAGTTGATTTTAGTTAAAAATTAAGTGACAAATTAAGTGAAAATATTTAATCCAAAAATTCCACGATATTTGCCTTTCATATTACTTTAAATATGTAATATATTGAACAAACAATCATTATAAAAACGTGAAATGTAATAAAAACAATTTCTAAACATCGATAATGTTAGAATACAATTAAACTAATGATAAATAAAAAAGATGAATGAGATTATTTATTTACGTGTTATGCTTCTCGGTCAGAAAGTTCACGCATACTTTACATCTTGTATTCATACACCGGGAGCGAGGTGAATCTGAGATTTTTCGTTGCTGTAGATAAAAGGTTTGAATATACATGTACCAAAGGTAAGCCCTACAGTGGAACCCCCAGGGAAAGCATGGAAAAGGAAGACCAAGAAATACCCGAAGGAGAGACTTTATTGCTGAGATGGAGATAGAGGGTTGTAGATGGCAAGATCTGGAACGCATGGTACAAAACAGAACAAGGTGAAGGACTGTCGTCAGTGGCCTATGCAACACCAAGGTGCAACAGGCGTAAGCAAGTAAGCAATGGGTAGCCAAAAGGGTACACACACAACAATTGCCAGAAGGACTTAAAATACAAACAATAGTACGACAAAGCACTACACAGAAAACTAACGATTGTGCAACACAAATCCCTCCAAACACCGAGATGAGCTCAAGTGCTCGGAAAAAAACTAGTTCCTGCTGCACTATTGATACCCGTCGTCTTACTATCGTTCAAAATCCATTGATGTCATACTTAAGAGGAAAATGGTAGGGCTCTTTTATAAACTTTTCATGATTACTGTGTTCACTTGTTTGAGTAGCTTTTGCATTAGCAGCTGTGCATATGTCCAGAATACCATTGTACTAGGCATAAATCTTATAATAACGTACTAGTTGTGGCATACTCATTTTCTGCATGCAACTGTTGCAAACCCTATGTAGATCATCAAGATATTTTACATAATGCACACTAAATACAAACCAATACATTTATAGAATTTCATGATTAACTATTCATTTATATAACATCCAGCTTAGTTAAAACTGACAAGAACCATCAAATGGGTTTACCAGTGTAGTCAATATATATCGCTGCTAAACCGTTTTTTTTTCTTAATTTTGACTCCGTCGAGGTGTACTAGATATATCAAACAATATTGCGGAGAGTGGCGTTTTGACATACATAATCCCAGTACTATAGGTATATGTTATTCATAAGAACTTTCATCACTTCGTTTGTCCCAGTTATGTTTGTAGTTTTAGTCGATTTTGATATTTGGTTTTTGAATTTTTCCGAGTCTTGTACATATTTTTTTGTATTTTTGTTTTTCATTTTTTTAGTTCACTCTGAAATGCTGTGGATTCAATATTTTTTGGTGGAATTGTGCATTCTATTTTTTTTATATATAAACGTATTTAGTATGTCTATGTTGTTTTGTTTATAAACGTATTTAGTATGTCTATGTTGTTTTACTTATGTGTCGGAAGGTTCGGTGTATATTTGGGTTGCTTAATTGATATGATTTAAGAGTTGGTGAATATTCCTGTTATTATGTTACACGGTCGTGGTCCTATATGGCATATCTATAATTGAACCAATGTCTTTCTCTATGATGTCCGTCGTTCAAGCAATCGTATGGATGGGTTTTATAGTTGTCCATTATAATTGTAAATACGGCCATCTTGGATTTCACATCGACACAAAAAAAAATATTTTGTAAGAACCATATCCTCCGGTGGCGGCCATGATAGAGTTCAGATCGACGCACACACACACACACAAACAAAAAACCTTTGTAAAGTGCTACCAAATGAACATTGCAGCTAAATTTCTTTAAATGGTTAGTGGATTCAGAGAATGACTTAAAAAATATTTCCCATTGGGTCCTATATTAAAAATTTGTAAGGGAGTACTTAATGATTATTTATGTGCATTTCGGATTTCATACTATGGCTACAGTAATCTTGGATTTCAGATCGGCACACAGCCACTAACATTTTAGATGGCCATTAAAGTATCATCTCTACCATGGGACAATTCCATCAACCATGTGGTTTCTGAGAACATTTTGAAATTTCAGCCAATAAGAAGGCAAAATTGACCCAACAGCCATATTGAATTTCTGAACTAAACAGAAATCATATAAAATGCTGATGACCATCCTAATAAAATTTCTATGAAGTTTGGCTTTAATTGGTCTAGCGGTTTGTGTGGAAAAGATTGAATTGTGAAAAAGCTATTACGGACGCAGACGACGACGGACACAAAGTGATGAATATATCTCAATTAATCAATGATCCAGATGAGCTAGTATAACAGTATAATCAATCTATCTAACATATCAGGCTGACCTTTCATATCAATAGCGTGACTAGTACAATGCCTCTTCAACGTGTAACATACATCCCTGAAGGGATATCAAAATTAATAACCCCCTCAAATTTATGACCATGCACCGAATTTTCATATTTTTATCTCTTTTGGTTTAAAAAAAAATGTATTAAAAACAAGGAAAGCAGACACTTTTATGTACCTTAATTACCTAATGTTATTAATATAAACATGCATAGTTGTCTTTTGTCTTGTAAGGTGCAAATTTGGAAATTAATATATTCATATTTGCATATTAAGTATACACGAAAAAATGAATCACAATAAAAAATACATAAAGTTGCGTAACGTCTCAAAAATAACTGCTTTTTAACAATTTCGTGAGATTTTGCATTTTTTTTCATACGAGACGTGTTAGAGTTTGAACCCGCTGACTTGGTAGTTGACGGTGTAATTCGTCAGTTAACTGACACAAGATCGAAGTTATAAAAATTAGTAAAGGATGAAATTGTAATAATTTATTATTTTATACAGATAGGCTAATATATCTTAATATAATATAAGTAAATAAATCATTTGAAATCTTCGTTTTACAGCCGATGTTTATACATGAAACAGAATATGTTTATCTATAACTGTCAAAAGAGACGATACTTAATGAATCTTCAATTTATTCAGATTTGCTAAAAAAAAAACCATCTTATCCAAATGCACTTTATTTCCTTAAATTTCGATTATAAAGGTTTGGTTCAAGACACACTTATTGGCACTCGAGGGCAAAAATGAGGGTTAGGATTAGGGTTATGGTTTTAACGCCACTTTCGACAATATTTTAGTTATAACGTGGCGGTCAGTTTTATTGGTGGAGGAACACGGAGAAAACACCGACCTGTCGCAAGTCTCTGTCAAACTAAATCACATAATGTTGTGTCGAGTACACCCCACCTGAGTGGGATTCGAGCTCACAACTTGAGTCTGGGATATTTTTGAGAGAAAAAAAAAACTACTATAAATTGTCTAGTATATATGTTATGATAGTAAAATTTATATTTTCGAAGCAAAATTTTCCGCTAACAAAACCCTTAACTCTCCCCTGTTATAAAATTGTTACTATCTCAAAAATAGCTGTAGAGTCCAATGACTCTTGGGGCGAAAACATACATAGAAATTACTGAAATAAGTAATTGTAATATTTCTGGATTATTAAGGTTAACATGAAAAAAATAAATAAACTGAGCATATCTCTACAGCAGTCGGTCTATAACTCATGTTGTGATAAAATTCCATAATAATCTCACAATTCCCTATAGCTATATACCACCATACGCCTCTATCTCATTGTTTTTAATCATGATTAATTTCGCTTCTTTTGATGTCCTCTTTGATAACTACATTCTGGTCAAGTTTGCTGAATGTCATGTTTTTGTTGTTGTGTTGAATTGAAAGGGGTTAGGGGTTATGGTGTTTAACCCCACTTTCAACAATATTTCAGTTATATCATGGCGGTCAGTTTTATTAGTGGAGGAAACCGGAGAAAACCACCGACCTGTCGCAAGCCACAGACAAACTTGATCACATAATGTAGCTTCGAGTATACCTCACCATGAGCGGGATTCGAACTTATAACTTTAGTGGTGATAAGACACTGATGTAGTAGTAAATCCAACTACCATGCGATCACGACCACGACGGCCCTTTGTATGGCAATGGACAATCTAATTAAAATTGAAGAGTAAGACATAATTGAAGGATATACATGTATTATCGTGCCTGTTCTGGGTGTGAAGTAATAACATAGTTCAGGGTTCAGGTTGAGACACCACGTGACATCATTGGATTGTAGCCCCGACATCATTAAGCTTCCATCATGTACAGACCAGATCAGAGAGCAGCAACGCTGAAGCCGATGGTCTCTCCAGATTATAGACTACTTGCATATAACAACGCTTCAAACGCAAGCACAGAATCAGTAAATGCCATCTGAAACTTACAGTATGCTCAACTCTATGTAGAGCATTTGTCATCGTTAGGTAGAAGAACGCCGTAAGCCAAAGAAAGAACAATTAGGAAGAAGTACACTAATCGCCTGGTTCACCAACAACTTCAGAGAGGTTCAACTTGGTCGATGGAACTGTACACAGAGAAGTTCAAGTTGGTCAATGGAATACTGTACAGAGACCGCGAACCAATTAAACAACTTGTCTTTCAAGAGACTCATGTTGCCACTGCCACGAGGTCTGTTATTGATATATTTATTTATTAATGGATTATAAAGTCACACTCAGACTGGAACGACGTGTACTCGATTTGTACTTTTACAGAAAAGTTTTAGGATATCATAAATAGAAGAAGAAATATAACAAGGGAAGCCGTAAAACAAAGGACAGACAATTCAATGACCAAATGTTAAAAAGACGAAAGGTAAACAACGGTCCACAAAACATTACAAAGATAAATAAAAATCGAACAACACGAAACTCACTAAAAAACGGGAGTGAACTCTGGAAGGACAAGACGCAGTTACTAGTTATAATCTAAAATAAAGTTCCCCTCACACAAATCTACAGAATTCAACAATAAATCGTCCAAAAGTAAATGATTGATTTTTTTGGGGGTGTTTTAACGCCACTTTCAGCAATATTTCAGCTATATCATGGCGACCAGTTTTAGTGGTGGAAGAAGCCGGAGTACCCGGAGAGAAACACCGACCATGGGCATGGGCATGGGCAAGCAACTGGTAAACTTTATAACTTGCGACTGCGAGTCGAGTGCACCCTTTTTGTAATCTACAAAGCCGGGTGCGAACCCACGCCGTATTGGTGATAGACTTGTACCAGTTGTCAGGTAATTCAACTACCTAACTCATTGAGCCACCTTGGGCCCTCACTAAAAGTAAACACTGTGAAAAATGACTACGTCTGGAATACAGACAAAACTTTTTTCTCGTGCCATCAAAGTGAAGTTCACCGTCATGCAGGTCACGTCACTACATGTAAATACAAAAATAAAGTATTGTAAGTATACGTATCTTGTCATCCCAATTATTAATATCAACAATTATTCTATGTCCAAGGAAATGTTCAATGGTACTAAATGTAATAGGCCAAACACTGAACACGTCCACTAGCCATAACAATTATTAAATGTTAGACAACATATAGCCTGGGGCACCAACAAGTGTCCTTAAGATGAACAACCATTGTTTCTCTGTTCTATAAAAAGGAAAGTTAGGTATCTCTTTTCCTCATAGCTTAACATAAATTAAGACCAATTGTATAAAGTAAATGTATTTCCAGTTCACCCCCCCCTTTTTTTTGGATTAAAAAACAAAATCATATGGTCATGGATTTCTAAAATGACTTCTTCAGTGTTTATATAAAAATGACAATACCCTAGGGATATTGGTCCAAGGTCCAATGGATAATAATCAGCTGATGATTTAATGTTTATAAACCAATATTAAAAGCCTATTCCTAAAAACACCAAAATTGACATGTATTAAAACTTGCATAAAATTAAATATATAAAAAATAAGTTAGCTATCTCAACAATTTAGGATTAAAGACACCATTACAAATTAAAGATGGCTCTACAAGACTACCAGCACATACCTACAGTACAAACTTACAAATGGGAAATAAATGTAAGAGAAAATTGAAGCCCAATCAAGAATGGACAATCCAAGAACACATCCAGCACTAGACACAATACATATAACTAAGATAAGCATAGCAATATTAGGATTTGTACAAATTATAATGCACCTCCCTGTCCTGATTTGGTATACTGTCTGAAATAAGGATTATGTACAAATCTGAAGTTGTGTTCTGTCCTGATTCAGAAATAACTGCATGAGATTTGAATACTGTGCATATATAATGTACCACCCTGTCCTGATTTAGTAAACACCTCATGAGATTAAGACTCAAGACAAATGTAATGTCCCTCCTTGCCCCTGTCCTGATTTAGTAAACACTGCATTGAATTAAGATTCTGTACATATATATATATGTCCCTCCCTATCTGTATTTAGTAAACATTGCATGAGACAACGACACTGTATGATCATAATGACCCCCCCCTCTTACTCATGTTTTATATAGTGTATCTTCGTATTCTCTACAAACATAATGTTCTTTCCCCTCAACCCTGCATGAAATTAGGATTCAGTACAAATGTCATGTCCCTCACTGTACAGATTTAGAAAACAAATATAAAGTCCCTCCCACTTCAACTTAATAAACCCTGCAGGGGATTAATATTCTGTACTTCTTAAACTTTGCCTTTTTTTACATAGCTTGTCTTCATATTATAACTGACACTACATGGGATTAACAGTGTTTAGTAACATATTAATACAGAATCTAATTTTGGTGAGAAAATTCCACCACACAGCTGTTCCTAAATGTGTGTTTTTATAATTAAGTGTTATTTAGCCTTAAGACAACTGGATTGCAAACATATTCCTAATGGAATTTAGGAAATTGAAGCATTTCCTCACCCTGAACATTAAGGATCACTGTTTGTGCTGAAATATACATTACACACACACATAATATACATGAACCATAACATTAGTTTTTGTTTTTTTTCATCTTCACTTAAAAAAAAAATTGTTTTTAAATCATAATACAACTCTTAGGTTGTTATGTAAAGAGGAAATTTGTACTTGATTACAATACTTCAAATATTATTTGATTCAAACCAGAAGACAAAAGATTCAAATTATCTATAGCAGAATATTATTGCCTTGAAGTGAATAACAATTTGTGATATCAATGCTGGAGAACTACAATATACTGATCTAAGGCATTATCAGAATATTGAACTTCCTACTAATAACTATTCTTTTAGTATCTATTTCAGAGCAATGACTTCTGACATATATAGAACATCAATTTCCATCTTTTGAGTATAATTTTATCTGTTTCAAAAACAATCCAATACCTGAAGTTTAGCCGCACTTTCCAATAAATATTAAAATCACTCCTTTAATCTGTTTTTGCTAATATTCACAGTGGATCACTACAACATTTCAGAATTTGATATCGACGTTTGTATTACTATCACTGGGTCCATACCAGTGCTGATGGAATATTAGTCCACAAGGGTATCATCCAGCACAGTAGTCAGTGTCTTGGCAATGACATGGTTTATTAGATATATTTATAATTGAAATTTATAGTTCTTAAATTATGTAATTATTATTAAATCTAAGGTTCTCCTCCCTCATGAATAAGTGACCATAACTGATTTTGGCCATCTTGTTTAGGCCCTTTCGCTTTATTGCTCCCAAATACTTTTATATTAATTAGCTTTCCAATATTTCGATATTGAGGTTATTCCAGAAACGTATCACGGCACTAAATTTGATATCTATGCTTTAATTTGAATTTGAATTTTTAACTTTGGATATTCTGTACAGTGTAAGATCTGTTATTCATGTGAATTTTTAATTTTTTTTAGGTGTATAATGTTCACATCCAACTATTGACTGGTTCATAACTTTTTTTAGGTGTATAATATTCACATCTAACTATTGATTGGTTCATAACTTCATTTTTCAGTGTTTCATATCACTTCTTTTTTGTATGTATGTAATGTGTTTGTCAATTTTCATTTTTTATAATAGTTTTCAGCTCCATTTCATAAGGCTCTGATAATCTAATATTTGGTTAAAATTTTATAATATCTTTAACATGGTACATGCATCATTTGTTGTTTTCCTCTGCGAGTGATATAAAATAAATTTAAAGCTCAAACAACTGTAACATAGATTTAATGTAACTACGAATATGAATTATTCAATATTATATAATAATACAAGTGCAATAGGTTTGCAATCATCGCTGATTTCTCACAATATTGACGCAAACATACTCTGTTGATCTTTTTAGTATTATGTCGGTCGATCATTATTGAATGACGACATCGAACTGGATCGTTGAATGTCAAGGATGTCACTGGCTTCCCTAATGACGTCTGCTTAGTTGTCAATTCTCTTCTGCTGCTGAACTGGCTACTTATCAGTCTTAATGATTTTTTGATTAGGTCAATGACAAGATATTTCAGAACTTCACCCTACAAGAGAAAAATAATAGATAATATAACAGGAAGCATGCCAATAATTTACATTTCTTTATGAAAATAGAACAGATATTAATGAATTTTTCTGGCATACTCTGAAAAGCCAATGAACCGCTACACACTACACATACATTGATGGTTAGGGTGGCATCATAAAATACCTTGCCAAGTTACCACCATGAAATAGTTGATCAAATCTTCAGAATAAATATTAATTTAATAGGGAGGGGTGAAAAACTTCATATTTCACACATGTTCAATATTTACTTCAGAACTGGCACAGATGGTGGTCAAGGTCACAGGTAAGTACACATGACCTTTAGGTAGCAGACTCAATCAATTACTTATCTATTTATGTTTTTTATTGTATCATCTGTTAAATCATGCTGTCTATTAAGATTAAACAGATCACACATTTATTATCCTGATAAAAGGGTAAAAAACTTCTGATGTATTACATATCGTTTCTAAGAGGTTATCAAAAAATTGGGCCAACGGCAACCAGAAGAGGGATAAATGAATGTCCTGTCCTGGAAGAGGTTATCAAAAAATTGGGCCAACGGCAACCAGAAGAGGGATAAATGAATGTCCTGTCCTGGAAGAGGTTATCAAAAAATTGGGCCAACGGCAACCAGAAGAAGGATAAATGAATGTCCTGTCCTGGAAGACGTAGAACCATATCTCTTTTGAGAAATGTGTGTGCGTTACAGAGCATGGGAGAAATGGCTAACTTGGGTGCTGTTGTTTTTTTTAAACTATGATATTACCCATAACCCACTCTCTTTGAGGAATGTGTGTGTGTTGCTGTTTTTTTTTTAAAAACTAAGATATTACCCATAACCTAATCTCTTTTGAGAAATGTGTGTGCATTGCTGAGCATGGGAGAAAAGGCTAACTTGGGTGCTGTTGTTTTTTTTTAAACAATGATATTACCCAGAACTAAATCTCTTTGAGGAATGTGTGTGTGTTGCCTCAAGCATGGGAGAAAAGGCTAACTTGGGTGCCATTGTTTATAATTAACCATGATGTTACCCAGAACCAAATCTCTTTGAGAAATGTGAGTGCGTTCCTGAGTATGGGAGAAAAGGCTAACTTGGGTGCCATTGTTTTTTTTAAACAATGGTATCTGCTATACAGACAGGTTTGATTTGATTTATTGTGTTTAACGCCACTTTCAGCAATACTTCAGCTATATCATTGCGACCAGTCTTAGTGGTGGAGGAAGCCGGAGTACACAGAGAGAACAACCGACCATGGGCAAGCAACTGATAAACTTTATCACTTACGGCTGCGAGTCGAGTTCATCCTTTTTTGTAATTTACAAAGCTGGGCGCGAACCCACACTGTATTGGTGATAGGCTTGTACGAGTTGTTAGGTAATCCAACTACCTAACTCATTGAGCCACCCAGGCCCCTGTATATATAGACAGGAGAAAAGTCTTAGTGGTAGTGCTTACTGCTGCTTTATCTGAAGTCTCTGAATTCTGAGATGGAATAGGTCGAGTGGGTGGTATTTACTATTAGTATCAATCTTTCTATAGTCTTTTATAGCTGAAAAATCAGTAACGCACCAAAGGTGCGAAAGCCGAGTTGCGAACATGTGGATGGACAATGTGACCTTGACTTAGGCTTCCTCCTCTCACCATCAGGCATGTGTGTACCAAGTTTCATTTAGATCCGACATTTCTTTCTTAAGATATCGTGCGGAAATGAAAAAAGTATAAAATTTTTGTTCTATTTTTAGAAGTTGTGACCTTGACCTTTGTCAACAAACCTCATTATCAATAGGCTTCCTCCTCTCACCATCTGGCACATGTGTACCAAGTTTGATTTAGATCCTACATTTTGTTCTTAAGATATCGTGCGGAAACGAAAAAAGCATCAAATTTTTGTTCTATTTTTAGAAGTTGTGACCTTGACCTTTGTCCTACGATCCTCAGTATCAATAGGCTTCCTCCTCTCACCACCTGGCATGTGTGTACCAAGATTCATTTAGATCCAACATTTCGTTCTTAAGATATCGTGTGGAAACAAAACAAGTATCTAATTTTTGTTCTATTTTTAGAAGTTGTGACCTTGACCTGGTCCTACAAACCTCAATATCAATAGGCTTCCTCCTCTCACCATCAGGCATGTGCATACCAAGTATCATTTAGATCCAACATTTTGTTCTTAAGATATTATGCGGAAACGAAAAAAGTATCAAATTTTTGTTCTATTTTTAGAAGTTGCGACCTTGACCTTTGTCCTACAAACCTCAATATCGATAGGCTTCCTACTTTTACCATCAGGCATACGTGTACCAAGTTTCATTTAGATCCTACATTTTGTTCTCAAGATATCGTGCGGAAACGAAAAAAGTATCAAATTTTTGTTCTATTTTTAGAAGTTGTGACCTTGACCATTGTCCTATAATCCTCAATATCAATAGGCTTCCTCCTCTCACCACCTGGCATGTGTGTACCAAGTTTCATTTAGATCAGACATTTCATTCTTAAGATATTGTGCGGAAATGATTGGCCACCTTGATGCCATTCATCATATTATAAGCCGAGTTAAACTCGCCTAAAAATATGGTTGTTAATTGTGGCTAGATTTATATTTCTAATAAAAGATCCTTTAATGGTTAGTAGAAAACTGGTTGTACTTTTAGTATTATGCACAGAGATGTCACATATCTCATTCGGTACACCACAACCATATTTCTATTTCCTTTATTAGGGCTTAGACCATTCTAATGGCCCCCAAAAGTTCAATGAAATGCTAATCTCTCAAATCCACTAGACTGACAATACAAGTTTTTGTTAGTTAATGTCAAAAGAGAAATAAGATTGTCCACATCATCTTCCGACAGCACAAGCAGGAATAAAAATGAACTAAACCTTAAAATCACGATTCCACATTATACTGGTACACTAGAGAGATATAAATATATGACGGAAGTATACAAAAGAGGAAGTCATACTCATGGATAAAATCAAGGATTAAATGAGGCAGATTATGGGCAGCACTACAGAGAGATTAAATAATTGATTTTCATACTCGACTTGAATAACAGTCAATCAGAACATTGTTACCAATATATATAAAAGATTCCAGAGAATTTTGGAGTACAATCAAGAAACTCATACTCTAACAGATTTATGACTGTAAGAAACTCATACTCTAACAGATTTATGACTGTAAGAAACTCATACTCTAACAGATTTGTGACTGTAAGAAACTCATACTCAAACAGATTTGTGACTGTAAGAAACTCATACTCTAACAGATTTGTGACTGTAGGAAACTCATACTCTAACAGATTTGTGACTGTAGGAAACTCATACTCTAACAGATTTATGACTGTAAGAAACTCATACTCTAACAGATTTATGACTGTAAGAAACTCATACTCTAACAGATTTGTGACTGTAAGAAACTCATACTCTAACAGATTTATGACTGTAAGAAACTCATACTCTAACAGATTTGTGACTGTAGGAAACTCATACTCTAACAGATTTGTGACTGTAAGAAACTCATACTCTAACAGATTTATGACTGTAAGCCAGTGTAAGGCCAGGAGTACTTTAATTTTGACATGGGTTTGATTTGATTTATTGTGCTTAAATGCCACTTTCAGCAATATCATCATGGCGACAAGCTTTAGTGGTGGAAGAAGCTGGAGTACCCGGAGAGAACAACTGACCATGGGCAAGCAATTGGTAAACTTGATCACTTGTGGCTGTGAGTCAAGTCAGTGCACCTTTTTTGTAATTTACAAAGCCGGGCACAAACCCACGCCGTATTGGTGATAGGCTTGTATGAGTTGTTAGGTAATCCAACTACCTAACTCATTGAGCCACACAGGCCCTTTTTGACATGAGGGTTAGTAGGGAATTTAAATAGATGCTTCAACTACCACAAAGGGGAGATAATGGATAGGCGGGGAAAATATAGCCTTGCAATTGGGTACCAATTACCACTTTTTATTGGAACAGTGCTTCAAGTGCTGACCTTCCCGGCTTCTCACACAATATTTTCAAAAGAAATCCTTTCAGATAAATGTGTTACTCCATTCCTTTTACCACAAGGACATAAACAATCATAGAAAAAAAGGTTTGCTTTCCTTTATCATTTAACAAATAATACTTATATCAAATAAAATGTCAGCATAACCCTTGCTGTATCATCTTTTAATAGGTATATATATATATATATATATATATATATATATTATTTTTGACATTAAACTCCTATAAAATAAAAAAAAATTACTGGCAGTAATAAGAATTTTACATGATCTATTACTACTAAAGTAATAATTTCTTATCCTGTAACATATCTTACATGAAACAATGTAAAAACAAAATCATGCCTTAATCATAAAAAAAATATTATATTTCAATTTTTATTGCCATTTCTTCTTTAGTTCTCAATTCTTTTTTTCTTTCTCATAAATTAACCAAAAGCCAAACAGAACAAAGGCTATAAGATGTTGGATCATTTTTCAATTCTTGTGTGAAATATTGCATCAGTCTGAAAGACTGTGAAAGTTAAAACCAGGAGTCGTGTGCCAGACCACTGGTAACAGACTATAAGTTACACTATTGTTATGTTGGAATTCCAACGGCATAAATTCTAGAGAAATGACTAATTTATTACAAATTCTGATCTAAAGAAATTATGCCAGCTTTGCAGATCTAGAATTATATTATCTCAATATACCTCTAATAATAGCGTTTTTATTACTTACCTGGTTTTAAAGTCTTGGCTAGTCATAACATGACCTTGACCATTAGTTTAGATGTATCTGTTTTAAGTTTTCAAGCAGGATCTCTTGTGTAACATCTGCAAATACATAATTATTGTATCATCGAAGGTGCTGTAAAATAAACATTTGCTGAATTTGTTCTTCTTCATTAGATGATAAACCAGAAACCATTTTCTCCAAAGACTACTTCATACAATGTTTAATTCTAAATTGTGTTAAATGTCATCAGGTCTAACGGTAAGCTTATTGAAGTTGATGCTTGATGGTAGGATTACTATACAGTGCTATTTCCTATTTTCTATCTGGGGTGGATTATGATGTTTAACGTCACTTTCAACAATATTTCAGTTATATTGTAGCAGTTAGTTTTGTTGGTGGAAGAAACCGGAGTACCTGGAGAAATCCACCAACCTATCGCAAACCAATGACAAACTTTATCACATAATGCTGTATCAAGTACACCTCACGTTAGTGATGACAAGTATTGATTGCATTGGTCCAACTACCATATGATCACGACCACTATGGCCTTTCCACTTTCTATCTTATTTTGTATTTGGTATGAATGTGAGACATTACCCAAAATCAGCAAGTAAATAAATTAAGACAGCTGCACGAAAATTATCCCAGTACATAATGAAAAGAAAGTTAAAAAGTGATGGTCAACAGTTCCACCAAATGAATATTAACAAAGCCAACAATCACCTCTCTTCTCAACGCATTGAACATTAAAAATAACCTTGATGTATGATGTTGGAAATCCAGGTCCTGACTTGTGACAAGCATAAAAAAAAAGGGGGCACCATTAAACTGGCTCATGGAATCTCAACCCTCCCATTTTGATAATTAAATCTCCAATAGCAATACCGATATTTAAACAAAGGATAAAAACCTGCAATATACTGATCAAATAAAAGTCACAAAAATATTACATTTTTTTCTTCTTCAGAAAATCAAAAATAATCAATTATTTCCCCCCATTCTTGAAATCGACATGTCACAACAAAGTCTTGTTGTTGATGAAATTGGATTATGGTGGACAATCTGTACTTTAACTAAGCAAACATCCAGACCCTTTCATCATAAATCTTATCTCAATATAAAAGTCTGAGAAGCCAATTATAAGAAATATATAAAACCCTCTTTTAAATACCTAATAAATAAGGTAAAAACCATCTGCAAACGTTGAAATTAAATGATTCCTCAAAATTTAAATGAAAGTATCATGTAAAAACCAAATATCTTTCAATTAGTTAATTTAATGATAAATAATGATCTATTTATCCCTAAAATACTCTCAAATTAACCACAACTTGTGGCAATAAATGCCAATTTTGCATATTTTCAAGCTAATTAAATCATTAAGCAATTGAGGAAGTAAATCAATCTGATGTAATTTCAACAGATTATGTAGATGGGGACTTGGCAAGAAGTATTTGCTATGATAGTGCTACTTTTAAGTTATCAGATACTTAAATAATATATGATAATAAAACTATGTTGTTCTTAAATCTTGAAGGCAAGTAGAAATCTTTACTATTAGCTTAATGGGATAATCACCAGACTTTTATTATCCAGGGGTGTAAAAAAAGATTGAATAACATTACATGTAACCTATAAACAGTTCGACCTGAATGTACAATTCTCAAAGGTATGCAGTTTTGATGTCTCAGAGAGCGATTGATTGCTGATTGATTGCTGTTTAACGCCAAATGGACAATTTTTCAGCTATATCATTAGATTTATATAAGATGATGATGATATCGGGTTTGCATTAGACCAACAAGCTTAGCTGGATTTTTACAGTGCTAGCTCATTGAAACAACAGTTCTTGGGTAGATATTCAACTCGGGACACATTATCCTGATTTTGAGCCAACCAGTAGCAAATGATCAATTTTATAGTCTTTGGTTTGACCCGACCGAGACTCGAACCCACAATCCACAACCTTGTTTAGTTTTGATGGCTTAAAAATGTAACTAACATCTTAAGATATATACAATGTTGTTGTGTACCTAATTACAAGGTACTTCTGAATCTCTTCACCTACTGATCTGTTAATCTCTTGAACCCTGTTAATTGCTCAGGAAAACAATTAATATTAACATTAAATGTACATGAACTTTATGCACATTCAGCAAAAATGTAGGTGAACTACCAGTATTTGAAGTACAGTCACATCTGGTTGTATCAAACTGGTTATAAAAGTCATTACATTGAATAATCTTTGGTTTAATTTGGCCCGGAGATCAGAAGTAAAATATGCTCAGTAAAATTATTTGTCCCTTCCGTTTTGACATAATAAGGTTTCAATTGTACTCTAGTGTACTTGGAGAATGAGATCTGTCAATAAGTGATGAACCCCACACCGTCTTTCATCACAGAGCAAAGATTTCATGGCATATCTCAGTGAAAAAATTTGCCAGCTAGGTATTGGGACTAGTACCAACAAATATTGCTAAAAAATGTGATGATGTGAAATCAAGAGTATATCCTTGTGGTTCATCCAATTCACGTATTTAAAACACCTTCAAATATTCATCACTCCAAGGTGAGAGGTGATTGTTCGTTTTGTTGATATTGGCCGAATTGTTGACCATCACTGTTTAAACTTTCTTTTCATATGATAAAAAAGATTCCTTGAACTAATTATTTTCTCTCAAAACCATACATTGGTATCCAGTAGATTGACTTTGTATCTTGAGTAAGATTTTTTCGCAGTAATAAATAAATTATTAGATTCCTTTTTTTCTTTTAATATAAAAAGAAAAAGAAAAAAGAGTGACATGTTAATATGTTTTTAATGGATTTTTTTTTCAGCAAAAGATTTTCCTGTTAATTTCTATCTAACAAATATTATGGAATCATTGTAAATTAGATAATCAAAAAACAGTATAATTAATTTCAAATTAGCAAGTCAAATAATTTTTCATCAATGCAAAATGCCTCCAGGAAGTGTTTCACATTGAAAAAAAATAATAATAAAAAAAACCCAACTAAACAGAAGAATACATTAACTTGGCTTAACCAATGACTATTAAAGAAGTCTATAACATAAATAACAAAACACTCTACATTTTTACAACCTTTTTACAACTTTCATTAATATGCATCCAAAATAAACCTTAATTGCATTGGTTGTTTTATTTCTAACATTACAAAAACAGTTATTAAAGAAATTTTTCCTAATATCATATGATATTGGAAACTAAAAACACTTTGAAATAGATCATAATTAAGATTGTCTGATCAAAGAATATTTTTAATCCTAGTATAATGAATGACAAATGCTCAATGAAGCAAAGCAATACAAAAAAAAAAGATTCCAGTTTCCCTTTTTGTGGAAATGTAATTTTCGCAATGAGCTGCTATTTTATGACAAATGGTTGTTACTCACTGAGCATCAGTTACGGCATTAGCCGAGCATGACAGTCAGAAGTGACAGCCATCTTTGTGTATTGGATTGCCGTCAGCAATTCAATACGCATAATTTTATCAATAAATGATTCATGGTTAAAACAACGAAAATTTTAGATTTTTCTCAAAATTTGTCTGATTATTCATAAAAAAATATATCTAGGACTAGAGGGTAAATCACATACTCTACATGTACTTATATCTATAATTGATGGGTTTGTTTGTCGATTTAACCTGTCAAGACACACAAAAATAAAAATCTTGAATTTCATCACATTAGAGTATGCTTCTCCAAGTCAGAAAAAAGGGCCTGGGTGGCTCAATGAGTTAGATAGTTGCAGGGGGACCGGGTGGCTCAATGAGTTAGATAGTTGGATTACCTAACAACTCATACAAGCCTATCACCAATATGGCGTGGGTTCGCACCCGGCTTTGTAAATTACAAAAAAGGGTGCACTCGACTCGCAGCCGCAAGTGATAAAGTTTACCAGTTGCTTGCCCATGGTCGGTGGTTCTCTCAGAGTACTTCGGCTTCTTCCACCACTAAAACTGGTCACTATGATATAGCTGAAAAATTGCTGAAAGTGGCGTTAAACAAAATAAAATCAAATCAAACAAGTCAGAAAAAATGTCATTAAGCGGCAGTATATCTTATTTCCTGAAACGTCATCTTCATCTGAGAAACAGGCTACTGGACCAGGGCTATAAAAAGATTCGCCTTATTCGATCTCTTAAAAAGTTTACATTCCGATACCAAGATCTGGTCGAAATATATTCCGTCTGCAGAAAAGATTATAAACGATGGATTTTCATATAGTGAAAATGTATAAAGATAAGGTGTCAACAAAAATGTCAATTTTTTTTTTTTTTATCAATGTGTGACGTAAAAGTGTCTTTGACATTTACTTCACTGAGTTTGGTGCTGCTTTTACAACTGTTTTACCTGTTTTGTTCAAGTATTGTTATAAATACTGTTATAGTGACAGCCAGAAACTTTGAGCCGTAATGAAAGGGGGAGGTTTGGCACTTTAAAATCTGATTCAACCCACCATTTCTTTAGGGTCATTACGGTTTTCACAGTTTTCCGGTTGTTGACTGATTTTGTCTGTTTATATACTTATGAGTTTTGACTTTCCCTTTGTAAGATTGTTCGGAGTTGGGTAATTTTGTTGTTACCCTTATAAAGCTGTAATTAAATTGCTTTCACCAAATATTTATCCATCACAACAGTATTTGGAAGTTTCTGCAAATTCAAGTTTGGGGGAGGGGGTCTTAACCAGATCTACAAACTGATTTCTATTTACCATAGATAAAAAAAAAAAAAAATTAAGTCAACATTTATATTTTAAGAAGAAAAAATTGTATGTTTCATTTCATTAAGACGATGGACAGTTTTCTCTACGATAACAAATGATTTTGCCTTGCTTTTTTTTTTTTTTTAGTTTTCGGAAGACATTTTTTTTCAAGGACTATAGAGACTGACAATTTAATTTTCTCTACTAAATCATTGTAGGTAATAGAAATTGATTCAATTATAAGGTGCTGGGTTCAGATAGGAGTCAACCGAAATTTCTATTTAAATGGATTAATTTTCTATTAGACTGATGTGAATACAGATTGCACTAAATGGTCTGCTATCATTGGTCATAAAAACGGTCCACATTCAAGATCCACTGTGAACATGGAAGAGGTAACCTAAGTAACTATATACTGATTCAGATATTATACAGGATAAAAGGTCACAAACTGAATAACCTCATCTCGATCTGTAAATGTCTTCCATCCATATCAAAAGTAATTACACACAAGCAAGCAGCCTTAACACTGTAGTATATATGTGAAATACCGATATTAATTTAAGTTTCACAATTTGCTCACCGGACAATGCATAGAAATAAGTTTCTCCGTTGCAGGGTACAAACTCTCCAAAAAAAAAAAAAAAAAAAAAAAAAAAAGTTGTGACAGACAAATCAATTACATATGGGCCCTTTGAAAGGGACAAAAATCATTGCCTTGTTTGGTGAATGCTATGCTTCATGTATGGGAAAGCTAAGACCACTACCAGAAGCTCCATAATGAGCAAAAAGTTTATTGGAAGTGATTCTTGTAAGGTAAAATTTTCTGACCCTATTCACTATTACCAACTTTATTTGTGACAATTAAAATAGCCATCCCTATTCCTATCACAGCACTATCTGTTATCTACATCATTCATTGTTAGTAAGCTTGATCTGGGGAGGGGCCGTCGTGGTCATGATCGTATGGCATTGGATTTACAACTACCTATGCAATAAGTGCCTATCACCACTGAAGTTGTGAGTTCGAATCCTGCTCATGGCGAGGTGTACTCAATACAACGTTATGTGATTAAGTTTTTCTGTGATTTGCGGAAGGTCAGTGGTTTTTAATCCTGGTACTCTGGTTTCCTCCACCAATTAAACTGCAATATTGTTGAAAGTGGCATTAAACACCATAACCCCAACCCTTGATCTGACAAGTGTAGCCGAATTACTTCTCATTTGGCCTTACATAACAATAAATCAATCAATCAATCAATCACAATTTGCTTGAAATGTTATCACAATGTATGCAACTCGTATATATTTATATATATGACCTCCTTCTTGTAAAATTAGGTCTTTATAACATTTATGTGACCCACTTTTACAAGCACAGATCAATAAAGCTTACTATATGACCGGATATGGTATGTCAAATCCTTAAAGTTCAATAATTTGCTCTCTAATTAGCATTACCTACTTTTTTAAATTACTAGCAGCCATATAGATATTTCAAAATTTAATCATGATGCACTAAATACGATTTTGAAATAGCCCAAAATGTCAACGACCATAAATATTAACAAAGAAAATATCAATTTGTGACCTGAAAAAAAACACAGAATTTTTTTTTGATGTGAATAAAGACAAATTTCATGCCAGTTAAGTAAAAAGACAGGTCACATGAAGAAAATCTATAATAAGGTTTTATAATAAAAATAGATCATTAATGACAATTAACTAGTGTTATTTTATAATAATTAATCAGAGAATGGAAGCTCTTTGAAGCTTTGAATCAGGAAATGAACATTAAGATGTAATCTTGAAATCGTCATGCACTATAGATGAAAATTACTTTGCTTGAAGCTTTTTACGCTTTTGAAGGATATATCTTTTTCTTTCTAGATTTGATCATTAAAATCATTTAGATATATAAAGAACGAAGAAAAAAATAACCCATAAAGATTATGTTTTTGTCTAATGAAGGTGTCCAACTGGATATTGAAAGTTCTCTGGCCAACAAATAATATTTCTTGCAGATCAGATATCAAAGTGAAAACCGTTTTGATGGGAAAGATCCAAATTGCATTGTAGAAATAGATCACCTAGAGTTCTATATCTGTCAAACAAAGTGCAATATATTCAACATCAATCTGATTAAAAGATTTTTTTTAACTGACTTTATATCACATCCTAATCTGATAGGTGAATTCTTTAAAATAATTTGTTTTAAACAATTATATTTACATAACAAACTATCTTTGTATCTAGTTTCAGGAAAACTGGAGATACTTCTGATAGCTGTCAAGTCTGAAAGGTTCACCCCCAAATTTATATAATTTAAGGATGTTATCAAGCTTCAATTCAATGGAATGGGAACCAGGACTTGGGGAAATTCATTCTTACTAAAGTTGTTCATTAAATACATGTAGTTCCTGAAATTTAGAACTTTTCTTCAGTTCTTCCATGAGGACCAGGTTCATCAAACTTTTGAGCACAAGTTTGCACTCGTATTCAAAAACACAGCAAATCATAACACTGTATTAAATAAATACTTTATTCTGACTGGACAATTTTGGGGTCAAAGCACAAAAATCGTACTAAGAAGATATATGACCGCACGACCAGACCAAACTTTTTCAAACTGCTTCTTTTTTCCTCTTTGGAATGACCTCTGTAGTCATTATTTCCAATTTCATTGGAGACGACTTTGGAATATTTTTGTATTTTCTCTTTTCGGATCAAATTTTGTAATTGTCATACCTTGTTTACTACAAGTATATATGCATTGTGTATGATTAATGTCTATGACCACAATGGGGCCCTTGGTTGTCTAATAAAATATAGTACATGTAATTCCTTACAAATGACTTGTCCTCTTCGACCACTAAACCATTATAAATACTGTTGAATATGACAAACATATCATAAAACATTAAATCTTCATATTTTTTTTCCACACACCAGTAAATATATTTCAATGATGCACTTACGTAGACGTTTCATTAAATTTGGACACATTTAATATACAATGTGACAAATAAAATTTAGATCTTTAGAATTCATTAAACCGTACATTGAACCAAGTTTTAATACTGTCCGAAAAATATATCAAATATATTGTCAGGTATTATTTATCTATTTTTTATGTAGAAAAACCTTTTATATGTTATTAACAAAATTGTTTCTCTGTAATCATAATTCAACTGAGAATTTAATGAAAAATATCCATATGCCAAGATAAGCAATGACAACATCAAAGGCTGCCTATTAATTATGAATTATCAGGTATAACATGTTATGGTCTGGTGAAGACAATTTCGCCTCTAAACATGACCTGGGATGACTGACCAGCACTGTAAAGGTCAACTCTCTGCAACCAACACGTTTACCATCAGTTTTCTGACCCTCTGATCAACTTTACTGTTATATATCTTTCATTAGCAACTACAGAAACAGAACATAAATATAAATAAATTCTCCCTGTATTTTAAACACTCCTGCATTTTCCATTTTCCAACATTAACCAGGGACCGAACTTAAGACTATACATTATTATTATTGATTTCAACCTAAATTGACAGTTTTCTCAATACACAATCAGTCCCCAACAAAACAAATTACCTCGGTTAAAAGATAAACAAACAAAACCAAGGGTTTAAAGTGGAATAAGGATTTGACAAAATCTTTTGATTTTGTGAGAGAGCGACAGATGTGTCTGTGTACCCAGTTAATCTTTTCACTGTGGCAGACAGAAGATATTATTATAATGAAGCACTTCAATACTAACCCCCCTCTGGGTTTATGGAAATACACAAAGCTGTGAAATTAATGAAAAGTTTCTCAAAGTAGAGGCAGGAAATGGAAAATGTGTTGCACTAATCTTTGTTCACACAACCCCCCTGTTTCTTTAGTAAACAGCCATGTATATTTCTTTGAATCACAATTTATGTTATGAATATTGTTTATGTTTTCAGTCAAGGTCATACAAGTTTTTTTTGCCTATCAATTAGTAGGCAGTTAAATGATGACATTCAGGATTTAAGGGTTATGAGTGTTTCATATAACTTTCAAGAATATTTAAATTAAAATGGTGAATGTCACTTTAATTAGAGGAGGAAACTGCAATACCCAGATAAAATTACTGGCTTTTTAAAGTCACCGGGAAGCATTAAGCTTACAAACCAATTCAACCGGCCACCAATTTTTTTTTTAATGTTGGGGGAACACATTTTGTATATGAGGAGTCACAGGTTCATAGCAAGTCCAGGTCAGCACCAGGTAAGGGTTACTCCCCCTCCCAGTATGCTCATTAGATTCATACATTAGACGATATAAATAGTTATAAAGAAAATAATTATACAATTCAAAAACAGACAATCTTAAATAAAAACTATTTTCCTCCAAATAATAAATGCGAGTTCGAATCTCGCTCATGGCGAGGTGTACTCTACTTCATACAACATTATGTGATAAAGTTTGTCAATGACTTGCTGCAGGTTGGTGGTTTTCTCCGGTACTATGATAAAACTGACTGACGATATAACTGAAATATTGTGGAAAGAGGCATTAAACACCATAATCCTAACCCTAATAATCAAGGGTAGATAACTTATTGGCCACATGTATATGTATTGCTTGTATATGAATCGATAATCAAAGTTATATTGATCTTGTTTGTGGATGTAACCATGACAAATGCAGGTCTATGGCAGAATGATCTGGGGGGAGTTGGGGGTGCTTAACAAATTCGGAAAGTGACACATACTATGAAAATTAATGTTGAGTAATTGACTTTACAAGAAGCATAACAAGTGACAATCACATATGGTGATCCTCTTATAAATAGAACTGGTAGTTATGAAAAACCATACAAAAACATCACATTTAGCCTGCATATCTTTGAAGTCAATAGAGCATGAATTATCAAATGATATGTATTCATTGGAGACACCAATATATTCATCAAATAACATTGATGTTGAGAAACTGAGCTAATCACAAAAACATAGCATTTAACACAACTCAAGAATGACATTTTATATACATGTACTTGTATGTTATCTGTCTCAACCTAGCTTTAAAATCTGAAGTCAATCAAAAACATAGAACTAGAGATAATGACACTGGAGACAGGAGCCACATGATGTCCACATGCGACAATAGCCCATTTTTACTATGTTATCTTGTATGAAGCCTACTTTTGTCATTATTCTGAGCTTTTTAAATGACAAAATGAACTGCACCATCCCTCTCAGATAACAGAACAGCAATTAGTATAGTTTGCTTATGTAAATTATTAACATTTGCTCAAGTAGGTTTTATTTACCACATATTGATAATTTTCTAAAATTTATTATAGTATATTTACGGTAATTAACTTTCATATTTAGTAACTAGTTCATTTCTTGTAAAATTTTGTTGAGTATCTGTATTTGCCCATCTACAACTAAATTTTACCATAATTGTGTAAAAAAAAAAATTTGCATTCAAAATTACACTAGAAGTATATTTCTTAATACGATAATAGTAAAATTACCTATTTTCAACATGTTGATCACATAAATCATCAAATTGTACACTTAGTACAGTTGAAATGACAAATCTTAGAATATAATATCTTGCCTTACAAAACTAAATGACAAAAAAATGTGTTAAGAGACATGCCTCAATTATATATATTATTTTGTAAACTTTTGAAATGCTAGAAACCAATTTTTAATAAAAATCTTAAAATTTTGAATTGTACTTCTACCAATTCTTCATGGACAACACCTTTAAATAAAAATATATGGGATTACCCAACATTTTATTATTTAACAACAACATGATTATGCTAAGCTATATTTAAAATCCACACATGCAGGTGAGAATGAAACAGCTGGTAGTACCACTACCCACTTCACACATAGAGCCTAAAACAAGGTGCCCATCTGCCTAACTGTATATTTAATTTCACAACAAATTCATGTTAAAAATAAATATCACTTAAATGTCATTGGAAATTATTAATATTTATCTCAAAATGTTACTAAGCCATTCTATTTTCACCTGAAATGTCAAACGAAAATCTAAAGAGACAGAAAATATGTCTAACACTTCTGTTATATATATATATATATACACACACACGTCTTGTAGTTTCATAAACCTCCACTTTCCTCATTTATTTTAACTTTAGTGACCACAAAACATTTTATATACCTATAAGATATACTCAAGTATTCTTATAAAATGAATTATTTCTTAAAATGGAGAGAGTGAGACAAATAATCGATTTATTGGCTTTACTAAAAATATGTCTGCATCTCGCAGACAATAAAACAACATTTGAGAAGGAACACCACAAATCAACCACACGCCCATTTTGGAACATAGATTAACATACAATATAGGGTTACAACACAAAACGGAACCCCTCTGGACGTTTATTCGAACTTTTCTGCAGGAATAAGGTACAAGGTACGAAATTTAATTTCAATTGGCCTTATTTTCTGTTACATTGTTTATATTAAGATTTTTTTTTATCAAAGTTTAGTTGTATCAACACACCTTCTAGGAAACAACAGATTTTCGTGTTTGTAACAACTTGGGCTAAAGTGTTTTTCTTTTAAATCTCATGTTTAGTCTATTGTTTGGTACAAAGATGTCAATATACAAAGTCAAATAAAGAAAAATGACTGTCAAATTTTATCAACATTTGTCTAGGAGTGTTAAGGTGTCAGGATTAAAGGGATAAGTTAAGGTATTAACTACATGTACTGGTCAGTCTTGTAAGATCAAGGTCACCGTGGCTCAGTTATAAACTTTTATGTACGATATTGACATAAGATATACTGGTCTAAAAGTCAAGTTCTTGTGTATTCATTTAAAACTTTTTAAAGTTATCTGTATATAATTTGTCACAGAACTGTTCCTGTAGTCTTTTCTCACGATTGCTGCTTAAATACAAAAGTATCATAGCAAGATACTTATTTTTTTCCTTTAATTTTACTTTCATGAATTCTTGTCAAATGGGAATATTTTCTACATGCTTTGGTAATTTTGGTACAAGTAGCAAAATAATGGTTGCAAATTCAAATTTTTTGCTCTGAAAATCCTTAAATTTTGTAAAGGGCGACAGAAATTCCCCCCCCCCACCCCCCCCAAAAGTTTATAAGAGTTAAACACAATTTGTATTTGAGGGATTGATCATTTCCCATTTAACTTTAGGAGAAAGGGGAGGGCTATGTTTTTCACCAGAACCAGAAAGCTTTTTCTCACGAAACAATAAACATTTACTTTCTTTTGGTTCGGAAAATTATTTCCATTTCCATTTCGACCAATATTTCTTGTTGAAAACTACAGGGTCATAGCCCTTGTCATCCCCCCCCCCCCCCCCCTTTCCCAATGAAAGGGTGGTCTTTTTCTCTTAACAACATGATAAAACTATCCTGATAAATAAATGTAATTTGTAATTAATGATCAAGGTTTATATCACTTCTGATGGATTTTAAAAAAGGTTTTAGGTCATTCGTTGAATGCATGATAATGATTTTTTACACCCTTTTAACCACATGTTGCCTAGTGGTAATTTAATAACAACTTTTTTTTGTATACAAACAAATATGACATCAGTTTTATAAATAACATCAGTTGTTATTTTACCTGAAGATATATATATCTACTGACCTATATCTATTTTAAATCTCCCAGTTTGATTTAATCAACTCAAGTGCAACAAATACATTTACCTCCTAGGATATAAATTGCAACTTTTTGGCACTGGAGATAAAAAGTATTATACTAAATTCATTTTTTGTGGGCTAAAAAAAAAAACTGTGCCAAACAAATTATTATTATGTAAAGATACAATAAGCCAATCAATACAGGAGGCATGAAATTTAATTTATTCATAATAT
Source organism: Bathymodiolus septemdierum (assembly GCA_963383655.1). Taxonomy (NCBI): domain Eukaryota; kingdom Metazoa; phylum Mollusca; class Bivalvia; order Mytilida; family Modiolidae; genus Bathymodiolus; species Bathymodiolus septemdierum. Next base: position 80,043,891 of record OY726518.1, read on the forward strand.
TCTATATCTGACCTCTTTTTCTTCTAATTTCCATTACAAATTAACTAAGGTTTAAAAAAAACTTCAGTGGGTTTAATGCAATACAATCTATGGCCTTTACAACACATGAAACAAATTTAAGGGCAGTGGGAAAAACCACAAGCAATCTTCCTCAATGTGACTGCACTTTACAACTGTCATATTGTTCTGCAATAAATGCAGCATTTAGTTATGATTGGTTGTTTTTAGGGTATACTGATTTATAATATAAATTTGCTTGCTATATATATATATATATATGACAAAATACTCCTGTATAGCTGATAAATTTTTTAATTTGCATGTTTTAAAAACAAATCTACACCTATCTTGTAAAAGAAAATTCTGCTCTGCAGTAAATATTTTCTCTCCTTTTCAAAAAATCCCTCCAAAATTATTGTTGTTTAATACCACTTTCATTACTATTTTAGTTATATTGTTGGCAATCATGTGTATTCATGAAGGAAACTAATACTTGTATTGAGTGAGTGATTGTTGTTTAACTTCACATGAGCAATTTTTCAGCTATATTATGGTGAGAACAAGATGGTGATGATGTCAGCTTTGTACCACACCACCACACTTAGTTGGAGTTTATTAGTGCTAGTTCTCTGAAACAATAGTCCTTGGGTAGACATGTTGCTCCACTCTGACACATTATCCTGATTCTGGTGGATAAGCAGTAAATACCAATTTTATAGTACATATTTGTACTTGGTTTTAACCTGACTTGGGCTTGAACCCATGACCTACTGCACTCGATGCAAGCATGCTAATCATTATATCACCCATGCAGTCTGTAATTCATGGGGAAAATCATGGACCTGCTGAAAGCTACTGATAAATTTAATAATAAAAAATATGTATAAATTAGTTTACCATGGGCAGAAATCAACCATTCTCTAAACCCTTTAGTGGTATTGATTGTATTGTGTAGATGTAAATCCAGCTTCCATTGATTGCAGACACCAAGTTTTTTTCTTCTTCACAATTGAGCATTATTTGTATGCAAGTTATTAAAATGGTTTGTTCTTATACATCCTATTGTCTGTCTGATCTAATAGTGTTCACTATTCCTATTATCTCAGTGAGAAAGAGCAGGAGAGAGAACAAGGAGAAATACTAAAGTTCTTAGTTCTTAGTTAGTGCACATAAACTTTCAGGTGTATTTATGCCAGGAAAAACACACTTGCATCAAAAAGGTACTTGAGTATCAAACGCCAAAAAAAAAAATAAAAAAATAAAAATTGAAAACATGTGAAATCTATTAATGTAAGGAACATAAACAAGATTCTTGCACTTTGATAAATTCTTATTAGAGATATGAAATCTGTAATCAGACTGCACCTCTGGGTTAATCAAAGTGGATAACGGAAACAGCAGGCAAAAATCTGGCCACTTCAATACCAAAGAATCCACCATTTACCTTGGACTTTGTCACGCTTGACCAATAACAAGTTATTCTAAATGGTGTACAGATAAGATAAAAACTTATAGTCTTACATTACGACTTCTGGGTAGTGAATTTTGATAGGGTGTTTTCAAATAGGACATCTGTTGGGTAGATGAGACAATATCATTATCTACCTATGTAAATAAACACAATAATAGGGACAGGTGCTCCTCCACCAAAAGTGTATAGAACTAGAGACCCTTAATATTTATTGAAAGGAGCCGAATTTTAACGACGATTAAAATACTGACCAACAAAGGAATTATTTACACTGATTGACTGTTACAAGATTCCAGTAAATTTAAATGCAAATTTTCAAATCCTCGTATATCAAGAAATATCAAAAACGTTTTTGGATCACTCAATATCATCTTTTTTTCCTCATTTTTAGAAAATTTAAGCCCGATATCTATTACTAAGAAAATCAAAAATGCCTGTATTAATTACAAGTGAACTAATTTAATTAATGGAGGATAAAACCAACATGTTCCTGACATTTTCAAAATAAACTAGGAAGAACTGTTTTAGATACCTAAAACTTATGTCTCTTAATGCAGACATCTGTACAACAATAAGTTACACATTATGAGTTGAATGATACTATTTAAAAAACAATTATTTGACCTCGAGGTCAAAGGTCAAGGTCCCACAAAGGTCATTATGGTATGTGACACACTGCCTTATGGCCATGCACCCACATACCAAATATCATTGACCTATCTCGAAAGATAAAAATGTTATGGCCCAGACAAGAAAATACTATTTAAAAAACAATTATTTGACCTTGAGGTCAAAGGGCAAGGTCCCACAAAGGTCATTACGGTATGCGACACACCACCTTATGGTCATGCACCCACATACCAAATATAATTGACCTATCTGGAAAGACAAAAAAGTTATGGTCCGGACCGGCTTCACTGAGAAGAAGCAGAAGTGGAAGCGGAAGAAAAAAATGAGACTAAAACAATATGTCTCCCTTCGTTCGAAGGGGAGACACAATTATTAAAATATTATTTTTTATAGTTACTAAAACATTAAAAAAAAACATTTCTATAACATTCAGCATAATCGGCATGAACAATTTATCATGTTTCAACCACTTAACGAACAAGTAAATTATAATGAACATCTAATTATGAAACTAATAGAGCTACCTTGGCAAGGAGGGCACGATTTACAGATGTAAATATGTCTGAATACAATACAGGTGTTATTCATTATGTAATTGACGCCAGGTGAAACTGTTTTTACCTGTTATAAATACTACCTGACTGGATAGATAAGTCTAAGTTTTTGAAACATGCACCTATTACACAAAAATAGATACATTAAGAAAAAAATAAACTGCGATACAAATTGAACTTGAAAAGTACATTATGGAAATCAGCATCAATATTGATGCAATCTAAAAAATAAACACTACAGGTACATGTTGTCTATGATTCCAGTACATTAATTAACTGAGAGTAATAATTTTAAAGGTACTATAAATTAAATAATAAAATCATTAAAATTAATCATCATCTATATTTACATACTTATGTATAAATTGTAGGGCATAACACACCTGTAGGCAAGGGGCTTGGCAGAGGGTTGATGCCCCTCCCCCTTGAAACCCAAGAAGTATTATCAAAGTAGATAATTTAGTTTGAACAATGTCTTAATTTTGAGTCGATTGAACCTCCCTTGAACAATCCTGGTAATAACAGGCCTGCTACATTATCATCTCATTCAATATCAAGAGCCATAACTCTTGAATGATTAAAAAATAAGTAAATATTAGTGATTAAATTAATCTTAAAGATATAAGATTTAGCATATCTAAAAAAAAAATGGCAAGACATTCAACATTTTTGCAGTATTATAAAATTATTGTAAATAGGAAGGCTAAAATATGAATGAAAAGGGGGCTACCTCTGTGGAGTAATAGTTAGTAAACAATCATCCGAGTATGGTATATTTTGGGTTTGATCCCTCGTATGGTTAAACCAAAGAATATGAAATTTATATTTACTGTTTCTCTGCTAAACAATGCAGTATCAAGTAGCAAGAACAATGACTGACTGGTTGGCTCCAAGTCAGGAAAACGTGTCCAAGTGGACTGATTTGTCTATCTATCTAAGGACTGTTGCTCCAGGGCTAATCACCATCTCTTTGAGAAGTAAATTATTCTCGCTATAATATAGCAGCAAAATTGTTCACTTTGGTGTAAAACAAAATATCATCTACCCATCCAATGACAAATTGCTGAAAAGTTGATTTTGGTTGTTCCAGAATTTAAGTTTTTTTTTATATATATAAAGTCTAAAGGAATCTACCAACCAGAGAACTTAATGAGTAACGGATTGTCAAGACATGACGATGCAGCACAAACAAAATAAATTATAGAAGTCTAGAAGATTGTTGCACAATCTTCTAGACATATATATATATATATATATATATATATATATATATATACATTTTTTATATTTATATTTCTAAAAATTAAACCAAACAGTGTTAGAATTAGATTTTTGCTCTTCCCTCGATGGGATTTGAACTCACACCATTGATACACTGCAGCACCAATCGCTTAGCCTTGTGTCCAGCGCTCTATACCACTTGACCACATCCGCTCCAAATATATATTCGTTACCCTACTTGAAAAAAATCAAAAATTATCATGGAAGGGAGATAACTCTCTGACTTTGATTTCATATACAAATGGTACATGGACACAAGTTTTAGACTTTTATAAGGGCTACTAGTAACTATTACAGTATAAAAATCCAACAGTACAGATGCTTCTCTATCCAATGTAAAGGTTACACAAGAACGTATTAATATTCCTGTACTTCTCAGAGTAACAATACATGGGTTGTAAACAGATTGGGAGATTAGATACTTGGTATATGGTTTTATTATCCTCCCTGAGCCTTTGATGATCCTATTTGCTTTAAAATATTTACAGCATTTAAAGGTATATTTAAGCATGAAATTAACATTAATTGTAATGTATTTGCCAAGATGGGCAGATATCACTTGCTACAGGGTAATAAAATATCCTTATGTTGTCATATTCGTGTTAAAAATTTATGACACAATTTTGATTTCAATGTTAAAATTTTTAAAACTTTTTGGTATGGAAATTACTGTCATCGAAACACAAAAAAACTTAACAAAAACATATTAAGGTTTGACATTTATGATTTAACTATTGTCAAAATATGATTTATAAGATAGGTAAACACACATGTACAAAATTTCATCCAATTTATACTCATAACAAACAGCTATCTGAAAAATGCAGTTGTGTTTACCAGTACATTTTTGTACTATCTTTGAATATTGTAGTCAATGACCATTTGACCTTCACCTATAAAATCTTGTCATGTTTTTTAGGTGTTATTAGCCCTTTCGGCTTTCATATCCATATTTATCAACCGAAGGACAATATTCTATGAAGCCTGGTTAATGACACCAATATAAGAAAAAAAATAATGATTACCAATATTCAATATCGTTAATCTGTTCTTCCCATAAAAAAAAAAACGTCTTGAAAATATTTTTACCACCACTGTACTATAATAATAATAATAATATTAGTATTTACGTTTAAAAACCACGTCATCAAGTTCTATAAACAAAACTTTCGTTTTTCAATTTGTCATTCAAAATACCTCCATTGTACACACGAATTGTTTTGAAAATAGAAAACGTGGGTTTAATAGATTAAACCTGGAGTTCAAGTAAAAACTTCTGGTCCAAATTTCTCAATCTTCGATCAAAACAAGCCTGCAAAGGATATTGTCATTTGTACAAGAACTAGTACAAGGTGAAGAACATATATCTCTACAAGGAAATTGTTGTGGATGATGTAACTTCAGTAAATAAAATTTATCGGTTTTCTGTCTTCAAGTGAAGTGAAATATAGTTACAGATGAATTTGCAAGAATAATTTAACGATTTGTAACTCACAAATTAAGTTTAAATGCTATAATGCATGCTATGCCAGATTGACTATAAAATTAACACATTACGCATAGCAAATAAATGGTTTTAGCAGAAATTTCAATCAATTTTTACAATATATTCAGGTAAACAGAACTACGGTACCCATGTTAGAAATATCTAATATTATATATATTGTTCAATGACGATTATCACACGAAAAACTTGTTTTGTTTTATAGCGAAAATATCTACAACAAAAAAATACATAAATTTTCCTTTGGGGATCCTCCAATAAGAACACCTGCATGTAGGTCAACATGTATTGAGGTCACAGGCATACCTGTAGAATGCATCATTAACCTCTTACACAATCTCATTCACCTAGTCATTCTGTGCAGGTTATCAGAAAGATGATAAACCTCTCTTGTTTATATCAACATTTAAATACCACATCAATTTCAAATTGTCAATTAAAATTAAAATTGGCACCTGACATTTTCCTTTCACTTTGCAAATAACAGGAACAAGGGAATTTTTTTCAGGTCGCTCACTATAGTACATGTATGTAATTGATTTCACTGCATTTTAGCTTCAACCATCACAAGAGTAATTTTTTCCTACAAAGAATAAAAAGGCTATGCCAGACTGCAGAAGTGTTGAAAAGGGCTTCCTCCTGCACCATTCTGTTTTAAAGGCACAAGAAGGAATTTCATAAGGAACATAGAGAAAAAAACAACCCCAATAAAAACAGATTATGGTTTGTTTTGAACCCTTCATATCTCAGAAATAATAAGAACTACAGCAAATCTGTTGGAAGACAAAAAACAGAAGTCAGTTTTATTGGGAAAAAAAATTGTGTTTTTTTGTTTGATGATGTTTAATGCCACTTTCAACAATATATCGTGGTGGTCAGTTTTATTGGTGGAGGAAACCGGAGGATACCGATAAAACCACAGACCTCTCACAAGTAACTGACAAACTTATCACATAATGTTGTACACCTCGCCCTGATCGAGATTCGAACTCACAACATCAATGGTGATAGGCACTGAATGCATAGGTAGTTGTAAATCCAACTACCATATGATCACGGCCATGACAGCCCCTTTCATAAAATTGTGAGTACAAGGAAAAACAATGGCCCTAACACAACTCACTGACAAGAGTTTAGAACATCAAGTTGTATCGAGTACACCTAACCACTGGCGGTACTGGTAATCAAACTTCAGGTAATGGGTACTGACTGAATAGGAAAATGTAAAACCAGCTACCTTAGACTTATTACTATAATTGCCCCTCAAAATTATGAGTTTATAACTTATGATATCCATATAATATTTTGTCCAAAAGATTTGACAACAATATACCGGTATGTATAATATTAAAGCTACTTACTTACATGTTGTCTTGTAACATCTCCATGTGATCCAAGAATCAAGTAAAATCACTACTCTTGCTCCCCAACAATATCTGCGAATAAAAATAGTACATTGGTTACTTATTGTACAGTAGTGCCCTTCCTAAAAGGCCACTCCCACCAACGGCAACCCCTAAGGCCAGATTTCAGATGCACCAAGATAGTTAAAAACAACTAAATTGTCCCCCCTCCCTTATAAGACAGGGACATCTATACTGTTATATTCATAAGAGGAAGAGAAAATTAGATAACATTTTGAGCTTATGGTGGACTGAATTATTTGATTGTTTCTTGTTACTAGACAAGGTAAGAACCCAAACTGACACTGAAGTTTCAACATACCCGGTACTTTTCAAAACAACAGACATACTCGCAATATACTTGTAATTCTATGTCTACATACATTTTTGTATATAGAGGAAATATTCAATGAAAAAACAAATGCTCCACGACTTTACACTCTGGAAACCTGGGAGTACATGCCAGTACCACTTTATTTTTTTAATAATTTTGTTACTTTAATTAGCATTACGATTGACAAGTGTTAGATAAATAACAAAATGGTATTAGTTTGTGTTGCATGATTTCCAGAAACAAATAAATATGACAAATATAATTTATATCAAAACCAGTTCATGTTTAAACTTAATTGTTTATTTTTCTTACAGGATCAGCTGACTTACAGGTTTGGTTTGATTTGATTTATGGTGTTTAGCTCCACTTTAAACAATATTTCAGTTATATCGTGGCAGTCAGCTTTATTGGTGGAGGAAACCGGAGTACCCGGGGAAAACCACTGACCTGTCTCACAACGTTAGTGGTGATAGGCACTGATTGCACAGGTAGTTGTAAATCCAATTACCATACGATCACGACGGGCCCTTGCTGACTTACAGAGAGACAAATAAGTTCAAATATTACGTAATGAGTTTTACTGAAGAGTTGAATAAAGTAATTTTTGGGATATTTAAAAAAAACAAAACAACCTTTGTTTTCAATATATAGTCGTGTACTTTAAGTCTGTCAAGCTACAAGGTATAAAAATCGGTTAATAAATAAATACCAATTTGCTATGAAAAGGATGAAAATACAATCATCCTACATGTACATGCATAACCTGACTAGGTTACTATTAAGTGCACTACATTGCTTTACATTTTCACCATCAATACACAACATGTAATATAAGTAGGAGAATTGTTTATTATTAAACCATTACAACTTAAAATTCAAGATAAAGCATACTATAAATCTTGATTAAAAGGTACACAGTAAATAGAATGTGTATGAGCTTGTATTATTCAGCATCAAATATTTAGTTAAAGGTGATAAAAATCCAAACTATATCACCTTGAAAAAAAAACCATACAGTGACACATGTCTACACCTAACACGAAAAAAAACCAGAAATCATGTATAAACATATCATTAAATTTAGTCTCAATGTCTCTTAATGTTAACAATTTAACCTATCTAATTAAAATACAATGTACATGTCTATTCTTAACAAAACAGTTAACTCCATACACATTAGGTACAGATAGGTTTTAGTGAAGGCTACAACCGGAAACTGTTAAGTGCTAGCTACAACAGATTCATTTTCAGTAACTTTTATCATTTTGGGCATATGCTTTAGACTGTTAATCTCTATTATTTCTAAAATAGTAAGAGCTAGGTCAGTTTAATAATTGTAGTCAGCAAACTTTTTGAGGAAAAACTTGGCTTAAAAATTCAAATATTTGACCACTGTAACTTTTGGCCTCAAACCATATAATTTTCGTAGTCCTCTCTAATGTTGCGAGTTCTAATCCCGCTCAAGCGAGGTGTACTCGATACAACATTATGTGATAAAATTTGCAACTGCCTAGCAGCAGGTAGGTGATTTTCTCCGGGTACTCTCCACCAATAAAACTGGCCGCCACGATATAACTGAAATATTGTTGAACACCATAAACCAACCTAAACCTCTAGAAATAAGAGAACCAGACTAAGAGACATTCAATGGAGTGATAACAAAGGTAAGCCTCAGCATTGGATAATACAAAATCAAAGCTTGACACTAAAACAAATATTTATCAGGAAAATTCAATGAAAGGAAACTCATAACTTTTAAAATGGAAAATATCGGAAAATTAAATTAAATGTCAAGTATGTTCATCAGAAAGAGGAAACATGACATTAAAAAGTGGATATGACTTCACCCGGTTCTAAAAATAAGTTAAATCAGTTGATCCACCGATATCAAGGGAGCCCCTTGGGAGTTAACTTTGCACAAGTCAAAATCATAAATGTTGTGTAAAGGGAGGGAAATATACAAGATTTTCCCATTAAAATTATCAAAATCATCATCAGAATTAAATCTAGTGCCTCTTGGGTGAAGGAAAGTGGTATTAGTCAGAACACCCAACTCAGACCATTGGGAGCCGTCCATGATATAAATCTGCAGTTTTGATACAAAGGGTGGATCCCTTACACAACTCAGCCTACCTTCTTGACCTTTGACAGCTGAATCCAAACACATTTCATGTCTATTTCATGAAACTGATAACCTTTTTTGCTTCACTTCCTAAGTATCACTACATGAAAAAGTTACAATTTTAGGGCAATAATCTTTTATCTTAATTGATGTGTTATTAACGTAAAAACTCCCTTGACAATACCGGTCTACTGTTATAATACCTATGACAATGGCCTACAGTTATTTTATCATTATTTATTGTCACATTAACTTAATTTGTTTTAAAAGGTAAAGTGGTAATGTTTTTAGCTCTTAATAAAAAAATAAAATAAAAATACAATCTTGTAAAGTAGAGAGAGTGACCTATATCAGACCTAGGCTTCTGGACTAATTTCCTGATTAACTTGATAGTGTCACGTTTAAGTTTGACATAATGTTCATGGTTTATACAATCCAAGTACAGTATAATAGGGACATGCAATTTATAGAGTATATAAAGTTTCTTTTTAATTGTTCTACTTTGCACTGAGAGGTTAATTGAACTTGACTTCAAACTGGTGCACTGTTACACAGATGGATTTCATTTGATTGATGTGTATATATGGTGTGAAAAAATATAAAATCTTAAAACAGGGAAGAAAGAAAAAAAAATGATGTAGAATATCAATATAAATATTTCAATTGACACTGTTTCTAGGTAGTTGACATGATCTTATAAAACTTTTATCAACAGACACACTTTATATTCAAAAGAGGGTTAAAGGTTTCAAATATCTATATAAATACTTACTTTTTTAGCTAGTACAAAATGGTGCTCTTTTATTTTTTTAATCTTCGTTAATATCTATTATTTTTTTAATCTTATATTTTTGAGTTTAATATAATATTACAAAGGGAAAAAATAGAAGACAGTAACAAATCGTTAGCGTGAGTGAGTGATTGTTGCTATATCATGGCGAGAACAAGTTAATTTCAAATGAGATGATGATGAGGTCCTCTTTGTACTAGACCAACACGCTTAGTTGGATTTTTATAGTGCTAGCTCACTGAAACAACAGTCTGCGGATAGTCATGTCACCCCACTCGGACATATTATCCTGATTCCAAGCCAACCATTCTTTGCTCGTTCTCCTTAATGCTGTGTGCTTAGTGGAGAAGCAACAAATACCAATTTCATAGTCTTTGGTTTGACCCGATCGGGACTCGAACCCACGATCTACCGCAGTCGAGGCGAGCATGCTAACCATTACATATTCGTTAGCCGTTAGGAATATCGCACAACTGCAGGGTCTGTGCATCATTTCACACTCATTTAGTGATATGACTTATGCTCATTATTGAAGACCCTACTGTGACTGTGAAATGTAGAACAGCAATAAAAGTTCAAGTAGTCTGCTAATTATTAAAAATGTATAGTTGCTACAGTGCTGAGGTGTTCTTGGGTCTTTTGAAAACAAAAAGAATATGTATATGCTGCATCTCTCATTGGTTTTCAAATGAAAGCTACAAATACTGTACATGAATATTGTACCTGATACAACATTATGTGATAAAGTTTGTCAGTGACTTGTGGCAGATCAGTGGTTTTCTCCGGTTACTTCGGTTTCCTCCACCAATAAAACTGACTGCCCCAATTTAACTGAAATATTGTTGAAAGTGGCATTAAACACCATATCCCTCACCATATACTGTACATGTATTTAATTGTTAACAAATATGCAAATCATATAACTGCCTCAAATTGACCCAAATTTATGGAACTAAAGCACTCTCTCTCTCTCTACACCTTGACTCTTTTCCTCAGCGACTACAAAATTTTAAAAAGAAAGGACTTGTAATTAACATAAACTGGACATGGTTTTCAGGGGTTAGGGTTATGGTGTTTAACACCCCCTTTCAACAATATTTCAGTCACTGGTATCTCATGGCTGTCTGTTTTATAGGTGGAGGAAACCGGAGTAACGGAGAAAACCACTGTCCTGCTGCAAGTCACTGCCAAGCTTTATCACATCATGTTGTACTGAGTACACCTCATCATGAGCCACATGCAAATTCACAACTTTAGTGGCGATAGGCACTGATTTGCACAGGCAATTGTAAATCCAACTACCTTTACCATACGATCACGACCATGAGGACCCCTCATGGCTATCAGAAAATATATCTATTTATATATATAATTAGATCATAATATCGGTTTTGTTTAAATTGATAAAAATGTTGTCCACAATTGATAACAAAATATCTTGTAAGTACCAGTATGTGTGTAACATACTGATGTATACAATACCACTCTGACATCACTTTATTTATCATTGCATCACAATGTATATTTATATTTTAATTCCAGCACATTTTTATTAGCATTCTTTACTGTTTCATTTATAAATAAATTTTACTTGTAATCAATCAATTGAATCACGTGAAATGAAGTCAAGGCCGTTGAACAAAATGAAATCTCTATTCCTGCGGACATTTCATGTTTAAAATTAAGTAGAAGATTTAGATTATAAGGTAATACACGATTTAAAGAATCATCAATAATTTTCTATCCACTGTTACGTAATTACAAGATCTGTGTATCTCAATAAGGGTAAACTTAACAAATCCCAGTACAAATGTTTTACAAGTATACAATGTACTAGAAAACCAATTGATCTGAGTGTATCACTGGTATGCAAACTTCCTGGATAACCTTGATAATGAGTTTTATTTGACCGGGTCAAAACAACCCTTCATTTTATATTGAAACCACCCATATCTATAAATATGTCAACTTTCGAACATGCTTTTGATAAAAATCTTTCGATTATTATTATTTTATACTCGCTATCTATTTATACCTTATTATGAAAGGTTCAGGGTATCGTAATTACAAAAAAGAAAAGATTATTCAACCTAATGATTCTTTTAGAAATTTATAGAAAAAAGTGTAGAATTCCAAAAAGATTTTTTTTTTCTAATTTTATTTTACTTCATGATTTCCCACTTTTATACTTTTTTTAATTCTACATTTTAACATAAATTATGGGCTTGTATCACCTTACCCCTGTGTCTATATGAATCGCTAAGAAAAACAACCTATTAGTGATTCCCATGGACCTAGAAATAAAAAAAGGTGATACAAGCCCCTGTGCATGTCAATACAAAACTTAAAATGATGTATGAGAACTAGCTTTTTTTATGATCTAACACTATATAAACTAAGGGGTGATACTTGCTTAACATAGTTTAAGATTCCCCATGATTTTACTTAGGTCGCAAATTGATTGATTGAGTGTTGTTTAAAGTCAAGTGAGGTTGTATTCTCCATACAGATGGCATTCGCTTTGTCCTGTCCAAATGGACCGACCATTTAAATTTTAGAGGGGGAAGAACTATGTTTTTAATATCACATAGCCCCCCCCCCCCCCCCAAAAGTTAAATGGTCAGTCACTAAGGACAAGTTGTGCATTTGATTCATCCCACACAACGTTCAGAGGGGTGGAACCCTGCAGCAGGAAAACTAAGCCCTATTGCCCAATGGGTTTCCTAAGGGTTGTCTCTAATTGAAATACAATCAGTATCTTGAAGGCAAAGATTTAATCAAGGGAAATAAAATTTCAAAATGTAGAGAACCAATTGTTAATTATCAGACAAGAACTTAAATTGAAAATATTTGTGGTTGTATAAGAACAGGGTTATTGCACAGGTACATCAAACGAGTGGAGACACAGTATTTTCTAAACTATTTATTAGTTGTCAACTTTTTTTGTGTGTCATTTTCATAAATACAATGGACAACACTAATGTAATGATCAGAATTGTAAATCACCGGATCTAGGACCAGCAGGTATCCAACCCTATCGCATCCTCTTGTGGCCTTCTTAACTAAGGTGAACATTTTCGAGACTCAATAGTTAAAAGTTCAACACCCCCTTTCAATAACGGATGAATATTAAAACACCATTTAAATAAATTAAAAGATTGAAAAGGTCATCATTTCACAAAACCAATTATAGTGAGATTAAATGACCCCAAGCTGACCAAAAAAGGGATGAGTTTAAATGGATACAGTATACACAATCCTAATAAAATTTGTTAAGTCAGTCCCTGGATATTGGCACAATAAAGTGGTCATCAAAATGATTAATAGGGTATCAGCCCTATAATTGTGGGATTAGAAGAATCTTTCAGTACCAAATGTAAATTAGTAATATATGTCAAGGCTAATTCTATCGATTTACTTTCATACCTGGTACATTTATCACCGACAAAGAGCTAAGAGCTAAGAGCGCAGGCACTTGTCTAAAATCTATTGAACAAGAAAATTGCTACATCAACGAATCTATTAAAAGGAAACATGTATATATTATTCAAATTCGTTGTATTTTCTAGCAGTGGCAGTCAAAAGTCGTTGCCCCGGTTGGCCCATCCCATCCACATTTCTATATTGTTGAACTTGTTTTAATCCGAATAACGTTGAAATACTGCTCGCTGGACATTAAGCAACAATCAATCATTCGAATTCATTGAAGCAATTTCACAGTAAATTTGAGAAGAAAAAAAATAAAAATTGTTACTATGAATAAAATTTCTGTTTATTTTCACAAATTAAAAATATAAATCTTTAAAGGGGCATTATCTGCCAAATCGTAAATTTTTGTTACCCGTAAAAACTATCAGATATGATTGATGCCTTAATAAAACGTGTTTCTGTAACTTATAAATGTTATGAAATGTACAAATGTTATGAAATGTACGAACATCGGGGAAAAATCGTGCAACTGCTCGTGTTTTGAGATTGATCAAGAGATGGACGCCATCTTATTAATTATCGACATTGTTTACGGAGTTTGTCGAATCGTCATTAAATCAGTACAACAATGAAACTTATTTCTTATTTTTTGTGAATCTGCTTTTAGTCGGTGTTAATTACGGACAGAGAACCATGCAAGTTTGCAGTTAATAAGCGACAAAATACAAATTATTCGTTTTTACCTGTCACTAGTAAGGTCAGTTGCATACGGAAAAAGCGAGGTCAAATTATTTGCTTGCAAGGAAATAACTAATCAATGGTAATTTTCGTTCTCAAAAGGCGAAAAGTGGTTCGATAAGCTGTTTAATGTGAAATATTTACCTTTATTTCATCATTTTAAAGCTATTTACCAATTTCCAAAACATATAATTTTTTTGGTCTAAATCGTAGCTAATGCCCCTTTAATAGAATGAACATCTTTTTTCAACTCTAATCTTATTTCCTGCTTATCTTCTCCACATAAAAATCTAGATATACAATGTACCTTACACAACGCTGATCAACTAGGTAATCAGAATAGTATATCAAAAGATAGTCAACATGATATTTGGGTTGCATTAATATTATATAAAAAAAATTATAACGGCATTTCTGAAATGCAATCCTTAATAATACTGTCACAAATCCTTGATCTATAAAATAAATGATAGTCTTGATCTACGATAATGATTAACCGAAAACCAAATAATGATGCATTTTTAGTCAAAATTCCGAAATGCCAACCATATTTGAAAATCTATACGTTTGGAGTAGACAATAAACTTGATCATTACCCCAGGATCCACCGACCTTCCCGTCATCTTAACTTTAGCATTAAGATGACAAATGAACAAGATGTCATCTAGGTTTAGAAGAATGTTATCTCATTGAAGGGAGTTACTAAATATTAATGTTGATCAATAAGCCTCAAAGGTATAGTCCAAGGATCATTTATTGAACAAAATTCCACATAACTGACCTAAAATCTCTGCATAAAACAATTGTCACCTTAGGTCAATTATAAACTTTAGATGGACATTCTATCACGGTAGATTAGGGGGGGGGGACAAGATAGATGAGGAAATCCCATATTCCTACAAATATAATGAGGGAAATCCCAGATTCTACAGGTATGAATTCATATTGATCTGTAAGGAAAATCCCAGATTCAATAATTTGCCTACATTAAAGTAAAAATCAGAATTGTTCCTCAAAATGATATATTTTTTTTCTATTTTTCAATCAGTCATTCCAGGAAACTCCTGAAATGATGTCATTAATTCTTACAGAAACAAAACGCAATATCTTCACTTTTATCAAGTTTTATATATCCTTAATGTACCAGTATAAGGGAATTTCCAGATTTTTTATTATGCATATGAAATGACAATTGTTAAAACCTGATACATCACGATTATTTTACTCCTTTATTATCAATAGTCTAATAGACTAGAATCTAGCCAAACCAGGAAGGAATTACAATTTCCCCCCGCCCCCTGATAAATTTCCAGCAACAACAATAAAGTATATATATTTCAGTATCTTAAATAATGATTATATTCCTTACATAATTTTTGTGTTTTCATAATAAAGTACAAGTGAACCTACAGACTTTTCCCATTTTCCTAGTAAACCTCCAACATTAGTTCAAAAAAGTTTGAAGATACCAGAAGGGGTAGTCAGAAACCATTAATAACGGGACAGAATATATACAATTATCAAATGAAAAAGGACAAAATAGAAACAATGATCTACAAGACACTAACTACATAGAACACTGAAGATTGAGCCACAAGAACCTCACACAAAAAACCGGGGTGAACTCAGGTGCTCCGGGAGGATTAGCTGTTCCTGCTCCACTAGTGACATCTGTCAGGTTACTGTTAAACGACACAATCATCATCTGATATGGAAATTGTGTTGGACACCTTTATATAAATAAATATAATTCTAACATGACGTCCTTCTTTTGCTTTGTAGACAAATGAGCGATTTATCGATGGATGTAATCTCATTCGCACATGCACCCGTGAATGCGACTGACTTTTTCCATTGGCATTATAAATTGTGTACGACATTTTCTGCAAACATAAATATAAATTACCGTCTTCCAATCAAAGTATACTACTGTATTTGTACTCTTAGACATATCAGAATCAAAATAAATCATGGAAGCCAGAATGTGTTTTGAGTTTTAACATGGGTTGGCAGATATTAGTAAATTTTATCCCTTGCCTCTGGATAAAATACTAATATCCGCCAACCCATGTAAAAACTCCCAACACATTCTGGCTTCCATGATTTATTTCTTAAACAACATATATAGAACATGAATGCTATATAAAACAAATGGAACTAAGATGAACCAAACATAGTTTTCAGGTGGAAATCGTAGAGGACTTCACAATACAGAACTAAAAACTAGGTACCATGATACAACTGAAAAAAGGCCAAAAGTAGCATTAAAGTATTCAGGTATCCATAATCCACACTTTAACACATATTTGCCACGAACATGTACCGATACAGACACAATTTAGTCTTGAGCAGACAATTACAATGTAGTTCAGTAATAATAATATTGGGAATATTTTCATTAAGAAATTCACACTAACAGCTATTTCTATAAAGAATTATCAACAAATTAAGTCACAATAACAAAGTCAACTTTAATAGCAATTTTTTCCATACTTGTGAAAAACATATTGCTTGGAAAGTCACGTAGATTAAAAAATTCTGGTAGTAGGCCAAAGTACGATTACAAAACAGCAGTAATTATAGTTTCCTTGACATCCTTTGCTCTCCTCATCACCAATTAAATGTTAATCAGTACTAGTAAGGTTTATTCAAAAGGTGGGAAGGTTTACCATTACTATTAGGATTGGCTATACTGTTACCGTCATTATTAATAACCATACATGGTATATCTTAAATAACCTTTAAAACACAAATCTAACTTTACCTTAACTTATCATTTTTAATTCTCTGTCAGTCAGCTGTTGAATTTAATTTCTGTCTGTTTACCTACAATAACAAAAAAAAAAACATCTCCTTGATTACTTTTCTCTAAATGTGAATTAAAATTGAAAACATGCACTTATTTTGATACGCTGTTGATTATAAAAGATTCTTAACAGTTTCTTTTTGATGCATGTTAGAGTATTAAAGAGGAATGCACTTACATATCTTATCATTTCATACTTTTCCCTGGTACATTTTGGGAAAGGTTGGAAAACATGGCTCACATTACACTCTTGGATGTTGCCATTAAATTGTTATACATAGTCTAGTTTCAAATAAACTTCAAAGAATTCAATGAAACATGTCATCATAAAACTAATTACAAACAAAATTCTACTTAATTTTTCCCATGCAGTTGTTGCAAACAAATTATGTGGAATGACTCTAATTAAAATAAATTTGAGCAGACGGCACTATAAAAAACAAAAAGAAACATCTTTTCAAAAGTGATATGGACCTAACAAGTAGACAAATAACTGAATTTCTTATGAAGTGACACAATAAAGATAAATGTAAATGTCTGAACATTTTGTACATACCACCAGGTTAATGACTGAAGTAGTAATTAACAAATAGTTACTGCTTCAAAAATGACAATATTTTCTTCTCCATGAGAAACTTGATTAAAGTCAGACTTTTAGATCAACATAACTCATCAAAGTTTGACACTGATTGAGATGAATAATTTTCATATTAGAGGACACATGATATCTAAAATTAGTTCTTATTAAATTGCCAGTTGTATTTTAACTGTTTCTAAGTATAAATTAATAAAACAACTAATCTATATCCAGCTTCTTTTTATTAATTTAAAAAGATTTGACTCCAACCACAGGCATTTCAATAAGGGGTGGTACCAGGTACTTTTACCCACTTAAAATGGTAATTGGTACCTTCTAATTTCAACGAGTGTTGCATAAGATATTCATACAAAAGGTTCAACTTTTAAGAAAAAGTATCGCCTATGAATAGTGAAGTACTGGTGCACTTGAAAAATATTGAAAGCCCTGAACCAAAAAAATTAAAATCTGCAGTCTTTCATGCTTCCACAAGAATGATGTCAATCGGAAATCAGAAATCACCATTACAAAACAGTTTTTCAGAAGAATGAACAACTTGTACTTTCTCAGTGGTATCAAGCCAGGAAAGCAGTGGTCATGTATATATGTGTTAATGGTATTGATTTTGTCTACTTTCTATGATTTTTCAGTTGGACTTTGGACCTGTGATATTTTCTGTTTCATTCTATTAGTACATAAAAATTAATAGTTTTTCAACCCTATGTTTAAGACCTTGTGATGTAATTGTGTCACAATCTATAAGAATTAGTTTAATTGAGTCGTTTTGATAAAAAAATAAAATCTTTGTAAACATGTTACATTGATTTTTTTCTTTCATTATAAATTAACCCAGATCTTGAAAGCTTTGAAATCATTGATGTAAAAAAGACATACATAAATCAAATCTTCCACAAAAAAAAAGAGTAAAAAGATAGAAAGGGCAATAACCTTACAGGGAACATGTCTGAAAAACATGTCTTCCTTATAACATAGGTAATAATGGGTCAAACTGGG
This sequence comes from Bathymodiolus septemdierum, assembly GCA_963383655.1. Classification (NCBI taxonomy): domain Eukaryota; kingdom Metazoa; phylum Mollusca; class Bivalvia; order Mytilida; family Modiolidae; genus Bathymodiolus; species Bathymodiolus septemdierum. The sequence goes on from OY726518.1 coordinate 80,062,544, forward strand.
CACAGTATGATACTACCACAGCTAGTCCACAGTTCTTTAATTACTGAAAAAGATCATTGTCCAATAAGTTATCACTCACTATGTCCAACTCCTAGGATAAAATGCAGGGAGGAATTTAAAAAGGTATTTAGAGGAAGAAACCCATTAAAATCACACTAAAAACCAGAGGCTCTCAAGAGCCTGTATTATTCACCTGGTTATAAAAAGAACCAATTGGTCCTATGTAAAAACTATGTCCTGCAGTGGTAGTCATCTTGGAATTCCGATCAACATAAAAAACACAAGAGTTTGTAAAAGACCTTCTAATGATTGATGCAGTTTAGGTTCAATTATTGCAATAGCTTCAGAGAAGAAAATATTTCTGTATTTTCCCATATGGTCCTGTGTTAATACTATGACCTGTGGTGGCAGCCATCTTGGATTTCGGATCGGCATAAAAAACCCAAACTTTTAAGAGAATCTTCAAATGATTATTCCTGGGCAGTTTGGCTTCAATTGTCCAAGTGGTTTCAGAGAAGAAGCGTTTTGAAACATTTTTCCCATAGGGTCCAATGTTAAACTATGTCCTGCTGTAGCCGCCATTTCGAATTTCATATTGGAACAAAAAACCTAAAGTTTGTAGAGGACCATCCAATGAACATTCATGTTCAGTTTGGCTTTAATCATATATGTAGTTTCTGAAAAGAAGGCATTTGAACATTTTCCCATAGGGTCCAATGTTAATCTATTTTCTGCAGTGGTAGCCATCTTGGATTTCCGATCGGTATAAAAAATATATATTTTGTAGAGAACCTTCCAATGATCATTCTTGGGCAGTTTGGTTTCAATTGTCCAAGTGGTTTCAGAGAAGAAGCGTTTTGAGACACTTTTCCCATAGGGTTCAATGTTAAACTAAGTCTGCTGTAGCCGCCATCTTCCATTTTATATCAGAACAAAAAACCTAAACTTTGTAGAGGACCATTCAATGAACATTCCTGTCTAGTTTGGATTCAGTCTGATTTGTAGTTTCTGAGAAGAAGGCATTTGAACATTTTCCCATAGGGCCCAATGTTAATCTATGTCCTGTGGTGGCAGCCATCTTGGATTTCCGATCGGCATAAAAAACAGAAACTTTATAAGCCATCTTGGATTTCCGATCAACAAAAAAAACATAAATTTTATAGAGGACCTTCCAATGATCATTCCTGGGCAGTTTGGTTTCAATTGTCCAAGTGGCTTCAGAGAAGAAGCGTTTTGAAACATTTTCCCCATAGGTTCCAATGTTAAACTAAGTGTAGCCACCATTTTGAATTTCATATCGGAACAAAAAGCCTAAAGTGTGTAGAGGACCATCCAATGAACATTCATGTACAGTTTGGCTTTAATCATATTTGTAATTTCTGAAAAGAAGGCATTTGAACATTTTCCCATAGGGTCCAATGTTAATCTATGTCCTGCGGTGATGGCCATCTTGGATTTCCGATCGGCATAAAAAACAGAAACTTTATAGAGGACCTTCCAATGATCATTCATTTACAGTTTGGGTTCAGTCAGTTCATTATATTCAGAGAAGAAGATCTTTGAAATTTCAGCCAATCAGAGCATATTATTGGCCCTGGCAGCCATGTTGAATATCCGACTGGAATGAAAAACAGAAACTTTGTAGAGCATCATCCAAGGAACATTCCTACTAAGTTTGGTTCCAATTGGCTTAATGGTTTCAGAGAAGAAGCTTGAAATGTGAAAAGCTTACAGACAACGGACGCCAAGTGATGGCAATAGTTCACCTGGATCTTTGGTCCAGGTGAACTAATAATTTTGGGAGATGTTCCCTTTTGGTCCCCTCATAACTCGCAAAGGTATGAGCTACAAAATAAAGGAATTTTCTGAGAAATTTAATGGAAATAAAGGACTATGCGGGGCATAGCATGATAGAAAGTAGCAAGCCGACAACGGTATCGTCCTGTACCAGTGTTGCTGCAATGAAGTTTAACTCGAAAACCATAACTGGGTGGGGCTACAATATTCCAAGTCAAGCCCAGCTTTTATTCTGTGAAAAGTACAATTGCCTTAAAAATTCAGAAGGATCGGTTGACACTAGAACAAAAGTTATCAAACGGAAACCATTGTGGCTATTTTTGCCATATATCCAGAAGTACCTGTAAACCGTAATAATGAAAATTCCTACCAATATACTATCCCCCTTTTTTCCCTGTATCAGAATACATAAAAATGTATTTACAGTGCGATCTGTCTAAACCAAACCTCCTTGGGACCAGGTTATGTGTTCGGATTTGACAGGTATTTGGTTTATATAGGTTAAATTAACAAAGTTTTCCTTGGTTATGACTTTATTTTAAGATTAATTGATACTGGATTTTGGTTTATTCAAGGTCCAGTTTAGACAGGCTTTACTGTATTACCCTTTTTATTATATAAATATTAAAACATTGAACTCCTTTTTTTGGTGTTTTATTCATTCTTTCTTTTCTGCATCACAATAAATTTTGTATTTGCCCCCATTTACCATATTTAAATATTTACCCCTTTTTCCTGTATCAAAATATTCATCCTCCCTTTTGACTATCAAAATATTTATCCCCCCCCTCACTTTATTGTATCAAAATATCCCCCCCCTCTTTTGACTGAATCAAAATGTTTACCCCCCTCTTTGACTGTATCAAAATACCCCCCTCCCCCCTTGACTGAATCAAAATGTTTACCCCCTCCCCCAACACTTTATATTGTATCAAAATATTTACAGGTATCCCACCTCTAACTGTATTGTAGTATAATATAATAACAAGTTATTAACACACAACTGTCTAGACTATAGAGAAAGCCAGACCCTCTAAAGTTTGAAACAGATCCAAGCTGTCTCTAGAAATCTCTGTGTACATACATGTATTAAGATAGTATATCTGGCTAAACTATTAACTTGATATTAAGTGCTGTGAAGTGGATGACTACTAGGTAATTCTCTAGGTATCAATCATGTCTTAATCATATTTCAAGATTCTGTCTTTTTCTCGTTTTTCTTCAGATCTTCAAGCTTAGAATAGGAAAGGGGATCTAAGGCACAAGTTCTATCAATAGGGTTTGCAGAACCACGGTAAAGAAAAATCTAAGGCACAAGTTCTATCAATAGGGTTTGCAGAACCACGGTAAAGAAAAATCTAAGGCACAAGTTCTATCAATAGAATTTGCAGGACAATAGTAAAGAAAGGCTGCAGTTCATAAAGATTTGCAGAACTATGGTAAAGAAAATATAAGTGAGTGGAAGTGTGATAGTTGTTTAATGCCATTAATGAGCAATTTTGCAGTTAGATCATAGTAATTTCAAGTTGTATTTTTATAATAGTGTTAGCTCACATAAAGAACAGTCCGCGGGTAGACATGTTACTCTAATCTGACACATTATCCTGATTCCGAGCCAGCCAGTCTTTGCTCTTTCTCCTTTAATGCTAAGTGCTTAGTGGAGAAGCAACAGATACCAATTGTATAGCCTTTGCTTTGGCCCGACCAGGACTCCCAACCCACAATCTATAGCACTTGAGGTGAGCACATTAACCCACAATCAATAGCACTTGAGGTGAGCACATTAACCCACCATCTATAGCACTTGAGGTGAGCACATTAACCCACAATCTATAGCACTTGAGGTGAGCACATTAACCCACAATCTATAGCACTTGAGGTGAGCACATTAACCCACAATCTATAGCACTTGAGGTGAGCACATTAACCCACAATCTATAGCACTTGAGGTGAGCACATTAACCCACAATCTATAGCACTTGAGGTGAGCACATTAACCCACAATCTATAGCACATGAAGTGAGCACATTAACCCACAATCTATAGCACTTGAAGTGAGCACATTAAACCACAATCTATAGCACTTGAGGTGAGCACATTAACCCACAATCTATAGCACATGAAGTGAGCACATTAACCCACAATCTATAGCACTTGAAGTGAGCACATTAAACCACAATCTATAGCACTTGAGGTGAGCACATTAACCCACAATCTATAGCACTTGAAGTGAGCACATTAACCATTACACCACCAACATGGTTAAGAAAATATAAGACACAAGCTCTATTCATAAGGATTTGTAGAACTAACTAACTCAATTCATCCTGCAGGTTGTAACTCTCAATATTTGATTCATTAGAAGTTCATGGACAGTTCAAGAAGTGAAGTAAAGGTACTGATTAATTTTACAGGGATTTTATATCAATACACTTGAAACTACTGAATTTTATGATTTTGGTCAAGATTTGTGTGCAGTCTTATTTGAAAAAATAATGCAGCCACTGCAATACAAAATATCCTTCCAGCAGTCACGAAAGACAACCCCTCTTATCAGACCAGTTTTCAAATGAACTGAGGCAGTAAAATACTACAATAATCAACCATTCCCTTGAGAAACCCCCACTCCGTCTTATAAGGCAACCTTTTCGTTTCCGAAGGGATGGCTTTATTACAATATTTAGAGGAGGACTACCATTACTGTACAACATAATTTCAGCAAATAAAACCTATAATTGGGTTTACCTACATAAATAAACTTCTTACTACAGAAATCAATTTCAGTCTAGATTTAGTATAGTAATCACAATCTTATGACACACATTTCAATCACTACAACATTTTGGTATATATCGGTATTAACCCCATTTTGCCATAAATCTTTTTAACAGATGCACTTGCATATAGTTCTATATACATGTCTAATTAAGCTTAAAAAAAAGGCTGCCAAAGTTATCATCATTGGAGGAAATTAAGTACAGTTTTATTAATCACTGTTTTCCACTATATTACTGTAAAGGATCAATATAAAAGAACTGAAGACCGATCATATATCCATGAATAAACTGTAAGCTGTCAAATGATTCAGATATACCTTGCGGATCATATTATAATCAATTCGATCATGTACATCGTATACTTTCACCGCTTTACACCTCTAGAGGGTGTAAATGTCTACCTGGCGGGTGCTCAATTCATTTTTAACCGATTACTTATAATGTAATACTTTGTCTGCCAATTAATTTTGTAAACCATTATGTTAATTTAAACCTTATAGCTAAATAATTGCCCTCGAGGTAACAAAAAGTAAAGCCGAAAGTCTTTATACACGTTAGGACGGTCATTAAGGACAGCTTGACATGGGTTATATTAATATTACGTGATCAAGTAAGTGTCTGGTATTAAACAAGGGGGGCATACGCTCAACAGTCAAGGCTATAAGGTTGAAAAGGTGTAATACAAGTGTTTATTTCTATCTTTTAATATTAAAAAAAATAATCATGATGAACGATGTCTGTTAAATGATATATGTCTGGACAGAACACTAATTCAATGTTTCTAAACATAACATCGGACATTTTGATATTCAAATGAAGTATACAATTGTAAGTTTCAATTTGTGGACTCGGTTTCATTTTGTTGATTGAACAAAACTAGAGGCTCCCAGGAGCCTGTAATCGCTCACCTGGTTTTCAATTTGACATCTAAAGTTGATAGAAAATGGGGGTGTTGCACGTAATTTGGAAAGTGGGCCACCCAAAGATCATTTCAATTCAAATTTCAGAGCAAAAGATTTTTTAGATGTGATTTTTATCTCATAATATTCCTAAATGGAATAAACTGGCTGAAAAAATCTCACGGAAAAACTCGGAATATATGTTAAACTACTCCTTGCCATGTAGCTGCAGCTAAAATTTGAGCTCATTTTGACTTATACTAAACCAGAAATGGACAATTGAAGAAATTTCTATTTTTAGTAACAGCAGCCATCTTGAATGGAGGGCGGGGCTGTCAGACACAAATTTGAAAGGGACCCATCCAGGGTCCATCCCTGCCAGGTTTGCTTTAATTTGGTTCAGCGGTTTCAGAGGAGAAGATTTAAATATGATCTTTTATCAAAATATGCCTAATTTGCATAATCGGTATAAATCGGACACAATTTTGGAAGGGGGCCATCCAAGGACCATTCCACCAAAGGTTGGTTCAAATTGGCCCAGTGGCTTCAGAGGAGTTGATTAAAATGTGAAAAGTTAACGGACGGACGAACGACAGACGATGGACGCTCAGTGGTGACAATAGCTCACCTGACCCACGGACGGACGAACGACAGACGACGGACGCTCAGTGGTGACAATAGCTCACCTGACCCTTTGGGTCAGGCGAGCTAAAAAAAAGAGAGACAAAATACAAAAACAATTCAACGTTGAGTAAAATAACACATAAAATTAGCATTTGCACACCAGGAAATTATTCATAACTGTCTTCTGTAATGAAATCGTACTATATATAGCAAAGGCAAAACTGTTCACAGGAAGATATGACATCTTTTATGTCCATGGTCTTATTAATTATATGATATAAAACATCTCTAACTGGTGTATTGGTCAGAAAAAAAGAGACCTTCACTGGACGATAAGGCATCCACATCTTCATATTTAAAACTGGATAGCATGGGAAAAAATATAAAAAACGGATTCAAAAGAAACTGATAAGAGACACATCTGTAGACAGGGAGGGGGTTTTGGTTTCAGGAGGTTCATTTGAACCCCTCCCCTTGAAATCCAAGGACTAGGTTGGTTTATGGTGTTTAATGCCTCTTTCAACAATATTTCAGTTATATTGTGATGGTCAGTTCATCAGTCAAGATTTTGGTTGAATTATGACCATCAAACAAGGCTTTCTGAAACCATAACTATTAAAGTCCGAATTTTGACCCATGGCGACACAAGACCGTGTCATATTGTGAGCTTATCACACCCTTCTTCCAATAAATTTACTGGCTGCAAACCCTGGAACAAAATATAATCAAACAAATCATTCTGCTAACATTTGATGACAACACTTGTATTATGCATTGAGTCACAGAGACATAATCTAATTATAGTGACTCAATCTTTGAAATGACACTTTTTTCAAGCCATATTATAGAACCCTTTGAATTAACAGAGGAAAATGAGTTTATTTGGCTTCCTATGACAAATAAATTCTATTAGAGAAATAATAGTTCTTTAAAGTTGTTTTGTTTAATTTGATTGACTGACAGGAGTAACAAAACAGTGTATGATGTTTGACAAGAATAATATGTTGTCACAATCCTCTCATTCTTTAGCTTAGGTTACTTCACAACATCACAGAAAGAGGGTGATTGATCCTGTTGATGAACATTAAGTAAGCAATATATTTCAGCTATATTCATGACCATAACAAGTTTACAAATGAGAAAAGCTTTTTTCCTGTTTGATAGTGAAATGCATATTTACATAATAACCATTATTGGAAAAGCTTAAAATTTTAAGCTGTCAAGAGACAAGTTTTTCATGGTAAAAGATTACAAAACTTAGTTTTGTCAAAGATATAAATTTTTGTTTCCGTCTCCCAGTATGGTTAGGTCTGACTCAGACTATTGAAAACTATGTGCTTAGAAGTGCCCAGACCTTAAACTTGATCTACAACAGTTGAAGGCTAATCATTACACACATATGGGTTCAAAACACACCAAGAAAGTTTACCAGATACCTATGTAATTTCAAAACCCTAGCTGTCCCAGCTTTCTCTTGCTGTAGTTCAAGATATTGTTAAAACGGCATTAAGCAATTACTGGTATTCATTTACTGTGCTCATCGGCAGTTTATATTAGTTTGTAAAGGAACCAAGTAAAATGTGCAGGCTAATAAAGATTATCTCGAGTTATCTCAGTGCTAAATTATAATTAATAGTGCATACATGTAAATAAGTAGTTGACCCCCCTCCCCTTCAATGCATACAGGTATTAATTACAGGTGGGTTAATTTCACAGCTGAGTATAACAATACTAACACTTGTTTGTTTACCTATCTAGTTTGTCATCAAGAACTGACACTCGAATGTAACAACCTTAAAAGGTCTATCCAGACATCCAGTGTATCAATTGTCCCAGACATCAATACATATGTCTGATATATTGTACAATACATAATTGATGTTTTCCGAAATTTTCTATGTCGGAAAACATAAATCATCAGTCGACCTGCTCACGATAAAAGCCACTGTTAATTTAACGTTTACGGTCAACAGGAAACGTACAATATCCAGTAATTATATACCTGTATAATATGTTGACCGTGATTAACAAGGGATTTACCCATGGGTGTACGATATTGTTTTTAATAGTGTTATCTGGTCCAATTACCAGGTGAATAGGAAAGTTTATCAAAAGACATAAGAAGGCGGACATAATAATAGGGTGTGTTTTGTTTACTGACATTGCATAATTAGAACACTTACAGGTACCCTGCACTTACTAACAAGGATTTTATCCTCTAAGGCAATGACTCTACAGTTTCAAAAGCAGTTACAATAATATTTTGCCTGTAAGAGTTTGTGAAAATTATCTACATTTAATAGTGTTCAAGGTTTAGATATGAAAGAGAATGTATAATGGAGTAAGTCGTAATAAATAAATATAAGTATACCAGGTATCAAAACAAAACGTCTCCTGATGTCAATTACTGGCACATGTCATAGATCTGGTACTATTAGGGGTTGTCAACCCTTTTTTTTTCTAGTAAACAAGACTTCAAGCTTATTAAACTCTGTCTCTAAACTGTGGTAGGAAATTCATTTCACTATTTACACTTAAAAAGTTATAAGAAATTAAAAATAAACAAATAGCAATCATAAATTCACTCAATACTGTACCTCAACCTTAACCTGGAAATTGACCATGAGAATAGAGTGAGATTCGAACTGTCAGAAAAACCAGATGACTTCATTTTGCCAACTGTCTACCCTTTCTGAGCACTTGAGTTCATCCCACATCAGACAAATGAGAGGTCTTCAATTTGCCAACTGTCTACCCTTTCTGAGAACTTGAGTTCATCTCACATCAGACAAACGAGAGGTCTTCAATTTGCCAACTGTCTACCCTTTCTGAGAACTTAAGTTCATCTCACATCAGAAAAACGAGAGGTCTTCAATTTGCCAACTGTCTACCCTTTCTGAGAACTTAAGTTCATCCCACATGAGACAAACGAGAGGTCTTCAATTTGCCAACTCTTTACCCTTTCTGAGAACTTAAGTTCATCCCACATCAGAAAAACGAGAGGTCTTCAATTTGCCAACTGTCTACCCTTTCTGAGAACTTGAGTTCATCCCACATCAGACAAACGAGAGGTCTTCAATTTGCCAACTGTCTACCCTTTCTGAGAACTTGAGTTCATCCCACATCAGAAAAACGAGAGGTCTTCAATTTGCCAACTGTCTACCCTTTCTGAGAACTTAAGTTCATCCCACATCAGAAAAACGAGAGGTCTTCAATTTGCCAACTGTCTACCCTTTCTGAGAACTTGAGTTCATCCCACATCAGACAAACGAGAGGTCTTCAATTTGCCAACTGTCTACCCTTTCTGAGAACTTGAGTTCATCCCACATCAGACAAACGAGAGGTCTTCAATTTGCCAACTGTCTACCCTTTCTGAGAACTTGAGTTCATCCCACATCAGACAAACGAGAGGTCTTCAATTTGCCAACTCTCTACCCTTTCTGAGAACTTAAGTTCATCTCACATCAGACAAACGAGAGGTCTTCAATTTGCCAACTGTCTACCCTTTCTGAGAACTTGAGTTCATCCCACATCAGAAAAACGAGAGGTCTTCAATTTGCCAACTCTCTACCCTTTCTGAGAACTTAAGTTCATCTCACATCAGACAAACGAGAGGTCTTCAATTTGCCAACTGTCTACCCTTTCTGAGAACTTGAGTTCATCCCACATCAGAAAAACGAGAGGTCTTCAATTTGCCAACTGTCTACCCTTTCTGAGAACTTAAGTTCATCTCACATCAGAAAAACGAGAGGTCTTCAATTTGCCAACTCTCTACCCTTTCTGAGAACTTAAGTTCATCTCACATCAGACAAACGAGAGGTCTTCAATTTGCCAACTGTCTACCCTTTCTGAGAACTTGAGTTCATCCCACATCAGACAAACGAGAGGTCTTCAATTTGCCAACTGTCTACCGTTTCTGAGAACTTAAGTTCATCTCACATCAGACAAACGAGAGGTCTTCAATTTGCCAACTGTCTACCCTTTCTGAGAACTTAAGTTCATCCCACATCAGAAAAACGAGAGGTCTTCAATTTGCCAACTGTCTACCCTTTCTGAGAACTTGATTTCATCCCACATCAGACAAACGAGAGGTCTTCAATTTGCCAACTGTCTACCCTTTCTGAGAACTTAAGTTCATCTCACATCAGAAAAACGAGAGGTCTTCAATTTGCCAACTGTCTACCCTTTCTGAGAACTTAAGTTCATCTCACATCAGACAAACGAGAGGTCTTCAATTTGCCAACTGTCTACCCTTTCTGAGAACTTGAGTTCATCCCACATCAGAAAAACGAGAGGTCTTCAATTTGCCAACTGTCTACCCTTTCTGAGAACTTAAGTTCATCCCACATCAGAAAAACGAGAGGTCTTCAATTTGCCAACTGTCTACCCTTTCTGAGAACTTAAGTTCATCCCACATCAGACAAACGAGAGGTCTTCAATTTGCCAACTGTCTACCCTTTCTGAGAACTTAAGTTCATCCCACATCAGACAAACGAGAGGTCTTCAATTTGCCAACTGTCTACCCTTTCTGAGAACTTGAGTTCATCTCACATCAGACAAACGAGAGGTCTTCAATTTGCCAACTGTCTACCCTTTCTGAGAACTTAAGTTCATCTTCACTTTTTGTGTTTGTTCCCTTTTTATTTTTTGACCATATGTTTGACTTTCTACATAGAGTGATGATTTTTTTGTAGCTTCGGTTTTTCATCTTTTCCTGTGCGTTTTCGGAAGGAGGAATAGTTGCCTTATTTCTGTTTTTTAGTTTGTTAAATAAGGTACAAAATTACAAATAGAGGTAATGAGGTACAAAATTATAGGGGGCCGTCGTGGCCGTGATCGCATGGTAGTTGGATTTACAACTACCTATGCAATCAGTGCCTATCACCACTGATGTTGTGAGTTCGAATCTCGATCAGGACGAGGTGCACAACATTATGTGATAAAGTTTGTCAGTGGCTAGCGACAGGTTGGTGGTTTTTCCTCCACCAATAAAACTTGCCGCCACGATATAACTGAAATATTGTTGAAAGTGGCATTAAACACCATCAAACAAACAAACAAACAAAATTATAAACAGAAGTAATTTGTTTGCCTTTCTCTAAATACTGAATTGTGGGAGGACAAAACAAAAAAATAGGGACATATAACATGTTCAACTGCATTGACGCACATTACAGAAAACCTAATTTTTCATCTAGGTTCATTCATCTTGTCCTCATTAAAGAGAATTTTTTAATACTATTTTCAGGACATTTCCTTAATGCTATTTCAATATCAAAAGAAAAAAAAATCTATTTTCAGAAATATCTATATTAGTTTATATTTGTAATACCACCTTACCAGTACATAATTGAAAATTCAGGTGGAAAATAATTGGTTAATGTCAAATTTTGTGTTCAAATTTGTAAAATGATCCTCCAATTTCCGTTTTTTCTTCTTTCTTTTAGAAACCAGAGCTTATTCCTTTATTAGAATCACAAAAAAACATCCCCTCGAGTGAATCAATGTAGGTTTAAAACATACATTAAGGAATGTATATACATACATACAAGTCAACGATTTATTTATATACCATCAGTAGGTTTAGCTGATTAAATGTTACATTACCTTAAACATTGATCTACAGTAATTACTATGTACTACTTTTTTCCGAAAATAGTCATAAAATAAGGTAATTAGGTAATTACGATTTCACATCTACAAACATGTGATCAAGGTTTATTATATGATACTGTAGTTACACAAGAACTTGCTACACTATTGATAATCTCTTGTCAGTACTTTTAATTAATTGTACTTTATTTGTATATTTGACCGGTGTCACTATCATATGGAACACTAACAGTCTTCATGCTAACCCACTTGCCCGAAGACCAGATTCGGTACTAGTGAAAATTATAGAAGAATTTGTTTGAATAAATATAATTTTTTTCTAAATTTGGCTTTCGGGCAAGTAGGTGAAAAAAAATTAAGCCAAACTTGTGAAGGACTGCATTTACAAAATTCCTATCTACAGTGTAATTCCATTTTGACCTTTTAGATCCTTTATTATTTTTTTGATAAGCCAATGCTGTTAATTTAAATGATCACTTTTCAAAAATATTTTAATTACCGTATATCTTGGTGATTTTCAAAATGTTCCACTGTTTGTGTCAGTAAGGGTAGAAACCCCTTTAAATTATCATTAGTTACTGCTACATCTCAATATAAGAGGTTCACACACCCATAGGCAGTGTGGTGGGGATGAGGTGGAGTGAGGGGGTGTACCTTGAAAATCAAGAAAGACTATTCAAGTCAAGATTTTGGTTGAATTGTGACTATCAAAATCAGGATTTCAGTTGAATTGTGACTATCAAAATCAGGATTTCAGGTGAACTATGACTATTAACATTCTAATTTTGACTCCGGCCGCAAAACCATGTTGCATCGAAAGTTTATCAACCCCTTTGAAAAATCTTGACTACGAACCTTGGTTCATGATATATTTTCTCCTTAATTTAAATTTGCTTAATAAATGTTTATCCTTTTTTTGGCTGTTATTACAACAACAGTAGGGGTCAAATATGTGATACATTGATTTAATGATAAAAGTGTATCTCCTCATCTTCTTCAAGGTTAAACACTAGAGTTCTAAATGCATAAAATTAAAAGGCGTAGTTTAAAAAAAATCCATTATCAACCCAATGTTATATCAATAAAAGTGAAGCCAATGACCACAATATATATCTCTAAATATAACTGGACAGTTTTTGTACAATAGATCAATAACCCTACATTAAATCAATTTTAGTATGTTCTGAAGATATGGCCAATTCCTCCAGGTTAGAGTACAGCATATTGATATTTGTGAGATCTTGAATGATTAGGTATAAAGTGCTTCACTAGAGAATAAAAGGGATATTATCAATAAGTACTTGTCAGGACTCAGGACACAGCTCTGCATCATTTTCATCAAATTGACAAAATTACATGCTTTATATGTTGACCATGTTCCTACTACAGGAGATAATTTGTAAGAAGAGTATTCTCTATAAATGGAAGAAAATCCCTCCAAATGATAGTTTCTTGAAGACAAAAATCGGAAATCAATTTACTTTTTTGTACTTAAAAAAGTCTCAAATTGAATGACCCCCACCCCCCCTGAAAACCCAGAATGACTATTAAAATCAAGGATTTTATTGAATTAATGACTATTAAATTGAAGAATTTGTGTAAAATTATGACTATTAAAGCCTAGATTGTGACCGCTGCCTGCCAGACCGTGTTGCTTCGCCAGTTTATCAACATCCTCACCCCATCCTTACTCAAGGGACTGATTGTGAACATTGTGTTAAAACATGTAACCCTTACCAAATACATCTATTACTGTATTGAATCAAAGAAATTTCAGCCTCTTTTTGTTTCAATTTCATTGCATTTAAAGGCCTCTTGAACATTTCCACTTCTTTCTCCACTTTGTCGGTGACCCCAATAATTTATTGTAATCTGTTTTATTTTCACCTAGTAACAATACATTAGCAAAAGAAACAAGATGCATTCAACTTTTTAATTCAATATAAAATAATATTAAAATATTGTCAATAAAACAAAACAGAAAAATAATTGTATATTGTTGAAAGTGACATTAAACACCATAAACGTAACACACCTCAACAGAAAAAATAATTTTTATATTTTTGAAAGTGGCGTTAAACACCATAAACCAAACCAATCCAATCTACAACAGAAAAATAAAGAGGAAGATCAATATGTAAGAGAATGATAATGATTGTTGCTGTGTATGACACAGATAAATTCCTGATATATATTAAGGCTACGAATCCAGTCATATAAACTCTGTGTGCACTCTGAATGCTCCCAATTAATCCTAATCCATACAAATGTTGTATTGGAAAAACTTTTTGATGTATCAGGACTGCTCTTCGGTACATGTAATTCCTTATTTCTAGTACAAAAAGAAAAATAATTGAATAATAAAAATCTATTTTTCCGAACCCGGGAGTTAAATGCCATCAGTTTGTTTGTAGCTATTCATCTTGTGTGACAATTTAGTTTGCCTCAGCAGCCACATTTCGATATCTTCGGAAAATCTTTCCATTTTCTCTCCACGGTAGTTTTGATCAATATGTTTGCCTGGCGAACCATCCTTGATGTCAGTTAGCAGTAATGATATTGAACCAGTTTGACATAAGAAAACATACAAAACAAATTTGTTTTCATTTCCGTATTTTTTTAATTTTTTAAATGGATTTGAAAAAACATGTTGACAATACATGTACCCATGTAGATTGATACAATATTCAGTGTATTTAGTGATCTATAAAATGTGTGGTATTATTTTCCTGCACTTGGTGACCTATTACTATTATTTATATAACAACACTCCTTGTAAATAAGTGAGAGATACAAATTGAGTAACATATTACCTTCACCCTTATATTATACAATAAACATGTAATTTAGTACACAGATCAATTAAAGTGTGATTACATGCTCCTTTCTTTCACTGAAATGTAACATGTAAACATGCGAGAATCTGAATACATTGATCGCTTTTTTCTTTGGTTATTTATCATAATCCCCAAATTTCCTACTGAACTGTAAAACAGCGAAACTTATTGGAAAAGTAACTAGTGCAGTGTTAATATGATTTTCTGTTCAAAGTGAAAAGTTTTTTTAAGACATCTTCTATAAGGTGTTCCGAGGGCAATACAAGTAACTAACCTCTTTTCATCTAAATATAGATCTACTTTTTAGTATATCTAGATCAATGGTAACAATTTTCATTTAACAAGGAATCAAAAGTTGAAAAATGTTCAAAGCATACTAAATTATTGAAATTGACAATTTAATCTCTGATCCACTTAGTACATGAATAATAACAATTCTTAGCAGTTTACGATTTTATTGTGACAACACCTGCCAGTGTGGTTTTGGTAAATGAACAACAATAAAAATACCTTTTTTCCTTTAAATGTTAATAATAAATTCCAAATTTGAATAAATTTTACAGTTATGTTCGACTATGAAACAGTAGGGGTTTAATCCCGGTCGTTTTTTTTTTTTAAAAAGAAGGTCTCGGTGCAATATTTCAAATGTCTTAAATTACCGATATATAGTACTTTTATATAACAAATAGCATTAAGTTCTATAAATAAAAATAAATCAAACACAAAAAGAATATATATTTACGGAACAGTTGGCAATTTACATCATTATCGGCATTTAAATCCCAAGGACAAAGGTCAGGACATTTACGGACACTTTAAACCATGATATATAATATCTTTCTCGTCTAATGCTTTCAATATTTTTTAGCTAACAAAAGCAATCATAAAAATCAAAAGCATTTCAAAAGTATACAGAAAATAAAAAGAAAACTTAAAAAAACTACAACATTGATTGATTGGTTGGTGTTTAACGCCAACTTTAGTGGCATGTTTGGTAAATCAGAAAACGTGTTATATCATAATCAATACTTTTCATCTAGCAATATACTGACATAATTTCATAATCATGTATACTTAGAAAATTGGAGATTCACTTAATAATCCATAGTTAGAAATTTGATCTTCTTTAGGGTGTATTTATCTCTGCCCTAATTATATAAATGATCTTTCTAAAAACACCTGCAATTATTTATCCTCAAGATAAAATTAATCCACAAATACTGTATACAAAAATTGTCTCTTTAATTTTTTTAAATTATTTATTTAAAGCTACCACTGTCAGTTAATGATACATAAGTATAAAAGAAGACAGTTATAAATGTCTATCTATACAAGATGTTTATTTACATGTAAATTGCACCAAATTACAGTGTTTATGTACTAATTGTAAATTATCATCCAGGCATGAGCAAAACATTAGGCCAAGAAAACAGAATTATTTTCTAAGTTTTGTTATTTCTAGTATTTTACAATAGAAAGCTAGTAATGTATTTGTACAGTCAACACTGCCTTAAAGACCACCTGTATTAAGTAAAACCTGTCTTAAAGACCACCTGTATTAAGTAAAACCTGTCTTAAAGACCACCTGTATTAAGTAAAACCTTTCTTAAAGACCACATGTATTGAGTAAAACCTGTCTTAAAGACCACTTGTATTAAGTAAAACCTGTCTTAAAGACCACATGTATTGAGTAAAACCTGTCTTAAAGACCACATGTATTGAGTAAAACCTGTCTTAAAGACCACATGTATTAAGTAAAACCTGTCTTAAAGACCACATGTATTAAGTAAAACCTGTCTTAAAGACCACCTGTATTAAGTAAAACCTGTCTTAAAGACCACATGTATTGAGTAAAACCTGTCTTAAAGACCACATGTATTGAGTAAAACCTGTCTTAAAGACCACATGTATTAAGTAAAACCTGTCTTAAAGACCACATGTATTAAGTAAAACCTGTCTTAAAGACCACATGTATTAAAGTAAAACCTGTCTTAAAGACCACATGTATTGAGTAAAACCTGTCTTAAAGACCACATGTATTAAAGACCACATGTATTAAGTAAAACCTGTCTTAAAGACCACATGTATTGAGTAAAACCTGTCTTAAAGACCACATGTATTAAAGTAAAACCTGTCTTAAAGACCACATGTATTGAGTAAAACCTGTCTTAAAGACCACATGTATTAAGTAAAACCTGTCTTAAAGACCACATGTATTAAGTAAAACCTGTCTTAAAGACCACATGTATTAAGTAAAACCTGTCTTAAAGACCACATGTATTAAGCAATACCTGTCTTAAAGACCACATGTATTAAGTAAAATCTGTCTTAAAGACCACATGTATTAAGTAAAACCTGTCTTAAAGACCACATGTATTAAGTAAAACCTGTCTTAAAGACCACATGTATTAAGTAAAACCTGTATTAAAGACCACATGTATTAAGTAAAACCTGTCTTAAAGACCACATGTATTAAGTAAAACCTGTCTTAAAGACCACATGTATTAAGTAAAACCTGTCTTAAGACCACATGTATTAAGTAAAACCTGTATTAAAGACCACATGTATTAAGTAAAACCTGTCTTAAAGACCACATGTATTAAGTAAAACCTGTCTTAAAGACCACATGTATTAAGTAAAACCTGTCTTAAAGACCACATGTATTAAGTAAAACCTGTCTTAAAGACCACATGTATTGAGTAAAACCTGTCTTAAAGACCACATGTATTGAGCAAAACCTGTCTTAAACAACCTTCATTTTCAGTTTCATTTCTAGTCCATTTTTATGTAATTTGTACCTTCATTAAGAGACCACCAGTATTAAAAGACCACATTTTCCATCATCCTCGACCTTGAGTGGTTTTTTTAAGACAGGCTACACTGTATAAGGAATGAAATAGAGCATATTGTGCATGAAAGAAACGTGAGAATAAAAATGTTTGAATTAATTTATACAACATAAGAGGATGAATGAGGAAAGTACAGAGTATCAGAAATATGAAATAAGCCAATATAATCAACAAATTTCTACTCTCATTAAAAGAAATTGTGGGGGCAGAAAGAAGGATCAGAATTACGGATAATAAGAAGTCAGAAATATAACCTTCTCAGGAACAGGAAACTATAATATAAGTACAAATTCGTGAGATATCAATGTATACTATATTAATACAAGTACAGACATTTCTTTTTTTTTTAGAATTTCATGAAAAAATGTTTGGAAAATCAACTTCATTGACAGTACTATTTTTTTCTTTTCTTCTATAAAAATCATTTTTGTTACGAAATAAAGCTAATCTACCCACTTTCTTGCAATAATTCTACTTGGTGTGCAAATTCTATAATTCACTGAAACTCAGTTAATAGGAAGTGAAAGATTTGGTCACAATAACTTTGATCTAATGAGCCTTGCATGTTGTGAAAAAAGAATTTATCATGGTTTACAATATTTAGCTAAGAGAGGTGCATATAAAATTATAACATGCCCATGATAATGAGAAACACATATCATTCTTTCAATGCCTAACTGTGACTAGGAACTAATTGAAAGCTGGTTAAGGTTAATTATCTCCTACTTCACACAGGTAATTGTGGGTATTTTTTTTTTATGTAGGAGAATTTTTGTGTCTGGCAATTGTTTTATCAATTGTTCTGTTGTCAATATCAAAACGTTTATCATCTGTCAATCATATTTCCTTATTGTATTGTTAATATAATTATATATAATACCTGCACCACATTAACACCCCACACTATCTACAGTACACAAGTATCTATTTTAGCCATCTAATTACTAACTATGGACACTTTGAAGAAAATGTTATAAAAAGACCCTAATAGGAAAATTAATTATTATTTTTCTATATTACATTTAACTCATTAATTAATAGTAAATAAAGCTTTATGAAAAAGGTATATACAAGTTTTGTTTCTTAATTATAATGTACAGGTAAATTATTAAAGATTTACAAAATCAAAACAGCTCCCTACAAAGGTTAGACCTTAACCGACTGGCTTTTGGCTAGGCTATCGTGTTTAGGCCCTTCAGTTTACTTGCACCAAAAAACTTTTAAATTATTTGCCTTTCTGATCTTTTGAGTTAGAGTTGACACCTGATGAAGGTTATTGCAGAAACATGTGTTTTTATTTTTGGATTATAGACCATAACTTTCTTCTTTGGTATTGATTTCTAAAATAACTCCCAATTTGGCCCAAGAGAGTAGAAACTCAAAATGAGTGGAGTCTGTTGAGGTCATGTTCTACTGACATACCTGCCCATGAGGGTCACCTCTATTAAACAGTCACCTTTATATTGTCCTGTCATAGAAAATTTCATATGAATTGAAACTCTTTTATTAAGAGGTCACCTGTCTTATAAGACCATTTTTTCTTTGCCCCAAAGGTGACCTCTTAATACAGGTTTGACAGTATACAGTAATTGTTGGACTAACTAACATCTATCTATGCAATCAGTGTCTGTCATCAATAAAGTTGAGAGTTCCAATCTTACACATGGCTTGGTGTACTTGATACAACATGTATGTGATAAAGTTTGTCAGAGATTTGTGGCAGGTCAATGGTTTTCTCTGATTTCCCCTCAAAAATAAAACTGACTGCCATGATAACAATTGAAATAGCATTGAAAGTAATGTTAAAAAACACACATAACCCAACCCTACCCTAAAATTTATGAAATTAAAGGATTGTCTATCATTAAGCATGATTTTATTTTTTTTAGCACATAATCAAACACTTTATCATTTGTAACAATGTGTAAAAATTTTAACTAAAAGAATTTGTAATAGGAAAATTAATTAATTTAATGAAAGAGGTTTTTTTTACATAAAGGGAAATAACTCTGATATGAGAAACTGGAAAGAAAAATATATATTCCGGTGCACTTTTACATTTGGAAAAAAACTCATCAAACCTGCAGAATTTTTATACTGTACACATAATTGTATTAAAAACGTTAATATCTCTTGTATTTTTTGTTTTTTTATCTTTAATGTAATAATTTTCCAAAATGACTACCAAAAGCATATATGATATGAAAAGTATTATTTCCTTGTTTGTTTTAGTATTTTTTTTTTTTTGCCAACATTTCTATAATGTACAGGTTTTTCACTAAGGACCTGTGGGTTGTCGTTATCCTACCGATGCATGAACGACAAAGTTGAAAACAGGCCTAACAAAAGATGAGCGCGTAAAAACTTTAAAAAAAAAAAATCTGTTCAAAAAAAATAAAATAGGAGATGGTCATCACAAGGTTATGAGGGCTTAAACAATCAATAGTGACCAGTGATGTAATTACAATTAACAACAGTGTGATGACAACACAGATACAAGACTACCTAAAATGAATGTAAAACTTGTATACAAATGTTAAAAGAATATGTTAAAGGAAGTTAAGTTATCCTCCAACAATAGACTGCTAAGAGGGGTTAGGCTTATAGTGTTTAACACCACTTTCAACAATATTTAAGTTATATCTTGGCAGCCAGTTTTATTGGTGGAGGAAACCAGAGTACCCGGAGAAAACCACCACTGACCTATCGCAAGTCACTGACAAACTTTATCACATAATGTTGCATCAAGTACACCTTGTCTGAGCGGGATTCGAACTCACAACTTTAGTTAGACTGCTAAGAGGACACTTTTGGGACAAAGAAAAGGTGTTTTTTTTTAAAGACAGATGATCTCCTAAAAAAAGGTTCAATTTATATGAAATTTTCCATTGCAGGACAAGAAGGTGATCTTTAAATACACATGACTGCTTAATAGAGGTGACTACACAAGCAGGTTTGACAGTAATAAGTAACACAAATGTGTAATAATCCACTAAAGATAAAGATACAAGAAGGATTATTGTAATTAATCCACGAGACCCCAAAACACTATAAAATTGTTCCTTGTCATATTGAAGGGGGACATTTCCCTCAACAGACTTCATATTTTACAGCAGTCAGTATTTTTTCAGCCATATCATGGTGAGCCCAAGTTACTTTTTGATAAGATGATGATGATGTCTGTTTTGTACTAGACCAACAAGCTCACTGAACCAACAGACCACAGGTAGACATGATGCTCCACTCATATTTAATTCAGACCCCGAGCTAACCAGTCTTTGGGTTTACTTAAGTTCTTTATGCTGGGTGCTTAGCTGAGAAGTCATAAAAACCAATTTACACGATCTACAGTATTTGGTACGGAGCACTCTATTCATCACACCACGAAGGCTGGTTTAAAATGAAAGCAGGTATCAGATTACAAAATATAGTGTATCATATGGTCAATTTTCATACTGTTTACAAAATTATTTGTGAATTTAAACCCCGGTCAGGGATAAAACTAGATCACACCTACCTCAATGTTCAAGGTCAAATCGATTTCTATTTTTAAGTTCAAATGATCCATATCAGGTATCCAATCATTAATGTATAACACCATATTCTTCTGAAATAGAAGTAAAGGAGTTCAGACTATGATATGACCTTATATCCTGTTTAGACTGACAGCTCTAATTTCATTGTCAGTGTTTACTAAGAGTTTATAAAGAACCACTTTTATTGTGTGTTCATTTTGGAAATGGATGTCCCTGTATGTTACTGTGTAGGATTGTATTTTTATAATGTCAAATCAATGGTTTTTCCGCGTTATTTCTATGATTTCTTTAATATACAACATTTTCTTTTCTGTGAACATAAAAAAAAGCAATATCATGAAAACGTAGATATCTAATTTAGTGTTCACAACACGTCTCTGGAATAATGCCAGATCAGGTACGCTGAGTCTCTGGAATAACCCCAGATCAGGTACACTGAGTCTCTAGAATAACCCCAGATCAGGTACACTGAGTCTCTGGAATAACGCCAGATCAGGTACACTGAGTCTCTGGAATAACCCCAGATCAGGTACACTGAGTCTCTGGAATAATGCCAGATTAGGTACACTGAGTCTCTGGAATAACCCCAGATCAGGTATGCCGAGTCTCTGGAATAACCCCAGATCAGGTACGCCGAGTCTCTGGAATAACCCCGGGTCAGGTACACTTGAGTCTCTGGAATAATGCCAGATCAGGTACACTGAGTCTCTGGAATAACCCCAGATCAGGTACACTGAGTCTCTGGAATAATGCCAGATTAGGTACACTGAGTCTGGAATAACCCCAGATCAGGTACGCCGAGTCTCTGGAATAACCCCAGATCAGGTACACTGATTCTCTGGAATAACGCCAGATCAGGTACACTGAGTCTCTGGAATAACCCCAGATCAGGTACAGTCTCTGGAATAACCCCAGATCAGGTACACTGAGTCTCTGGAATAATGCCAGATTAGGTACACTGAGTCTCTGGAATAACCCCAGATCAGGTACGCTGAGTCTCTGGAATAACCCCAGATCAGGTACGCCGAGTCTCTGGAATAACCCCAGGTCAGGTACACTGAGTCTCTGGAATAATGCCAGATCAGGTACACTGAGTCTCTGGAATAACCCCAGATCAGGTACACTGAGTCTCTGGAATAACGCCAGATTAGGTACACTGAGTCTCTGGAATAACCCCAGATCAGGTACGCCGAGTCTCTGGAATAACCCCAGATCAGGTACGCTGAGTCTCTGGAATAACCCCAGATCAGGTACACTGATTCTCTGGAATAACCCCAGATCAGGTGCGCTGAGTCTCTGGAATAACTCCAGATCAGGTACGCCAAGTCTCTGGAATAACCCCAGATCAGGTACACTGAGTCTCTGGAATAACGCCAGATCAGGTACACTGAGTCTCTGGAATAACCCCAGATCAGGTATGCTGAGTCTCTGGAATAACCCCAGCAGATCAGGTACGCAGAGTCTCTGGAATAACTCCAGATCAGGTACGCTGAGTCTCTGGAATAACCCTAGATCAGGTACGCTGAGTCTCTGGAATAACCCCAGATCAGGTATGCCGAGTCTCTGGAATAACCCCAGATCAGGTACACTGAGTCTCTGGAATAACCCCAGATCAGGTATGCCGAGTCTCTGGAATAACCCCAGTTCAGGTACGCTGAGTCTCTGGAATAACCCCTGATCAGATACGCCAAGTCTCTGGAATAACCCCAGGTCAGGTACACTGAGTCTCTGGAATAACCCCAGATCAGGTATGCTGAGTCTCTGGAATAACTCCAGATCAGGTACGCCAAGTATCCGGAATAACCTCAGATCAGGTACGCTGACAGTCAAATGAATGGAAAGCCAAACAATTTAAAAGTCTTTGGAAACAAGTCAAAACCAAAGAGCCTAAACAGGATAGTCAAAAAGGTCACATATGTCCAAGGGAGATTGATTGATCTTTAAAATTTAATAAATTACATTATTTAGGAACTGTATATTTCAAACATAAATATATAGATCTAATAAACAATGACAGTACAGAAGCACTGATGGAGCCATCATGGTATGGTAGAAATACAACTACCTGTGCAATCAGTGCCTATCAATACTAATGTTGTGAGTTCTAATCCCGCTCATGGCGAGGTGTACTCGATAAAACATTATGCGATAAAGTTTGTCAGTGACTTAAAACAGGTCAGTGATTTTCTCCGGGTACTACGGTTTTACTCAACCAATAAAACTGACTGCCACTATATAACTGAAATAAAAGTGGCATTAAACACCATAAACCAAACCAACCGAATGACAGTACGGAGGCACTGACTACAGGAAACATGATACTGTTGGAGACTTATAGTCCACCAACAGAGGTTTCAGCCCAGTGATAGTAATGAAAACGTAGATTTTAATGTAGAGCGGACGTGTGGACAACAGGTCTAAGATAATCCACAAATATCTCAAGTATACATTACAGAATTGGGTAAAAATTATATTTCTAAGGTAATTTTTTTTAAACTGTATTTCAAAAATCGCACTCAACCAACACCCCCACCTTAAATTATTTTACTATACTACAGTATTAACTCAACTATTATCTTCGCAATAAAACGTTTTTTCTCTCAAGTTTTAGGACATTGCTTTTATTATAGGGTTCAAACAGCGATAACAGATAAAGAAACTGAATACATAAGCTAAGCCAATCTTTACCTTACTAATTTAAATCTTAATACATCTTAAAAATAGGTAGTATTAAGCTTAACAACCTGGTTAATCAGTGTGGGTAATTATCCCACTCATATATCTGATGACAGTTCTGATAAGTAACGGCTTTTGACATAATTATTATATTTTATGAAAGGCATAATCCCACAACAACTTTAGATATAAAGATAAGTAATGTAGCTATGACAGGGGGAAGTTGATTCATAAATGAGTCTCCACAGATGATTTGTATGTTTTTTTTACCATTAGCAATGATTTGCCAAGTGTTGTTTACAGTTGGTTTTTTTAACAAACAAAATATCGCCCACTTCTGTAAAAATTATTAATCCAGGTAGTAAATATATTAAAAAAAAAAAAAAAAAAAAAAAAAAAAAAAAAAAAAAAAAAAAAAAAAATTCCAAGGCCAATTTCAGCAATGGAGGTTTATCCCAATTGTGTAGGACCTATGATACATTGTTTCATCAATCATCTCTACAAAGATTTATGCCAAACAATTCAATTTAAAAGTTCCTCTAACTTTAGAATACATAAATTAAATTAGCCAGAAATTTTTGTTCAATAACAAACAAATTTTACATTAAATTGTCAAGATAATTTATTATAGTATACTACTAAATCAGTCCTCCAAGTGAAAATTTGAATTTAATGGTTCGAATCAAATTCTTGAATTTATTTTTTATATAGTTTTATATAAAAACTGAAAAATTGACTGGTCCGAACAAAGTGTTACTGATCTTGGGCTGGAGGACCTGTGCTCATCGTGAGGACTGTTAAATTTATATTTCATATTCTTAATATTTCTCCAGTACTAAAAGGAACAAAAAGTAGAATTTCCTACATAAAATCAACACATTATCAAAAGCTAAAATAATTTTATTTTGCTGTGAAACGGGTAATAAAACTGTTCTCTTATGAAATACAGACATTATGATCCTAGCCTCTAAAACACCCTATTTACTATTATTTATACATCTTAAAAATTTAAAATGTCACTATAAAACTTTACACAAACATCAAATACACTATTCTTGGAAATAAATTTGCCAGTAAATATGAAATTAACACTCGAGTGCGACATAACTGAGGTTCATATCCTCAACCTTGGGGGTTGTTTTCAAATAGACCCCACATAACTCTAAATAAGATATAAAATTTTATTTTTGTATTTGATAAACAAATATATAATAATATATGATAAATCATAAACGATATATAAGTACCTTGAACCGTAATTTACATTATGTCAGGGTACTGTAGTACTTTGTAATTAAGTGACACCTCTCTAGTCTATTAACCTCCTTCTAAAATTGATTGTTTTGTTGTTGCATTTTTTATTATTTTATCAAGATAGAAGAGATTTTTGTGTATTTGTCAAATAATTTTTATAACTTTCTTTTGTGTCAATAATTTACAATCAATCAAAATTTGATCAATTTTAATGATTGACCTGACAAATTTGTCAGTGATTCAGGAGGTCGAGTGTGAGTCTAGGCTTTGACTGACAAGGTCTGACAAAGAATTAAATGGGCATTTGCCAAAAGATCTATTTTCAAATTTATTTTGATCAATTACTTCCAGTTCAGATATTGTAGTTAGTATGAATTAAAAGGCTGGATATTATAAATGCACTGACAACTTGTGGGTTTATTTTATATAAGGCATAGATAGGATTGGTATACTGGTACATTGTAAAAATATATGGGGTCAAAGACGATACTCATATGGTTAAACCATCTGTCGATCAAATTATATACCCTGTTTGACTTCTATATGTTTGTATGTACTGGATACATTTTCCATGTGATACTTGTGGCAGGTCTGTGGTTTTCCCCAATTTCCTCCCTCAATAAAACTGACTAACTCAATTTTTGTTGAAAAGGGCATTAAATGTCAATAATCTGAACCAATCTTACAAACTTCTCATACAATATATATTCTCAGATTTATTCCCCTGTAACATATACTGGTAATCTATTTTGTATATCAAACTGAATGAGGCACTGCCCATAGCCTACAGTTGATCATAGGTGGATCATATTCATATGGGGGAGGTGTCATTTTTCTTTACCATATTTAGTAATTTTCGTTTTTCTTTTTACTTCTTGGTATCTTTTGATTTTTCTTAATACAAATTACTTTGAAATATGATTTTTTTTCTTTAACACCCTCTCTCCCCTCCCCCTATATGAAAATGTCTGGATCTGCCTATGCAGTAGTACTCTCTACTTCTGCTGATAAATGCTATATTGAGAAATATGATACTAGAATTTATATTAATTAATAGAGAAAAAAACCAACATCAAAATATTTTGTATGACAGAGTTTATATAAAGTATACTACATAGAAGAAGAAAAAGTAGTGCAGACATACATAAGATGTCTTGTCTTACCATGCATGGAAAAACAATGTTAGGTGATGTGACCAAATATTTACAAAGTCAGTGAACCATGAACGATCAGTAAAAGTAATTTGATGTAAATGCCATGTGGACTGTTTGCAAAAGTATTTACAACTTCCAAAGCCTGCTGGAGCTAATGACCAAACCCCCCCCCCCCCCCCCCCCCAACTTGGGTTTGGCTCTTATTCTTGAGAAATTTATCAAATTATGCAAACTTCTCATTACATATGAACGCATTTTTGGGGGGTGGTAAAGGGGGTGAGATAACAGTTAAATGGATGTTCCCTTGCATATCAATATTTGGATGTCCACTTCACAGATGTTATTTCAAGATGACACCTTACTTAAACAAGCATTGAGGGGCTGTCGTGGTTGTATGGTAGTTAGATTGACAACTACCTATGCATTCAGTATCTATCACCACTAAGTCTTACGTTGTGAGTTTGAATCCCACTCAGGCGATAAAACTGACCACCACGATATAACTGAAATATTGTTGAAAGTGGCATTAAACACCATAACCCTAACCCTAATTAAATATTGCCAAAAAACTTGAATGGTTCTAGTTACAACATCAACACCATATTTAAATTGCCATACTTCATAGCTGTAAATATGGGAGCATCAAGTGTAAAAGTGGTTGAAATAATAAAAGGTATATATATAAAAACCTAAACAAAAATAATGTGGATTTGTTTTTATGGCACTCCTTGTTGTTACCACAATATAACATGATATGTCCAGTAATGAATCTGACAACACATCATTGGTCAAACGTTTGATTTACAGTGTAATCTAGGCTATCATTTCTGGGGGACCACCACTGACGGTCAAGTAGGTTCTGATGACCAGTACATGCTCATGGCTAATAAAACTTCACAGGATGGCTAATTAGCCCATTTCCTGTCCTATTCAAATTTTTTGAAATTTGGTGAAATATTGGGACTTCAAATAAAGTCTCCAATTAATCTTATTAATTATAAGGGCAATTAGAAGAACTGACATGACAAGAAACCACAATTTGGTGAAGGGTATAAAAATGTGCAACTTTCCCATGAGTATGAAGAGGTTATGACCTTTGGATGGCACATACCATTACCAGCAATCTGACTGAGAAAATCATCTTAGTTTGTTTATAAATAACTTTTGAGACAAATAGTAAATTGTCACAGTAATTACATATAGATTCTCCAACATCAGCACCTCATATCAAATTCATGTTTTTACCATTAAATCTTCAAAAATCTTCAAGACAAACCTGTTTTCCACTCTTTTTCTCATTTGTTTAATTACCAGGATATTCTTCTTCATGTTCAATGAAGGCTCCCTTGACCTTTCCTTCAACCTAAAAACCATCAGGAAGCTACATCAGCCTCAATATTAATTACATCTAAACTAAAAGACTTCCAACAGAAGATCATACAAATCAATGCTGTTTTATATTGACCCAATAATCATATATCCACAAATATTACTGAAATTAATTATTAAAAAAAAATATGTAGATTTCAAATTTGAAATCTCATTTTCCATTTTTACAATTAAAGGTAGCATATTTCAGTGCAGTTGGATATTATATTCTCTAGAACTTTTGCAGTAATATTTTTCTACTGTTATCGGATATTTATGATAAGTGCTTGCATTAGTAAATGAAAATACAAATCGATATTTATAGTTCCTCTTTCAGGGCCATAAACTTCTATTCTCTATAATAAATCCAAGGTTACACAGGATTTCAAATTTAGCTCAAGCAGCCATTGGAAAACAATAGTCAATATACCAGACTCCGAAACATCTTAAAGCTATTTTCAATAATATAAAGTAATGTTTAGTTTTCTTTTAAAAAAAAAACAAACTGTGAAATCAATCAACACATGGATTATCTATGCAGGAGCAGTTATTTATATTGATATTAATGAACCTTCTTAATTTCTTTAGGAAAACCAGACCAGTCAACAATAGATAAAACTTACAGACCAGTCAACAATAGATAAAACTTACAGACCAGTCAACAATAGATAAAACTTACAGACCAGTCAACAATAGATAAAACTTACAGACCAGTCAACAATTGATAAAACTTACAGACCAGTCAACAATAGATAAAACTTACAGACCAGTCAACAATAGATAAAACTTACAGACCAGTCAACAATAGATAAAACTTACAGACCAGTCAACAATGGATAACACTTACAGACCAGTCAACAATGGATAAAACTTACAGACCAGTCAACAATAGATAAAACTTACAGACCAGTCAACAATAGATAAAACTTACAGACCAGTCAACAATAGATAAAACTTACAGACCAGTCAACAAAAGATAAAACTTACAGACCAGTCAACAATAGATAAAACTTACAGACCAGTCAACAATAGATACAACTTACAGACCAGTCAACAATAGATACAACTTACAGACCAGTCAACAATAGATAAAACTTACAGACCAGTCAACAATAGATACAACTTACAGACCAGTCAACAATAGATACAACTTACAGACCAGTCAACAATAGATACAACTTACAGACCAGTCAACAATAGATACAACTTACAGACCAGTCAACAATAGATAAAAGGATATACTAGTGTAATCTTCACACTCTTTATTACTGTGTCATTTTCAATATCATATTTTTATGACTTTTGATATTCTTTTTATTTCTTTATATAATATTTTTCGATACAACATTATGTGATAAAGTTAGTCAGTGACATGCGACAGCTTTGTGGTTTCACCTGGTACTTCGGTTTCCTCCACCAATAAAACTGACCGCCACGATATAAATGAACTATTGTTGAAAGTGGAGTTAAACACTCTAACCCCATTCTGTTTAAATGCAAAAGGATCTATTAATAATAAAAGCCTTTCTGACCGACATTTAGGGGTGGATTGTGAATATGTGATGCTTTTCAGTGATCAGGTTATGCTTCAAAATAGTTGGGTTTTCTGCTTCTTGAACCACAATGAAGAGATGCTTAAAAGGTCTGATTTTTCATTATTATTCAAATATTCTAAAGACACATTTAACTCTGATGACATTTTTTGGGGATGAGTGATAACCGAAAACTCAATAATTTTTCATATGAAACCTTTAAAAAGTTGTCCAATCAAATCAGTGGTTCATCATGACAATCAACGAATTTCATATAAATATGCAAATGTATATTACAGGCTGTTGTCTAACTTTGAAATTATTACCCAAGTTGCAGACAGGTTTACAGGTTTTCTTGAAACAGGTCCATTCT
The DNA here is from genome assembly GCA_963383655.1 of Bathymodiolus septemdierum. Lineage (NCBI taxonomy): Eukaryota > Metazoa > Mollusca > Bivalvia > Mytilida > Modiolidae > Bathymodiolus > Bathymodiolus septemdierum. The sequence goes on from OY726518.1 coordinate 80,091,833, forward strand.
CTTATATAATAATAAAAATTAAAAGTTGTTGATTTTTCACACCATCTCTTGGCAGGCAAATAAATTTGTCACCTTTTCTCTTAACAAATTAATCAAGGACACTGCTGGTTACTAACTTACTATAATCACTGTGTACAAGCAAACATTAGGGGGGGGTTGTTTTGTATACCAAGGTTGTTTTTTTTAAGGTTGTTTTTACCAGTCGCAGAAAGAAAAGTGACTGAACTATAAATAAAACGTAGAAAGGGACAATGTTATATACCACGGAACTCAGCAGAAAATGGACTTTCATTTGGTATTTTTCTGGAGCATCCTGGTTTTGCAAACACTTCAACAGTTTGCATCGATGATGGATGTTTAGGGGGGGGGGGGGGGGGGGGGTCACTCATGTTTACTTGCAGGGGGCTGTTCGAATATATCGATGCGTAGACGCTAAAAGAGGTTTATGATTATGTGGGGGATTTCACTGTGAAGAATCGTCAATTATACTATCATTTGTGTTCAGTCATGTTAGGGTAGGTATCACATTTGACAGAAATTGATGAGTGTTTGCAAAACCAGGACGCTCCAGAGAACATTGTCCCTTTCTACGTTTTATTTATAGTTCATACTCACTTTTCTTCTGCGACTGGTAAAAATAACCTAAAAAAACGTACACCCCTTGGTTTACAAACCCCCCCCCCCTCCCCCCTAATGTTTGCTTGTACAAGGTGATAATGCATTGACAAACTTGTCAACACTATTTTGATTTGATTGACAGCTCAGGTAAATAAGGAAATGCAATTAGACACACAAGTGTGTAGATGACATCATATTCAAAGGTCAAGATCTCTCCTTTTAATTATGACATCTGGCATCTAAGTGAAATTTAACATTGTCTAGATTCAAATCTTATACAAGTCTACAACAACCCAAAATAGTTGATCATAATCTTATAGCTAATTCATAACACAAAATGGCTTCAATCAATTTCTTTGGCTAATAACAGGTAAATTTAGGATCAATGCAATCTATTTTTAGTTATAAAAATAAAAAAAACCTTGATAGGTTTCTGAAAACCTGAAATAAAATTACAAAATTTTATAATAAAACAGTCACATTTGTCAAACAATACAAAATGCCCCCCCCCCCCCCCCTCCCAAAAAAAATTTGTGTGTAAAACTGATAGAATTTGGTAAAACTATGTTGTCTCACCCATCCCTCTAAATTTAGTGTCCCCATCATCAATAAGATTGAACAAAAAGAAAACATAATATTAAAATAAACACCCTTTCAATGAGCTTTCATGGGGATGTCAGGTCTTAATTAAGGAAAAATAAAACTGCCAAATGCCTTAATCAACTAATCAGTCAATAAACTAGAATATCACACCTTCGTTAAAATTCATCAGATTTCAATTAAAGTCTGGGCTGCTAATTAACATGCTTATTACATAAAATAGGGGTTGGCACAAGTCTCTGTCAATCAAAAATGTCAGGTGGAATTGAAATATACAACCCTGTCACATTTCACATACATGCATATGATAATATCCACACATACATGTATGCAATACACAACTTGTCACTGCCAAAAACCTTTGTGTATCAATAATGAAATTACCCCTGATTAATAAATCAATCAAACCTGTACAATTTCACATACATGTATACAATATGCAAATGTCCCTGCCAAAAAAACCCCTTGTGTATCAATAATGAAATTAACCCTTATTAATTAATCAATCAATCAAACATGTCACATTTCACATACATGCAGTGTTTTCACTACAAATTTTGATAGGGGGAGATTTTAGAATTATAGACGGAGAGAAAATTCGGCCAAGAGTTGGAAGGCCCCCAATGGGTTCAGTGTAAAGCCCTGGTAGGGGGTGGAGGTGGAAGCATCCAAGCCGGTTTTTGATTTGGTGAATTTTGACTTGCTTTTGAGGGGGTTTCCTAGCTTTAAAATGGTTTCTTTTTGCTTCAATTTACACTGACTAACTTTGAGAAAAAGAAAAACGTAATAAACCTTTCACATGGTTCTGCCATTTTTCTGGTCAAAGATAAATGTACAAGTTTGGTAGGCAGTTAGTAGAAATAAACTTGATCATTCAGAAAAGAAATATGGACTTCCCCTATGATTATGTATCATTGAAAATAAAGATTTGATAATATTGGTGTTTGTTTCATTTCCTTGACATAGTATGAAGTTATATCAACAATTCAGATTCTTTGCAGTTTTTGAATAACTAAAATAGCATCATAGCTTATATTATATTAAATGCACATTTAAAGAATGTTAATTTGCTAGCCTTTTACTGTGATTTATCTTCTTTTGAAATAAAGTATGCATTTAACTTTTTTTAATAACAGAAAAGAACTTTCAAAGGTAAGTAATATTCAAGAATCTGACTGTTAATTAAGTAATCAATACAAAATGAAGAATAAGTTGTCAAAGACTCGTACATTTCAATAAACTTTTATTTTATTGAAAATATACAATCACAAATGACCAAACCCCCATCAAATATTTTAAGGGAGAACTCAAGCATGTGCTTCAAAAGGGGATCGACAGTTCCTTATATTCATAGTCATAAGACATCTGCATATAGTCTATAGTTTGACAGACTAGATACTTTTTCATGTTAATACATGAATATCCCATGTCCTCAAACAGAAAATCAAAATAATTTCAGACAGGGGACTCTTGAAAATGACTAGGGACAGCGAATATTTGCAATATCATTCGCGATATTCGAGTCAGAACTTTAAAAGAAACATGGCATATTACACCCCAACTGCCACAGTCACCGAAATGAACATTTGAATTTACTAGTCCGAATCAAATTCCTGCGATTTATTTTATATAGTTCTAAATAAAAACTGAAAATATTTAGTGGTCTGAACAATTAAACTAAGTTTTACTGGTCTTGGGCAGGAGAACCGGTGTTCATCGGTAGTATACGTATACCCATCCCCCCTTTATAAAATCAGACCCTTCTTACTTTAATAGAAAAACAAAAGTGGGTTATATTCTCTTCACTCTTTCAATAATCTAATTCAAATAATTTTAATCATCTTTTTGCTTTTTTGGACAAAAGTCCAAAATTGATTTCTACCGCTTCGTCGATGTTATCAATGACATTCGGACCAAAGCTAGTCGGCCTCAAATCTTCCGTTGGAATGATTCAATTTTTATTTATTATTCCTACTGTGAATCGTAATGTTTTAACATAAAGAAATAATTAATTCTTCAATTCTTCAGCCTTCGGTCATTGCATATATTTATCCTCTGAAGTAAACGAAATTAGATAAAAACCGGAAGTAATTGAAATACAAAAAAAACCCATGTATTATAGGCCTAAATGGGACGAGAATTTGAGGCCGAAAGAAAAAAAATGGCCATCGACTCGTTTCTTTGTCACAGCAGTGCTTTTTCATACACGAAATTAAGATCAAATCGTAACCAAGATCAAACACTATGATTTGTTTTCAATTCCCGAATTATCATGATTAAATAATTCCATGTTCACTCCGAGAGTACATGCCGGCAAATGACAAACTTACAGAATTAAAATAGAAAAGACAACTCTATTTATTTTTGAACATTTAACCCATGCTTGGAAAATTCATAGCCAGGGGGATTTTATAGCAATAGCCGGTTCCCGGCTTCAAATGAAAACACTGTACATGTATATCCACACATACATGTACATAACACACAACATGTCACTGCCAAAAAAAACCCCAAAACTTGTGTATTGATAATGAAATTAGCCCTAATTAATTAATCAATCATATATATATCCCATAAAGTGTCAATTATGTATTCATAAATTAGTAGTGTTGTAGGGGTGAAAACCAGGACAAATAGCCTGCAGGTTTTACATGGCAATATGCCTTTGAAGACCAGGTGGTTTTGAGGTCAACCATCTATAGCCATTGAATTATGGGAATATTATGAGAATTTCTTAAATTTCCCTTGATATTGAATAATTAGACATATTTAGATTTCTGCTTATATCACAGGAAGTTCAACAACCTTTATGTATGTTGGCTGGCCACTGATCAGATTCTTATTTATGAGGTATATTTGTTGTTTCAACATGAACAATAATAAAAGGATACATTATCATATGTGATTTAGTTTGTCAGTGACTTGCAGCAGATCAGTAGTTTTCTCAGGGTATGCCGGGTTCCTCAACCACTAAAACTGACTGCCATGATATAACAGAAATATTGTTAAACATCATTAACCAAACCAAACCATCATAAAATAATAGACCACAAATGTTAAAAGACAAAATCAAAGGAAAAAGGCTTTTGTTTTGTTTCTATTCCCCTAGCTATATATTTTCATAGTGTCAGGGACAGTAATATTTCATAGGTAGCAAATCAAACACAAGAATTATGGTCGCCAAGAGTCACCAAATCTCTCTAGGGAGTAGTTATAGAATGAGACCATCATCAAAATTAAACCTGATCTGTATTTTGCTAACCATTATCTTTTCAATGGCTTTATACTGATTCATTAGTGTCAAGGAACCAAAGAAGAAATTGAATTTCAAAGACTTGATGTATACTCTAATAAAGATCATTGAATTTTAGCAGTGTTTATATTTGAAAGGGACATAACTCTTCATGTTTTATATTTGAAAGGGACATAACTCTGAAACTGGTTATTACATTAAAGTCAAAGGTTACAAATATACTTTTGCAAAGGACTGAAAAATGACTCACATATATTAATAGATGCATTATTGGTGATTAATGTCACTTCCAGCAATATTTCAGTTAAAACACAAGGACAAAACTTTCTGACAGCTGGACTCTCTAAAATAATACTTTTTTAGCCCAGCAACTAACTTTGCACATGAAATATTCAACTTTCATCAGGTACTCTTCAAGATTTGAAAGCCAAATAATTTTAAAAATATTTGGGAGCATCAATGTGTATTTATTGCCATGTTATTATTTTTGTTGTTTTGTCACAAACAAGTATTAGTTTAAAAGACAATAAATATTTGAGTTTGAGTTTGAAATATTTATCTAATTTAACAAAATAAATTTTAACATCACATGACAAAGTTTTTTGACACCATCTGTCAGCACCCTTATAATACCATATCCACAATCATATGTGTAACCTTAACCTGGAGAAGCCCTCTATCCTGTACAATTGTTATTAATTATACATGAAGCTCCCCTATATATGTCAATAGTCTTGTCAGGACCAATATTTTCTACACTTCCCTCTATTCAACACCTGCCATAGGACCTTGGATTATCACAACAATCAATCAATAATTGAACTGTCCCAATCAATAATTTGTCAAATTAATACAATTAGCCTTAGCATGACTGTCAGTGGTTTATCCTTACTTCAATGTCAAGGTAATTTTTTTCAATTATAAGGTGTCTTATTGAATTTTGGTCTTGGAAATCTGACTTTATTTCACATCCACAAAATTAACCTAATTCTATAGAGTACCCTACTAGTTCTATAAATCTGGATATTTACATTTGATGCAAAAAGAAAAATCCCCCCCCCCCCCCCCCCCCCTAAAATAAAAAACAGTGTGCCAACATTTGATGCAATCAGAAAAAGGAAAAAAAACCCAGTATAAAGTGCCCATTAGAAAGTGTGTAATTTCCACTTTAAATATGGGGTTTAGGGTTATGGTGTTTAAAGCCACTTTCAACAGCATTTCAGTTATATCGTGGAGGTCAGTTTTATTGGTGAGGAAACCAGAGTGCCCGGAGAAAACACTGACAAACTTTATCACATAATGTTGTATCTAGTACACCTCCTTATGAACTGGAACTTTAGTGGAGATAGGCACTGATTGCACAGGTAGTTGTAAATCCAACTACCATACCATCGCGACCATGATGGCCCCACACTTTAAATATTAAAGCCTTTGTTTACTAAAATAGTGCAATAGCTTCTCATTCTGTTCAAAATGAATGGTCACAAGCTGTCAATTAAACAAAACCAAAAATACCAGAAAAACCTATTATTAGGGTATAATGTGGTAAAACCCAGGCCACCATGGTCTAATTATAGTATAAAAGTCAATAATACTGACATATTTTTTTTCCAGAAATATTGATGACATAGCTGCTATAATCATAAGTGTAACTTTTAATACCCTTGATATCTAGCTGATGGAGACTAAATATTATTTTCTCAGGAAGATATGATAAATATCATTTCCAATTACAGATTAGTCCAGTTAATATTTGTGTACAGCCTTACAATATATATGTATTATGGGTTTGAGTTTATGGTGTTTAATGCCACTTTCAACAATATTTCAGTTATATCGTGGCGGTCAGTTTTATTAGTGGAGGAAACAGGAGTACCCGGGGAAAACCACCGACCTATTGTAAGTCACTGACAAACAAAATCACATAATGTTGTATTGAATACACCTCGTCTGAGCGGGATACAAACTCACAACATTAGTGGTGATAGGCACTGATTGCATAGGTAGCTGTAAATTCAACTACCATACGATCACGATCATGACGTCTCCTTATATGTATTATGAAAAGAAAGATTAAACAGTGATTGTCAACAATTCCACCAATATCAAGTAAACAAACAATCACCTATAACCTTAACCCAATGAATAAAAAGAAAAGATCATGATATATGGCACTGGAAATCCAGGTCCTGGACTGGGACAGACACACAAATGTGGCAGGATTAAACTGGTTAATGGGATCCCAATCCTCCACTCTGTATCATCATAAACAGCAGCAGCACCGGATGACTTCAAGTTGTCTGTCAAGTTTGTAAACATTGCTTCAGCAGATAATAAAATGTCCTCACTACTGGTAGCTGTCAGTATGTCTTTTGTCACCCTTATAATTCAGTATCAAGGTGGCAGATTTATTGTCTATAATGCCAGCACTCATGGCTGTCAAAAATAATAGAAGTTATAATTTTGTTGTATGGTATTAGTACAAAAAGGTTGAAATAACCTGGTGACATCTCAATTTATGGGTTCCATTACTGCCAGACTAGTAATTGGCCAATCAGATTGTCCTTATAACTTATAAGTCTATTTTTGACATTGGTGTCTATATAAACAGTTAGCTGTCAGAACCGTATCTCTAATGGTCATTTTTTTGTCACGGGAAAAAAAAAAAAACCATACCAGCTACAGTACTGCAGCTACTATAACAGTGTGCTAACAAATTATCACGATATATTGCTTGTACATTGTTTATAAGTTTCGAGCGAAAATAAATAATAATACTCTCGATGGTATAACACAATTTACATTTGTTCATACCTATTGGTCAGAAATGTGCTTAGTAAACACTGGAACAATTATATACTGTTAAAGGGTACAGCTACAAGTTACTCTCATCAATGAAGACCTATAGTAACTGCAAGATGATAAACAACAATCGAGTGCTGTCCCTGAATGCTAATTGTTTATGTGAATTTGGGATGTATTTTCTACACACTAAATTAGATATCTATCCTATGTTTTTATTATCTCAACATTCTATTGTGGTAAAATTTATGATTCATAATTAAGACTAAAAACAGGCTTTATTTTTTTAAGATTTCATTTGTCTGTAGAAACACATTAAGAAATATTATAAAAAGCTATAACTATGACATTAGGACAAACTGTGCTCAGGAAAATCCCTTTTTATTGCTATTTCCCTAAATACCCAGTGACCATTTACTCCAGAGAATCAATACATTTTCTCTACTGCAGGCATTTGTAATGACAAGCACCAATATTACCATTGACCAAATGCCAACCATTTGGTTTCTTAATCATTAATTAAAGCAATTAAAGTTCAAACATTTCCATCTTTAATAAATTTGCCTTGTGCCTTGAATAGCAGTGCCGGCTGATAAGACATGCTTGAAATTAATAGCTCGCCCTGACAATGACTGATGAACATGGATTTCCCAGTCCTCTCTAGGGATTTGCTTGGGAATAAACAATAATACATTTCACTCATTAAATCTCTTCTTATCAAATGATGTTAGGACATCCCACAGGGAATGATTTTTTTTTCTTTCCACATCTGTCGTGAGAATCAAAAGATGAAGATTGAAGCTAGTGATTCTGTTTTCAACTCTGATCAGATAACAGGAAATGAGTTAAAAAAGAAATGACAATCACACTTTTCGCCACATTAGTATTTTATTCCCCTTATAATTCGGTATCAATGCACATTTTGAGCTATAAGGTAACAATTTTGTAAGGATTGTATGGCCCATGTACCTTTCTTTTTTTTTTATTTTTTTATTTTGAAGAAAAAAAAAAATCCATCAACCATGATGCTTTCTTCATTTAATTTTTTTGTTTTATTTATTTATTATTAAAAAATATATATATTTGACATTTCAATACCTTTTCTCATAGAATTGCTTATGTGTACCAACAGTAGTTAGCAAGTTTTTGATATTACTGGTAAATAAATTTTATAGGAAGTTTTAATAGCCAATCGACATCTCTATATTATAGATAATTAAAACATGAAATACATATAAAAAAAATATACATGTATATAATCAAGATTATAAATTGTCAGATCATTAAAATAATATAATTACATTGTATAGTGTTATGTCAAGGGTTATAACTCTACGTTAATTAAACGCCCAAAGACAATATTAGGAAAGCTGCAGTTAAAAATGCATGTAGATACTTCATCATCAGTTGGAACCCAGGTTTCCATTAATGGCATCAGTCAGCCCTAATTAGTGCACAGCTGTGGAAAGTGAAGGAAACCTTAGGCAGATTACAGCTGAAATTCAAGACGATGCCTTTAATTGCAGAAATTATTCTTCTGATTATCAAGTTGCCATGGAAACCATTGTTCATGTCACAAGCCAATTTCCTCCCCTTTCCATTTGGAGTGATTGTGTTACACTCATCTTATAAAAAAGGATTATTATTAACTTTCAAATTAAAAAAAATATCGTAATGTTTCTGATAAATGTGACTCATCCTGTTAAGCCCTGATATCTTTGAAGCGCGGATACACTGTTTTGAAGAAGACAAATGATAATATTATGGAAATTACTAATTATCTCGACATTTCCAATATCAGTTTACAGAATGAAAAATAAACAATTGATTTTTTTAATATGAAACTGAAGTAACATTCTCGATGATATTCATGTTTACGAGCTTTTTGAAAAAGACATTGACAAAAACCGGTAATCATCTGCTGTGACGATCCTGATTTGAAATAATAAGTATGGAAATATCTTCCTGAATGATCAAAGGAAATTGATCAACAATGAATTAATGGGATAAGTTGAGATGTAATGGGTCATTCAATTGGTGGGTAGGTTTTGTTTTTTCAAGAGTCATTCAACTAGAGATGACATAGATAGCAGACATCTGTCCTTATTTTAACTATAATGGTAAAATCTATAGGAAAGGTATGCATACGATTAGAAACACAGCTGCCTTTAACCCTTTTTAAAAATAAAAATGCTTGAATAAGAAAGGCTTAGCACTTAATAAAGGTAGTAAGCCAGCAGTCTGTTCTCCACCGGAGGGCCAGGGTCAATAAATTCTAAAAATTGTACAGGTTAAAATAGAACCTGAAACAATATAAAAAGATTCCATCAATAAAAAGCAGATTAATTTTTTTTTAATGTGGTTTGTCATTTGCAATAACTTAACATTTTGCATTTTTTTTTAAATTTATTTTTTTTGTGGTTTGGAAGTTTTTTGTAGTACAATGAATCAAACCTATTAAACCTTTTGAGGTTTTGTAATAAATATTCAATACTTAATAAACAAAAATATACAATTATACAATTGTTTATTCTAATTGTGTAGAAAATACGCATCCCATTAGGAAGACAAACAAGAGGTCACCTAGTCTAATACAATAATATGTTACTAATTTTGTCCTCTCGGAATGAAACAAGACCACATTATTTTTATTTTGTATGTTGTATTTATACTTGTTAAATACATGAACCAGAGGTTCACCTGAGCCTGCATGGGTGTCTCTGCAAATAAGTTTGGTATAAATTGGTCCGGCGATTTCAGAAGATATTTGTATGCATTTTCATCAAAATAGGCATAGTCTGCATAGAAAAAGGCTACTAAAACTTTTGAATAAAGCTTGGTTTACCATAATTTTTATCAGATTAGTGTGAATCTGAAAATCGGCTAAAACGTCTGGATAAAAATTAGTTTTACTGGAAATATTAGTCATAGCATAGACGATAAAAAAAACCCCAAAAAACCCATTAAATACCAGTTAACAGTCTTTTAGGATTTCCAACCTTTCACTATTTAAATTAGCACTACTGACAAGATATTGGTTACAAAATCTTATGCCTACTGTAAGAAAAACTAGAAGATACCAAAGGTGTGAATCAGAAGCTGTAAATAGGACAGACAATAGGATGTCAAAAAGAAAAGGGACAAAATGTCAAACAGTGATCTACAAAACACTAAATTTTACATTATGTCTATTGTAACCATATATAGATCACAGTGACCTCTTTTTAAAAATGATAGAAGTCAGCACCATTCATTAATCTATATACAGATTACAGTGACCTCTTTTTAAAAATGATAGTAGTCAGCACCATTCATTAACCTATATATAGATTACAGTGACCCCTTTTAAAAAATGATAGTAGTCAGCACCATTCATTAACCTATATATAGATTACAGTGACCTCTTTTAAAAAATGATAGTAGTCAGCACCATTCATTAATCTATATATAGATTAGGTACAGTGACCTCTTTTTAAAAATGATAGTAGTCAGCCCCATTCATTAACCTATATATAGATTACAGTGACCCCTTTTAAAAAATGATAGTAGTCAGCACCATTCATTAACCTATATATAGATTACAGTGACCTCTTTTAAAAAATGATAGTAGTCAGCATCATTCATTAATCTATATATAGATTAGGTACAGTGACCTCTTTTTAAAAATGATAGTAGTCAGCACCATTCATTAATCTACAAATAGATCACAGTGACCTCTTTTTAAAAATGATAGTAGTCAGCACCATTCATTAATCTAAATATAGATCACAGTGACCTCTTTTTTAAAATGATAGTAGTCAGCACCATTCACATGTTCATTAATCTACATATCTCCACTTGTCAGTGTTTCTCTACTAGGGCAACTTGTCATCATGAACTTCTGACATCTATGGAGCAGTTCATTAGTGTATATGTTATAGAAAATTTGACCATACAAAATTTTCACAAATATTTCCAACATTAACAGACAGACAAGAGGGTTGGAGGGTTTAAAAAAAAGAATACAGGAAGAAGTGCAAACAATTTTATTTATTATTATACACTCTACTATGCAGGGTGGTGGGGTCATATGAACCCAACCTCCTCCTGAAAACAAAGAGGGATTATTAAAGTCGACTATCGAAGTCCAAGGCTACTTGGATAAAAGATGTAGATCAACTTGAATTGAAATTCAACCCGCTGGCAAAGCTTGAGATATAAATATCATCTCCTTTTATTTTCATTTTTTTTTTTTTTTTAGAATTCTATCTTTTTTACAGTTATAATGAGGTTAAGCAGCAGACGGCATGGCTTTGTCTTATTTACTAGTATACAAAGTAAATAAAGAAACTTTTACCCCTGGTTCAAGTGGTAACACTTAACACTACAGTAGTTACAAGATGACCAAAATAATAGGTTAGTACACCTTAGGACTTTAAAGGTGTCTGAATGGATGTTTCCTGTTTTGGCGGGAAACACTTCTAAGTATGACAAATGACACAGTCTTGGTATAAGGCCAGTCTGTACAAAATCGTGTCATAAGAAATTTGTCCTTATGATGGGCTTCCTTGCCTTAGGATGTCGTGATTAATAACAGTATATTTTAAGATGACAAGATGAAAACAAAGTTTGATGATTTCTTATGAAGATGGATTATCTTGTGATTTATTTTTAAGACCTTGTCTTCACACCCTCCTTAAACTTTTAGTCATGTTGTACTTTTTAAAAGTTTTTTTTCTCTGGCTTTCATGTTTTTCGTGCACATGTATATAATATACATGTGCACGAAAAACATGATATATAAGTAGTGTTTGGTGCAGGTACTATTTTTGAGTTGTAAATGTAAATATTCAACAACTAGTCCAAGTCCATAATATACAATCGTGCAAAGAATATCACAACTTTCTAGAGTACCATATACAGCTTTGGTTGTAATAATTCAGTGGTTTCTAATATTTTTGATAACAAATTTCCCTTTGACTCCTATGTTAAACCTTGTTTGATTTCTTTTCAAATAAAAAACAGTTTCTGCAACAACAAAAAATGCACACAATTTTCTACATATATGTTTGAAATTCAAACTGTCATAGAAATGGTAAATGACCATACAATAATAAAACATGCATAGTTTCAGGTTCAAACCTGTAGCGGTGTTCTGAAAATTTAATCTAAAAAAATGCACTATGATGGCTGCCATTTTGAATTTTTGGTCAGCCACTGTTGGTGAAAGGACACTACAGTTTGGACTCTATCTATGTTCAAATATGCTCTATGGTGGTGGCCATCTTGGATTTTCATTCTGTATCAAAACCAAATAGTTAATGAAGGATTATCAAATGATCAATCTATGCATGCATAAATTGGTTTCAAGAATTCTGAGACAAATCTTTTTAAAGATTTTTCAATACTGCCCCGTTTTAAACTGGTGGCCATTTTGAATTTCATATTACCACCAAAAACATAATTTGGTAGATTTGATTTGATTTATTGTGTTTAACGCCACTTTCAGCAATATTTCAGCTATATCATGGCGTAATTTGGTAGATGGAGGGTTATGGCATTTAACTCCACTTTCAACAATATTTCAGTTTTTTAGTCACCAGTGAAATATTTTTGGTAATCGAAAATCAGAATTACAAAGCCCCAAGATATTGCAAGTTGTGACGACATTGAAACATATCATATGTAGTGTGACATCACAATACGGTTGTTTCGAATCATTTCCATTCCGTCAAAATTTTGTTATTTTCGTCTACCAGATCGCTTGATTTCGATGGAACTCCTGGCACTGAACTTCCAGTGTCAATGTACACAACAAAAACTCCAATCGATATGTGCCGTTTTAATGTTCGATCCTCAACTTAAAAAAATCTTAACATTTTCTGTAAAAGACAGATATCAATTAAATTATTTTATTTGTATCAAAGACTTCAATGCAGAGACAAATACTTCTTTAAAATTAAATTTGTTTTCTTTCTTTATTTGCTGCTGTCAGCATCATCAAAGGAAAACGATCTGCCTTTATGTATATATTTCTGATATCAGACAGATAGTGGGGTACCGAACACCGGTATTTATTCAGCGGTTTCCTTGGCGTCTCCATATTACAATTACTTATACTCCACATCTACGACTATGATATGCTGACGTTGTCACAGTAATAGCGTAAACACCGGAAGTCGCCTGCCGATTTGTTCAGACATCAAGACAAGAAAAAGACGGAACGTGGTCGGAATTGACATGATTCGAAACAACCGTATTAACAGTGAATGGTAATTTCACATGTGCAATATCAGATTTATTTTAAGGAGAAATTCTGGTATTTCACCCCCTTCTATAAATTAACTAGGGAACAACAAGTTAACCTTAAAAAATATCTCGACCTGACAGATGCAAAAAATAAATAGCAGCTTTCAACAAATACAACTGGTAAATTTTGAAGAAAAAAACTACCAATTTTTCATAACCCCAAAAAAAAAAAAAAAATCTCTTGTGTGAAAAATGGTCTGGTTCAGGGAAAAAACATAGCCCCATCCCCCCTAAAAGTTAAATGGTTGGTACGTTATCAAAATTAAGCTGGTTTGAAAATATACATCAAAACATAGCAGCAATACAAGAAAGGTATGAAAACGTCTCATTACACAATACACAGGTACTAGGATAATCAAAGGTTCAAAACAAATGAATACTTACCGACTTGAATAATCACATCTTTTTCTAAATTCCAACATCATCATTCCGTAGTTTTATTCTGGAAAAAACAATTATCAACTATAATACTTTTTTAGAACCCAATATAATTCTAGTAATTCAGTATTATATGACATGGTTCAAGATTTAAAATGCTCTCTAAAAAGATAAAGAAACAGAGGGTAATTTAGATGCATGCAACAATTGTTAAAGCTAAAAGTCATCACTCATTGTCCTGGGACGGAATAAAAATGTTTCAATAAAAAAATACCTTATTGCAGAGCAATTCCACTATTTCGTAATCCAATTTGTAAAATAATAGCCAGTTACTAATTCCGACACTGGACATTGTCCAATATAAAACAAAGACATTCCTATACATTAGAAATGCAAGCACACACGCATAATATGCACATGTCGTTAATGCATAACTCCGGTGTCAGCGCAATATGCCAATTTTAATATTGATTTTATTTTTAGCTCTTCTTTATTTTTTATGTATTATATAAGTGTTGTAGGCGTAAAAAAAAAGACAAAGAAATAAAATGATCTAATTGAGAATTCAATTCTTTTTTAAATTTGAAGGTTTTGAACATGCAGAAATGAGATTAATCAAAGTCAAAATTGATTGTTGTATTAATTTTCAAAGATTGATAAGGTTATTGTAATTATGACTGATGAATTGGTGGTTACCGGTAGATGCATAATTCTACTCTAATGTGGTAGTGTAATTACGTCTTTTTTTCCCCATAAAACTTCTGAAACCTGTTTAAAAGTAAACTAGAGGCTTACATGAGTCTGAATCGATCACAGGGCAACATGGATCCAAGTTAGCACTCACACATGTCTTATTATCATAATGGAATCTTGTAAATACAGTAAAAGCTGTATATAAAGGCCACTCAAGGGAACCTGAAAATGTGGCCTTTATAAGCAGTTGCCCTTTATATACAAGGTAAAATTAGACTGCCTTTTATAGACAGTGATATGTTATATAGAGGTGCCCTTTAATGCTGGTTTGATTGTTATGCACATCCCCAAAATGTAATTTGAAAAGTTCCCAATAATATGTTTGAGTTGTGATTGTTTTCGACTTTGTATCTGTATTAAGATTCATTTAATTTTCCCCTTTTAGGCACCTCCCAAGGGAGGATCAACTTCATTTGCACACTTCTGGATCTCCTCTTAACAAGGACCATCCCTGCCAAATTTGGTTCAATTCAGTTGAGCAGTTTTGCAGAAGAAGATTAAAATATTATTGGAATATGGAAAAACACAAAGTGATAGCAAAAGCTCACACTACCTTTGGGCCAGAGAACTCAAAATGTAAGTCAACTAATTGTTGGAGTAAAAATGGAGGTAATAAATAGGATCAGAAAATTTTGCCTTGCAACTGGGAACTAACGACCATTCCAAATATGTTCTTGTTTTATTAGAAGCAGTGGCAAGTTGTCTTTTCAGTGCAAAGAGGATAGGATTCTCCAAACATATGAATCCATCCCATCCTTAGGGCATGTGGGGGGTCATTTTGATTTTTGATGAGGTTGTACCATTGCTGCATAGAAAGCAATATATATTTCTCTATGCCAAAAACATAAATAGATTTCTCTCTGTTTATCAAGAAAATCTTGATATCAATTATACTCCTTCCACCACAAACAACTTGTGCTGAAACAACAAATTTTCTTGTCTACATTTAAACTTATAAACAAAGATAATTCCTGAAGACATATTGTTACTTTCAACTTCAAACAGTTCATGTGACATTTGAGTGGGAAGTGGAGACAACTCCTGCAATAATTGCTCAATCATGCAAACATTTGCATGAATACAAATGTAGCCTGTCAGCTTCAGAATACATTTGCCTTTGAAAAAGACAAAACACATTATTATCACCTTTTCTTACCCTTAGGATGAAAATATATAATAATAACATTATTACTAATAATTTATATACAGTATATGTAGCTATATTGGGCTACACCCGTTTGAGATTAATATTTTGTCCAAACTGTAAATATCATGACCACCACCATGTTGTTACAGTTTTCCAATGTTGCTTAAATATAGTTGATCACGTTTTATTTCAGAATTGATGGAAAAATGTCTTTTCAGTGACAAACCACACAAAGAAGGCCTTGACAATTATTCTAGATTTCATGCAGTTTCAGTGTGCTTAAAATGTATATCTTTTAATTTTAAACATTTAGTAAGAATCACAGATGCTTTCAGTTCAATATACCAGTACATCTTTGTACAAATGGTGAAAGATTAGGGAAAAGTCAATTCAAAAAAGCAATGCCAAATCTTTTCTGTAAAAATGTCAGGTATACAAGAAATTAAATTAACAAATTGACAGAAGGATGGAAGTGACTACTTTTTGCTTTGCAGGGAAAATATTGGTACCAATTTTATAGTCTTTTCACAAGTTTGATCTGACCGGGGCTCGAATCCATGATCTAATGCAGTGCACCTGAGGCATACATGTACTTAATACTAATATAAACCTTTTTCTAATTATTATATCAATAAAACTCCAAAATTTTTATGAATATATGGTCAGAACTGATTCTTCATAGGTTAAAATCTATGACAATGATGAGCACCTTAGAGACCAATGGGTCAGCCATTATAACCCAGAGGAGAACAAAAAACTAGCTCTTAATCATATGTTAATGATCCAATCACAAGGCAAAAAAACACATATTAAATAGTTAAAATTCATGTTTATACAAAAATATGAATTTAGTCATTTTTTTGTTCATTGATACAGAATATTACAGACTAAAGCATCATCAGATATTTACGATTCTTTAGTTTAAACATATTCTATTGTTCATAACAACAAATGGACAAGACACAAGTTTTTCAACTTATATCGTCTTCTCCGATTCTTTCCAACACATAAAATCAGGTTTAGCAGAGAACATTAGAATAAAAGATATTTTTTAAGCGGTCTGCAAATTTTACAACAGCCTAGTCTAAATCCTACAGAAACTATTTCAACAATACCACAGAAGAAGGGGTTAAAATATGTACTCTCTCACAGCCACAGGATTTAATTGTGTCTGCAAAACAGACCATAAAAAATTAATCTCTATTTATACAGGACCCTCATTGTTCGTTTATTGCAGATTCTATTGGTATTCACCTCTATGAAATGGTCTGGAAAACCAACGGTTGATGGTAGGGGGTTCTCCATATTCTAAAACCGAAACAAAATGTTAACAATTTTGATTGTCCCGGATTACAGTCTTTTAACATGCTTGACATTTGGTAATCTTCTTCTAAAAATGAAAAGTCAGCAATTCATGTCATGATTTTTAGTATGAAAGGGAACAACATTCTTTTCTCCACCCCTGGTGACAAACTAACTACCTGGCTTATAATTATAAGTACTTGAATTGCTTTTTAAATTCTTAATATCACATTGAGATGACAATTCCGTTTGTAATACGAATAATAACTTACCCCCAATACACAACTAATAATTTAATGACTAAACAAGTCTGAAGCAGATTTTTTGTGCTTAAAATATTTCGACCAACAATCTCCCATAGATCAAACGGAATTACAAAATAGAAGATATTTTTGTCATCTCTTTAGTGTCCTATTGTCAAAGAAGGATAAACTTTTAATCTTTTAAAAAGAAGATTGACCTGAAATATGATTTTATTTTAATTTGATTCAGGTCTTGGCATGATAGTTATGATTGCAAGAAAAAAAAAAAAAAAAAAAAAAAAATGCTAATCATCATAAAAAATGTAAGCCTCTTGTCTTTTGTATACAATTTGTTTCAATAAGATCTTTATATTACTTGTAACAGAGACTGATAATGATGACAGAATAACATCTATTAGGATTTAAATTTCTTTGACATGTTGCAATATGATTTTGAATACAATTTTATTGTATTTTATTTATACATATATATATATATATACACAAAGAAAAAAGTTAAGCACCCCCTGATATATTAAAGCATAATAAGTTACACTAAGTTTAGATTCTAATATTTATATTGATCATAGCAAGAACAATGTTCCATTAAAAAGATGTGCTCACACAGGTGTGACCATTATGTCTAATATCGACTAGTCATGCACGTGAACCATGCCTCTCACGCATTACTCAAAATTCAGTATGTTCACGCTTTGAATTTGTGTATTTAAGTCTGGTGTTTTAAAAAAATTATTCATTCTCAGTAAGCGTGGTACGAAGGCGAATATCAGTAGCACAAAGATGTCAAATAATCGGCATGCATACAACAGGGATGTCCTTCAAAGCTATTGGACGTCAGATGGGCTACCACTATGCTGTAGTCAGCCGACTGGTGAGAAAACACACACACAAACCAACAATGTGAAAGACTTGCCAAGATCCGGCAGACCACAGGTAATGTCTGATCGTGATGACAGGGCATTGCAACATTTGGTTAGACGGATGCCATTCGCAATCAGTCCCGTACTCAAACAACACTGGCTGTCTGTCAACAAGAACAGTTAGAAACCGTCTGAAATCAGCCGGACTTAAGTCAAGGAGAGTCATTAAACGTCCACTGTTGGCAGACCTACATCGACGAACACGTTTGGCATGGTGTTTAGCACGACGTGGTTGGAATTAAGGACATGGCGCAAGATCCATTGGTCAGACGAGAGCCGGTTTCTGCTTCATGTAACCAACGGCCGGATGAGGGTTTGGAGTCACAAAAATACAGCCTATACCCCAAGGAACATCCAGCCAACTGTCCCTTACGGTGGAGGCTAAGTAATGGTTTGGGGGGGTGTATCTCTCATGACTGCAAGCTGGATTTAGTCACCATACAAGGCAACCTAACTGGTGATCAGTACATCAGAGACGTCTTGCAACAGTTGTTGTCCCCCATTTCGACAACCACCCACTAGCTACAAGGCCTGTGTATATGGATGACAACGCCAGGCCTCATCGTTCAAGAGCAGTGACCGCCTATCTCCAAAGCGAAGCCGTGACTTCTGTTCCTTGGCCAGCCATAAGCCCGGATTTGAATCCCATAGAGCATATTTGGGACATGTTAGGCCGTCGTATACAGGCTCAGGAACCTCCTGTGCAAAACATTCGTCAGTTGGAAGCAGCATTGCATCGGGAATGGCAGCAGCTATCACAACAGGACATCCGACGTCTAACTGGAGAGATGAGACGCAGGGTTGAGGCCGTCATCCAAGCATGTGGGGGTTATACCCGGTACTGAACTTTGAACAATAGATGTCGTCAAGTGATTCATAAGTGACGTTTTGAAAGTGAAATGACAATCTTATTGTGCTTTTTGAGCTGTGAAGGTCAATACTTAAAATGGACATGATTTATTGCAAAAATTGGCCTTGTGATATTGTAATTAAATATTCATTAAATTAACATTTTTCTTGATTTTTTTTGGTGGTTTCTTACAGCCAATGTAATGTCCTAACAGGTCACCATTGTGTTCTTGAGATTATCTGGTCAGTAATCTCGTATCATTTGTCATTTAAAAAAAACATGGGGGTGCTTAACTTTTTTCTTTGTGTATATATGCATTATATAATAGAAAATAATGGAGAAAAAAAAATGTTACATCATTTAATAGATCCAGTATACTGCAGGGAGTAAATTCATATGACCTTCAAATATAAGTAACCTTGGTCTACATTTTTATTTCAAGACACCAAGCTGATGTTTTTTGTAAATTATTTGACATCATGTATTGTAAGTAAAGCCCCTTAGGAAGTGGCATCAGACTGGAAAATGCAATGATTATAGCGTCTTTTTTCTAGTATGATGGTATTTGTAAGATTACTTCACCAATATTTTGTTGACAACCCTGTATCTGGGAAATATAATTATATACACCAAATAATATCATGCTGCTCATTGAAGACCGTACTGTGACTGTGAAATGTTGAACAGCAATAAAAGCACCAATCCTTTACTTTATTTGTGTCTAATTGTAATGTTTGATATTCTCTCATGTTCATTTACATTCATATCCTTTCTTACTTATTTTATGGTACAGCCTAGACCTTTATGACTTTCTAACATTCAGAAATGGAGATATTAGATTTTAACTGGTCAATTCTTCAAGACAATCAAAACATCACACATTTAAAAATATAAGACAGAAGATATGAGTAATTTAGTTTAATATATAAATTTTGTATGACATGACAGTCGGCTCTATTGGTGGAGGAAACTAGAGTACCTGGACCTGCCAAATTGAACCAATTTGTCCTCATTATTATGTCTTGGTAAAAATAGATCATAATAATCTGACACCATTCAACAAGATGGAGCTTGGCCTGATTTCTAAAATCATGTTTCCAATTATAAAATAGCTTTACTACAAGTTCCTAATCTAAAAGTCATCATGTCCATTTCAAGATGGTTGCCATCTGCCAATTAGGTGTTTGTTTCAACAAATTGGAAATACATATAATTATGACAAATAGCTATCAATTTCTGACATTATGCAGATTTTCTCTTCATGTGGTTCGTTTTGACCTTCAGATAAATCTTTATCTATCATTTTGAGATATTTACAAAATTGAGAGTTTAATATTAATATTGATTTTATGGAGGTTACATTTCTAGATTTGAAATCTGAGAAATAAAATGATTGGAAATAAGTGACAATAAATATATTGATCTGGAAAAGTACATATTAACTATTTATAGAAACAGTGAAAATTTGTCCTGAAATTAATTAAGAACATACCACCAAAGGTCTGACATATGGACCACAAAACATAGCAATTAAATTTTGTATTGGTCCATCTAAAATTAGGTGGTCAGATCATTGCTGTAGGTCCTCTTTAAATTACTGAAGTGAGAAGGTAGGTAGATAGATAAAAATGTTATTTTTTTCTTCAAAATCATCTCTCTGTCAGTAATATTTAGTATAAATAGAAAATGCACAGATTACTTTGTATAACAATTTGAGGATAAAATTCCACAACAAATGTAAATACTGTTGTTAAGCTAAACCACAAAAAATAGGCTCCAGTGAGCCTGCAGTCGCTCATCAGAGATGTTACCACATCATTTGTTTGACAGAATTAATATGTAGTAGCCATGTTGGAAAGTCAAAGGGTCAATGGACATAATTTAGGATGGCGATCACCCAAAGACGTTTTTTTTTATTCAAATTAGGTTTTGTTTCATTCCATCCTGAAGTTCTGAAGAAGAATATTGTCAAAGATTTCCAATTATTAACCAATCAAAAGCCTTGGTCGCCATCTTGAATGAAGGTTCAACATCATCACACAAATTTGGAAGTGGACCAACCAAGGAGTATAATCACATCCAATTTTGGTCCAATATATATGGTCAAGTGGTTCTTGAGTAGATCAAAGAGTTAAAAAAAAAAGAAAAAAGATTAAAATGTTAAAAAGGTAACAGATAATGGACGATAAATGGTTGGAAAAGCTCACTTGAGCCTTTGAGTCTCAGCTGAGCTAAAAATTAAGAAATTCATTTACTTCTGCTTGGGGTCTTCTGATTTGTACTTCTAAATTTCTTTATTAACTTTTTCTGTAAAAATCTTATTCATAAAAAATTCAATAAAATAATCTGTGAAATATATTTCTTGTGAAAATATACATACTAGTTTACCCATAATTATAATTTAAATCTTAAAACATAGGTACAGTCTGTTAATTGTACAATAGAATAGCAATAAAAGTTTATACATCCGTAAATCTATACTCTGATATTTATTAACTGCACACAGTGAAAAGCACTATTAAATTTTAAAAATACAATTATCTATGACAAATTTCTTCCTATCAAAAATTAATATCATTTAAATGTCTGATAGGTGTTCAAATCAATATTAAAATTCATTTTTTATACAAAAAATATATACATATTAAAATATTGCAACTTATTTTAAGAACAAAATTAAAGTCAAAATCAAATGGTATGAAATAATAGATAGATTTAATTACAATCCTCCCCCATAAATTATAAAATCTGTAAACATTTTGATTACTAACTATCAGATCTTTTAAAAATATATTTTAGTTCTCAGATGTTTGCCTCTTGATTGATACATTTTAATGGTTTAGTCAAACTCTTAAGATTTCACGAGTTGGTTGTTGAAAAATCCGAAAAGAAATAAAAAGTATTTATTTTAAACTTAAAATAAAAAGCATGTCATTCTAAAATCAGTGCATTTACTGCATATACAAAGGTGTACATATGTGTACACTTAGGCTCTATACATCTAACACTCGTATAAAGTCTATTGGTACCATGCATGTTGTGTAGAGAGAAGTAAAACAGACCATGGTCGAAGGCGGACAGCGCTGTAGAAACCTCTTAGAAAATTTATCTAAAATGTCCAATGTTCTTACCTTTAATGTGTGTAAATTTAACGTTTTTTTTGGCATAATGATGACATTGCAGTATAAACACAATATACATACATTGTCTGGAAATATGAAAACATACTTAAGGTACCTCGAAACAGGAAGGATAATCTTGCCAGAGGCTCGTTTTTCTTCCTGTTTCTAAGACTCCGTATAAATACATTTTTTTTATTTGCAGACAATGAACATAATATATGATCTATTTTTAATGGTATACTAGAATCTAATTTGTGTCCTACTGGTAAATGCTCTATAATTTTTATTTAAACCTCAAAACAATTCTATTAAAATATTGATCAATTTATGTAGAATTAAAAAGGAAATAGAATTTTGTCAGTTTCTATTTGTTGTTTTCAACAAGGCTTTAAATGATATTTGTCAGGGGTATTCTTATACAATAATTATACTAACAACCCTTTACAATAGGGCCAGTAAGTGCTACTATATAACAATAGAAACCTTTCTCTCTGATGCCTTGTTTCTCTATTGGGTGACAATTGGTTCTTTAATACCAACTCAAACTGCTATACCACCTGAATAAGTGAGACAGACTGTATATTATTTAATACCTGAATTAATGACGGGCGTTTGGTAGGCTTTATTTAATGTCTTTTGACAGTTTGTGTTTTTCTTTAAAACAAACTGTAAGCGTGACTGTCGAGGCATCAGGTAATTTGTGTTCGTGTGGTTGTCACCTGCCTCACCTGTTTTTCACACGTGTATAAATCAATGCTTTTACCTTACTAATACACAAATTGGTTTCGTACAAAAACAAGCCATGACGTTGAGGTTGGTCGTCTGCTCTTAACACCTGCCCTTTTCCAATTTTTTTCTTCTTTAGACATCACCTAAGGGCACAGAAGAAACAATGATTGAATCAATTTGCCATTAATATTCATATTTCATGATCAAAACAAATTATTCAGATAAATTTTTATGGTTTCATTCACCTTAAACAAACAATTAATACTGAGGTCAAGATCTATTAAAATCAAACCAAATAAAACTTTAAAAATAAAAAATAAACCTGTTATATTGCATTTTATCTAAAATTTTATAAGTCTTTCAGGTATAATAAACTCAATGATTCCATTAAATAATATACTGAAATCAATTTTAAATGTGTTTCAAATTTCTGTTTAAATAACAACAGATTAAAAATAGATTTTATGCAGGGAATTGTACTTTGCTTTAAGGAACCACAGATTTTAAAACACTGCAGGGAATTTGATGTTCTTGATGCTCCCTAGTGCCAAGTTCTACTTCATACAACTTTATGTGTGATAAAAGTTTCTTTAGTTAATTGTGGCAGCTTGTGATATACTGCAAAGCCCTCCAGTTTCCTCCACCAATAAAAATGTCTGCCACAATATAAATGAAATGTTGTTAAAACTGGCACTAAAACACCCATAATTCTATTGCTTTAATTTAAAACATTGCTTTCAAGTTTAATATACATTTGGAATGACAGTGCCAGCTTTGACATATCTGGTACATCAATTGCCAGGGATCGCGCTGTCAGTCGCCAACCAATGTCGCAATTTGCGATTTTTTTTAATTTCTTTTATTTATGCGATCATAGCCATTTGGCTCTCCTGTTTATGCACTTGCATCCAAAGACTATTATATTATTTTTGTTTCCAATCTATTAGCGTACCTGATGACGGTTGTTAAAGAAATGCATCACACATACTTATTACTATATCACATCTATAATGAGCACATTTTGTAAAAGGGATGACTTTTTTCACATTAAACATTCTCTTGTGGTTGTGCAACTACATTTGTACCAATAAAAATACAACACCCTAATTTCATATAATTATTAATACCCTAATGTTATCAATATCATAGTCAAGTAACCCCAAAAATAAATAATATGATTTTGTAGCAAGAAATTCTTATTTAAATGTCATAATCAATCAAACTCTATTATAAAAACAGAACATGAAATATGGAATTATGAAATCACATTTTGATTAATTCTGACCTTACAATGTACAGAACAACTAAGAAGAGAGATATAAATTTGAAGTCACATAGATTAGGATATTATTAAATAAAAAAATATTATAAATCTATAGCGGTTATGGTATTTAATGCCACTCTCAACAATATATCAGTTATATCGTGGTGGTCAGTTTTATTGGTTGAGGAAAACGGAGTACACGGAGAGAACCACCGACCTGTCGTAAGTCACTGACAAACTTTATCACATAATCTTGTATCGAGTAGACCTAGCCCGAGTGGGATTTGAACTCACAACGTTAGTGGTGATAAGCACTGATTACATAGTACATGTAGTTGTAAATCCAACTACCATATAACTACGACGGCCCCATATAAATCTTTAACAGACTAAATAAGCTAATTGCTATTTATTTATGGCCATTTTTTTTTCTAGAAAGAGTGTTCCCAGTTTACTTAAAACAAAATGGAAGAATGTGTCCATAGAACATGGATGCCCCCGCTTCAAGGTAAAGTAAACAGGGTAATAACACCAGGACAGTAAACAGGGTAATAACACCAGAACAGGAAACAGGGTAATAACACCAGAACAGGAAACAGGGTAATAACACCAGAATGGAAAACAGGGTAATAACACCAGAACGGAAAACAGGGTAATAACACCAGAACGGAAAACAGGGTAATAACACCAGAACAGAAAACAGGGTAATAACACCAGAATGGAAAACAGGGCAATAACACCAGAATGGAAAACAGGGTAATAACACCAGAACGGAAAACAGAGTAATAACACCAGAACAGAAAACAGGGTAATAACACCAGAACAGAAAACAGGGTAACAACACCAGAACAGAAAACAGGGTAACAACACCAGAACAGAAAACAGGGTAATAACACCAGAACAGAAAACAGGGTAATAACACCAGAACAGTAAACAGGGTAATAACACCAGAACAGAAAACAGGGTAATAACACCAGAACAGAAAACAGGGTAATAACACCAGAACAGAAAACAGGGTAATAACACCAGAACGGAAAACAGGGTAATAACACCAGAACGGAAAACAGGGTAATAACACCAGAACAGAAAACAGGGTAATAACACCAGAACAGTAAACAGGGTAATAACACCAGAACGGAAAACAGGGTAATAACACCAGAACAGAAAACAGGGTAATAACACCAGAACGGAAAACAGGGTAATAACACCAGAACAGAAAACAGGGTAATAACACCAGAACAGTAAACAGGGTAATAACACCAGAACGGAAAACAGGGTAATAACACCAGAACAGAAAACAGGGTAATAACACCAGAACAGAAAACAGGGTAATAACACCAGAACAGTAAACAGGGTAATAACACCAGAACGGAAAACAGGGTAATAACACCAGAACAGTAAACAGGGTAATAACACCAGAACAGTAAACAGGGTAATAACACCAGAACGGAAAACAGGGTAATAACACCAGAACAGAAAACAGGGTAATAACACCAGAACAGAAAACAGGGTAATAACACCAGAACAGTAAACAGGGTAATAACACCAGAACAGAAAACAGGGTAATAACACCAGAATGGAAAACAGGGTAATAACACCAGAATGGAAAACAGGGTAATAACACCAGAACGGAAAACAGGGTAATAACACCAGAACGGAAAACAGGGTAATAACACCAGAACAGAAAACAGGGTAATAACACCAGAACAGAAAACAGGGTAACAACACCAGAACGGAAAACAGGGTAATAACACCAGAACGGAAAACAGGGTAATAACACCAGAACGGAAAACAGGGTAACAACACCAGAACGGAAAACAGGGTAACAACACCAGAACGGAAAACAGGGTAATAACACCAGAACGGAAAACAGGGTAATAACACCAGAACAGAAAACAGGGTAATAACACCAGAACAGAAAACAGGGTAACAACACCAGAACAGAAAACAGGGTAATAACACCAGAACGGAAAACAGGGTAATAACACCAGAACGGAAAACAGGGTAATAACACCAGAACGGAAAACAGGGCAATAACACCAGAACGGGAAACAGGGTAATGTGTCCATAGAACATGGATGCCCCCGCTTCAAGGTAAAGTAAACAGGGTAATAATACCAGGACAGTAAACAGGGTAATAACACCAGAACGGAAAACAGGGTAATAACACCAGAACAGGAAACAGGGTAATAACACCAGAACGGAAAACAGGGTAATAACACCAGAATGGAAAACAGGGTAATAACACCAGAACGGAAAACAGGGTAATAACACCAGAATGGAAAACAGGGTAATAACACCAGAACAGAAAACAGGGCAATAACACCAGAACGGAAAAAGTGAAGTCAGAAAACTAATTTGGCCTTCCTTTTTTGGTTCCTGAGCTTGTGTAGAAATTTAAAATGATTTGTTTAAGGGGAACTTAAGTTACTGAGCGTAAACCAAATGCAGGATGAACGAACAGAGGAAAATACATGTACCGATATGTACCTACAGACGTAGGTCAAACATAATTCTCACATTCAAATCATGGTGATACCGAAAACAAAATCCTATTTACTTGCACCCTTTTGCTCAACATATAATTGTGGCTAAATATAATAAATGTACATATGTTCAAAATTTCAACAGAAATTGATCTTTTTATCTAAAAAAAAAAATTATTCTTTTTCTACCTGAAAATTTTGCTATTCCACCAATAAAATCCAAATTTTCAAATGCAAAACAAGCACTAGCAAACTTCAGTTTTATTTCCATTTTATTGTAATATGGGTGATATTTAAACACTAGAAGACAGGTAATTCTTAGCCCTTGTCTCTTTTCAATATTAGGTAAATGAATCAATCAGGTTTTGTATAACAGACAATCTTGTTATTATAGGTACTTTTCCCCCCATCACAAATTACTTTTTATACAGCGATAAATATCAGATTAAATTTATGATCAATTTTCAATGGAAGACTAAGTATTGTACTGTATATATAATATATTCCTGTAATATTGACCAAAAAACTTTTCTACACCATTTTTGTGATTATGTTCCATCTCTGTAATATTGACAAAAAATACATTTCTTCATCACTTTTGAGATTATATTCCCAATTTCTGGCTTTGTCTATTATACAATAACCAGTTTGTAATTTGTACTCTTAAAAGTACTAAAAAATACCATGCATGTATAAGTAAATATGATCCTATGTTTTTGATTGACAGGTTTATCTAGGACTAAGCTGCACTTAAAAATCTAACTTTTCTTTTGAAGTCTGTAATTGTTAAAAGTCTCCTGATATCTTGTTACACCCTGAACATATTTGTGAAGCCCCACACTGTTAGATAACTGGAGGGTCAGGAATGCCCTACATGTCAGGTCACATTGCCACTGATTTGTCAATGATCCCTGAAGTTCAAAGGATTCTTCACATTCTAATTACTGCTGTTAATTAAAATATATGATTATATACATGCATGCTATCAATTTTAAGTTTTACATAATCACTTAATTAATAACCACATTATCATTTTATTTGATTTTTTTTTTAATTTGATGGTACAATTTATACTACATAAATTGGTCCTCGAAATAACCAAGTATAGTTTCAAATTCTTTTTATTGCCTGGGAGAAAGTAATTACTTAGTGGACAAAAATTAAGAAAAGAAAGTTTTAGAAGTGTCGGCCAACAAATCCACCAATATCAACAAAACGAACAACCACTGACCCCTGACCTCAAACCAATGAAGACAAAAAAGACCATGACATATGCTGTTGAAAATCCAGATCCTGGATTTGGACTGGCACAAAAAAATTGCCATTTGTCTTATTGACTTATTATACTAAATATTCATAATACAAGATGATTTTTAGTACAGAAAAAGTGGCATTGTAACATCTGGTTCCTCTCAAATGACCATATAATTGAAATATTGTTGAAAGTGGAGTTAAACACCATAACCCTAATTATACCCCCGCCCCTAAAAAAAGAATTAATAAGAGTTTGAAGATACCAAAGGGGAAATCAGAATCCATATATCGAAGAAGAACAGACTACACAACGGCCAAAAAGAAAAAGTACAAAAGGACAAACAATGATCTACATACTCTTGAAGATATTGCACTTATAAAGATACTGTATTTAGACTGACCAATCAACATTAAGATATTGACAGAAGGTTTTGTAATTCTATCTACTTGATATTATTTTCCACAAATTCAGTTTTCATAGATCATTGTACTCTGGCTATTTTCATTTAATTATTTCTAAACACCATGTAACTTTCTGAATCAATATTGACAGAGGGCTAATATTTACTGGTAATTTACATACAACTGTTAATAAGTAATTATGCCACCTCTATGTTAATCTTTTGATGTGGTATATAAGCATTAAATGGATAGAAAAAATACCAAAGGAAACAATTAGATAGCTTTGATGTGGTTTATATACTCTTATCAAACTTAAATTAAAGTAATTTGTAGGAAATCTACATGTAATGATAAAACCAATATAGCTTCAATAGAAAAACCTGCCGAAAATTAACTCATCAAATTATTATTAAATATGCATAAAAAAAAAATTATTATTAAATATGGTAAATTTAATGAAATTGGGAAAAAAAATTGGTTAGCTATTCATTCATTTTTTATTTTTTTTTTTTGGTTATATGAAATAATAATTTCTTTATAAAGATCAAAGAAAAAAAGATTAAGTCTTATATCATATCATATAATGGTAAATGAATAAGATAAATTGTGTAAAAATAAAAACATAGATATCTAACTTAGTATGCACACACATTTCTCGAAATAACCTTTATCAGTTTCGTTCATAATCAAAAGATTGGAATGCCAAAAAATTATATTACTAAAATTAATATTATTTGATAAATAACTTGCTTTAGAAATGTTGCTACTTCTATTAATCAAATCTTGTTTTAATTTTCTGCTTTGAATAATTAATTGACTTTCTAATTCACTTTCTGACCCCTGGGCTGTAATAACATTTAAGATATTGACCTGTCAGAAAACTGCTGTTACAGCAATAGTGACCAGTATATTGACCTGTGTCAGGCCATTCAGTGGCAGGAGAAGATAATCCATAGATTATCTGGATAAAGGACAGATTTCAAATTGAAACTGCTGGAAAATCCCCCTTAAAATCCTTACATTTTAGCTTGTATTATTTAATAATCAATTTAAATATTTAATGAATTTAAAAAAAAATTGTCATGTCAAATGAAAAATAATAATTGATTTATCAAAAAAAAAAAAAAGATGTGGAATTAGAATTTTATTTATAATTAAAAAAACAAAAAACAAAACAAAACAAATTAAAACAAGAAAACACAAAAAAAACCTGTAAAAACATGGATGCAAAATTATAATGACAATTTATTAATAATGGGCGTTAAAATTGATTGATTTTTGCTACTTGTTTACAACCTAACAGATTCATCAGTGATCAAGGTCTATAATATTTTCCTGAAATTAATGGAGACAAGAGCTACAAGGAGACATGTAATAAATCGCAGCTGTTCTTTATCTTTTTTATTCCACTGTCATAAAAATGTGACAAAAAGACATTAGAAATTCTGGAATGTCAAAATCACATTATATTCGTTTTGTCTGTGTATTAGAAGGTATTGATTCCGTAAAGCTTCATAATTATCCCATCCACGTGCCAGTGGAAATTAAAAGCCTTACAAAGTCACGCTTCTACTAAAAGATAAATATGCGGGTTGAACTTGTACCCTTTTCCTGCTTTGCTCGAAGCAAGTTATTTGAGACTTGCATGAATAATCCTATTGAGTCACTTGCAAGAATAAATGAAAAATCCATAAAACCTAACAATGTTCAAACCTTTTAAAAAGTTGTGCAATTATTGACATGAAGCCAACCAGTACCTAAATTTAATGATATATTGACAATTGCAAAAGTAAAGGTGACGATTTGACCAATAATCTTAAACAGCTTCCAATTCCAAAAAAAAAAAACCAAATCAAACAAAAACAACATCAAAACAAACTCCAGTCTGAATTTTTCACTTAACTAGAGGCTCAATTGTGCCTGTATCACTCATCCTGGTTATAAATATTAATCTTGAATTTATCATTGGCACAACTAACGTACTTTTTTTTGTAGGGGACAATCTAAGGAATAATCAAACAACGTTTCTTCTTGAATATTTCAGTGGTTCAGGAGAAAAAGATATTTAAAACATTTTTCTCATTAGGTCAAATTTTAAAATTTGTCCTGCTGTGGCTCCCATCTTTGATTTATGATCCACATAAACCCATCAACTGTACACGAATGATCATTGGACCATCATCCAAAGATCATTCATAAATGGTTTGGTCTCAATCATCTCTGTAATTTCTAAGAAAAAGATTTCATTCATTTCCCCATGAGATTTTTTGTTGAACTATGACCCATGGTGGTGGCCATCTTGGATATCCAATCCACACAAAAATCACACAGTATGTAAAACACCTCAGCAGGTTCATTCAATCCAAAGGAATTTTCAAAGCTCAGCCAATCAAATTGCATCATTTGCACCAAAATTACAAATCTGACGAGCCTGAGGTCTATTTTTCCCAGCTGTTTCTGAGAACGACATTGACGCTGATAGAAGCAAACTGATGACAATAATTACATTATCCTTTGAACCATTTCAGTTGTGTCATTACAGACAGACATTTTTTGTGCAATTGGAGTGAAACCTGTCTAAATCGAACTCTAAATAATATGGAATCCTATATACGCCGAACTTCAAATAAAACAAAGTCCCTATGTAGGAAATCTTTGTTAATTTAACCTGTATAAATAGAACACCTGTCTATTCTGAACGTAAAAGCTGGTCCCAGGGAGGTCCTGTTTAGACAGGTTTCACTGTATTTGAATCTGATGTTGCTTTGGAAAATGATGGGAAATGATGGCCTTATATAAGTACAAATTGTTAAAAATTGATGTTGATCTTGCCAACTTGCCTGAAGTTAAGAGACAAATGAAGTGTAATCTAGGTTAATATATAAGCTTAACAAACATGTACATCAAACTTACGTAGTTTGTGTAATGATAAATATATTATACTATTACTAAACTTGTTATGGAGACATTAATACAATTACCCTAGATACAAACTTTATAAAATGTATTTAAATAATTTATTTTTAAATGATGTAATAGATCCGAAACAAATGAAACAGAAAATAACAACAGGTTGCGAATGTTGTCGAGGGGTAACATACGGCACATTGCACAAAGGATCAGATAAAACATATATATATCACTTATTCATATCATGTCTCCAAAATTTCTAATTTTTAAGAAAAAAGGAAGGGTCGACAGTTTGCAATCATTAAAGTGAATACACTAAATATGTCTTTGGCAGCTGTGGCTACTGTGTGACAGCTGGATGGTGACAATAAATAAACATAGGTATTATCTGCCATAAGGATATACAATTAGTCAAAATATTACCCGACTTGTGACAATTTAAAATCTAACAATATAATCATCTTAATGCCAGTATAATACAAAATCTTAAGGGGTCTTCAACCCGTTACAGTCACAGTCGTCTTATTAAATATATTAATGACTTTTGTAGCCATTTTCTATAGATGACTTTTTAAACCTCATTTACAATTTCCTGTTTAAACAACCTCTTTCATATGTTTAATGTGTCTAAATTAAATACAAAAACAAGACATCTGATATATTTTTCTTACTACATTTGTATATGAAATAATTATTATAATCTACTTTGCATTTAATAAAGGAGAAAGAAAAGAAAAAGATTAAACTTGAAATTACTTAATTATCGGTTCAATTAGCCAGAAAATTAATTTACTTTAAACACCTGTTTGTGGTTTTTTTTTAATTTTTTTTTTAAATAATTTCCCTTAGTCTTAATGTCATATCAATAGATATCCTACTTTGACCATTAGTTCAGTAGTATATCAGATATCTATTTGATTAGGGCATGAAATCTGTGGTCTTCACTAATTGGAAGATTAAATGAGACTTACCTGTAAGTTGAAATTTGATCCAAATTCTGTTCTATAGTTTATAAAGGCAGTTTCTCTCTTCTGCCTTAAGAACTCCATTATTTCAAGAGATTTAGAAGTTGGAATAAAGTTACATTCTATCCCCAAAGTTTTTATTTTACATTCTATACCCAAAGTTTTTATTTTACATTCTATACCCAAAGTTTTTATTTTACATTCTATACCCAAAGTTTTTATTTTACATTCTATCCCCCAAAGTTTTTATTTTACATTCTATACCCAAAGTTTTTATTTTACATTCTATACCCAAAGTTTTTATTTTACATTCTATACTCAAAGTTTTTATTTTACATTCTATCCCCCAAAGTTTTTATTTTACATTCTATACCCAAAGTTTTTATTTTACATTCTATCCCCAAAGTTTTTATTTTACATTCTATACCCAAAGTTTTTATTTTACATTCTATACCCAAAGTTTTTATTTTACATTCTATACCCAAAGTTTTTATTTTACATTCTATCCCCCAAAGTTTTTATTTTACATTCTATACCCAAAGTTTTTATTTTACATTCTATACCCAAAGTTTTTATTTTACATTCTATACTCAAAGTTTTTATTTTACATTCTATACCCAAAGTTTTTATTTTATTCTATACCTAAAGTTTTTATTTTACATTCTATACCCAAAGTTTTTATTTTACATTCTATACCCAAAGTTTTTATTTTACATTCTATACCCAAAGTTTTTATTTTACATTCTATACCCAAAGTTTTTATTTTACATTCTATACTCAAAGTTTTTATTTTACATTCTATACCCAAAGTTTTTATTTTACATTCTATACTCAAAAGTTTTTATTTTACATTCTATACCCAAAGTTTTTATTTTACATTCTATACCCAAAGTTTTTATTTTACATTCTATACCTAAAGTTTTTATTTTACATTCTATACCCAAAGTTTTTATTTTACATTCTATCCCCAAAGTTTTTATTTTACATTCTATCCCCCAAAGTTTTTATTTTACATTCTATACCCAAAGTTTTTATTTTACATTCTATCCCCCAAAGTTTTTATTTTACATTCTATACCCAAAGTTTTTATTTTACATTCTATACCCAAAGTTTTTATTTTACATTCTATACCCAAAGTTTTTATTTTACATTCTATACTCAAAGTTTTTATTTTACATTCTATACTCAAAGTTTTTATTTTACATTCTATACCCAAAGTTTTTATTTTACATTCTATACTCAAAGTTTTTATTTTACATTCTATCCCCAAAGTTTTTATTTTACATTCTATACCCAAAGTTTTTATTTTACATTCTATACCCAAAGTTTTTATTTTACATTCTATACTCAAAGTTTTTATTTTACATTCTACACCCAAAGTTTTTATTTTACATTCTATACTCAAAGTTTTTATTTTACATTCTATACCCAAAGTTTTTATTTTACATTCTATACCTAAAGTTTTTATTTTACATTCTATACCCAAAGTTTTTATTTTACATTCTATACCCAGTTTTTATTTTACATTCTATACCCAAAGTTTTTATTTTACATTCTATCCCCAAAGTTTTTATTTTACATTCTATCCCCAAAGTTTTTATTTTACAAAGTACAATATTCCCCCTCTTATTAGATCAACCCTTCAGCAATGAAATAGAGGCCTTATAAGAGGGGTGGCCTCTCTTGAGGGGGACAATTTAGTAACAATTTTCTTTCTCAGTGCATCTGAAATCTAGCCTGATAAGATGGGTGGTCTTTGGTTAAAATGACCTTAAAAAAAGTGGAGACCATTGTAGTTGAACTATTAACATGTTCCACTGTCAAAGGAGTTTGACTATCATATATTTGTAATCTATATTATATATATAAAGGGTTACATCACTGTCTTTTTACTCCTGATTGGTTGTTTGTAACAAATATGGCCATCACTTTACTGTTTTTAAGCATCAAAATTGAAAAAGTAAAATAAAATAGAGAAATATTTCACTATGTACTCAAAGGTGTCCATCACGTTTTCTATAGTTTTTTTTTCATTCAATATGAAATCCCTTAATATGAAATTTGTCCACATGGAACTCTTGTACGATTTCAAAAAGATATTCTGCCCCACAAATATTGATCATATCAAACAGTGGGTACATTGTGAAATTTGTCACTATTTTGCGGAGCTGGAGTATCTGGAGAAACAATGACCTGCCTCAAATCACTTACAAACTTGATCACATATGGTTGTATCTCTCATCCCCCCCCCCCCCCCCCCCCCCCCCCCCCCCTCATAACAATGACCTGCCTCAAAACACTTACAAACTTGATCACATATGGTTGTATCTCTCATCCCCCCTCATAACAATGACCTGCCTCAAATCACGGACAAACTTGATCACATATGGTTGTATCAAGTTCACCTCACCATTAACTATGTTCATATCTATCATAGTGGTCAAAGACACAGATTTCATAGGTACACTTAAATCCAACTACCGTACCAATGAGGTGATGATGATGTTCGCTTTGTACTAAACCAACATGCTTAGTGGGATTTTAATAGTGCTAGCTCACGGGAAACAGCAGTCCGTTGATAGACATCTAACGCCGATACACTATCCCGATTTGTAGCTAACCAGTCTTTGCTCTTACTCCTTAATGCACTTGGAGAAGAACCAAATACCAATTTTACAGTTTTTTGTTTGACATGACCTGGGCTCAGAGCCATGATCTACCACAATCAAGGTGAGCATGCTAACCATTACACCGCTGATGGGGTTTTAATGGTTTATCATGTGACCCAATGCTTTGTATGTGAACTTTATAAGGCAGTGGATTTCATGGTTTGGCAGTACATTTGTACAGCATATCCATGAAAACAATAAATCTATTACCTGCTCGTGATGGTATGGTAGTTGGATTTACAACTACCTGTGCAATCAGTGCCTATCACCACTAACGTTGTGAGTTCGAATCCTGCTCAGGCGAGGTGTACTCGATACAACATTATGTGGTAAAGTTTGTCAGTGACTTGTGGCAGGTTGGTGGTTTTCTCCACCAATAAAATTGACCGCCACGATATAACTGAAATATTGTTGAAAGTGGCATTAAAACACCATAACCCTACCCTTCTCCAATTTTGTGGTATTACTTGTACGATGACCTAATAAACATCAAAGGTACCAATTCTAATTGTTAAAGGAGTTAAATTAGGCTTTGAATAGAACTACTGTACATTCACCTTAGATCTATGTCATCTGGGGACTAAACCATTGAAATTTGTTACAGGTGAGACCCCCTTCATAATAGACACATTCAAAAGGTCTCTAGACTGGAACATACATTTCCGATTGGTGAAGAAGCAATTTCTAGTCAAATATATAGTTAATGACTCTTTAAAACCCTGTTTTGACAAAAAACAAGACATTATGACGTTAATTTTCATATTGGCTTAATAGAGATTTTAATAGCATATTAATAACTTTAAATTTTCCAAAAATATGTATAAATTTTATGTGTATTGAATGAATGCTACTGTGATTTTGTTACATCTTATCAAAGGGATCAGACATACTATTAATTAAATAACTTCACTTGGGACAAATCATTTACCCTTTTTCAATCCAACTGTCATAGTGTTGAAAAAAAATCAAAGGAGCGGATATGTGGCCCAATTTCTTAAATCAACGAATGATCGGGTGAATGTACTTCTCATTTTCACACCATAGTTAAATCTCCCGCCTCCTTTCTTCTTATCAAAGCTTACAATTCTATTTAAAATCCTGTTAAACATTTATTAGAACGGAGTCAATTCATTCAAGAAACATGTATAAATTGTCACAAAAATCAGACGAAAAGACTGAGTGGAAAAAAATAATACAAATGATTTCAAGACAACTATATACATAGGGACAAAGGATCGGGTGTCATTTTACATTTGTCAAGATATTAAGGCACCTAGTCCCAAAAAAAAAATGTCACGAAAAAAGCCCTTTGATACTATCTTTTCAATCTACTTTCTGTGTATTTAACACAATATGTTTGTCTTAAAAATCCTTTCACCTTGAAGATAAAAGATATAAAAGACATTGTCTCTTAATCTCAAGAATTTGTACTGATTAAACTATTTATCTACCTGGTAACTTCCTTCTGTGATAAATAATTCTTCAGCAGATAATACTTCTTATATATACCAAAGTAATGACTGGCATAGATCTTGCCAGTTATAAAATTAGAACTGAAGACAGTGACCCAGTGGCCATTGGTAAACCTTATAAAAATCAATGTAAAGAAAAAACTAATACATAAGATGTCCATCAATAGGGAATAAGAATGAATGCTGTATAATCTGATCCATATTCCACGAATGTTGTGGATTAACTAACACTATATAGTGTGACAATGATGGAGAATTAGATTAGATTGTGTTATTGGTGTTTAATGCCACTACCAGCACGATTTCAGCTTTATTCTGACTGCAGTATACATGTGCATAGCCCCACTCTTATATTGTAATTCTAACCAAATGCTACCTGCCCCTCTTATCAGGCTAGATTTCTAATGCTTTTATGAGATAGTAAATACTACTAAACTGTCCCCTTTAAGACAGACAACACCTCTTAGAAGACCACTTTTTTATTGCAATATGGGTTGCCCTATAAAAGGAAAGGGGGGCTACTGTACCAGATATTTTGGTGGAGGAAAGCAGAATGTGAAATACCCGCCCTTGGATAAGTGTCTAGAAACTACCATTTGAGGAGCTGGGTATTGTGGGTGTGGACCCATGTCAGTATTGTTAGGTTTCTCTGTCACCTAGGCCCCTACCAAAATGATGAGGATTGGGCATTGGACCATGATTTAAGACAGACAGTGATCCCAGGACCTACAGCTCAGACATACAGATTTACTTCATTTTCTATATACAGCCAAACCTGCTTTTGTGACTGATTTTGCAACAACTTGCCTTAATGCACTGTATTTCATGCTAATTAGGGTGACTTGTGTGACAATTTTTGTAATGTTTTCTACAATGGTCACAATTAGACAATTTTGACCATTTGCATATTTTTCATTCAATAATAAATTTTAAACAAAATCTAAATATAAACAGATTATGTATTTAATTTCAATGGTAAATTATTTACTAAGCAATTATGTAATTCATTCCAATAATCCTTTTTTAAAAACCAAGCACTACAAAATAAAACCCTATGGAATTTACAATTATATCAGAAATTGAGCAGGAAATAAGGACAATGATGAAAAAGGTGGTCAATTTCACATCAAATATATCTGGGTCAAGGTCAAGTGTGATACTTGTTATTTTTTTACCATTACTCTTCCTTTTCTTTAAAGTGGATTTCCAATGGGACTTTTATTTATACATCTATTTTTGTAGTTTTCAATGTTTGTAGATATATATATGGAGTCAAGATAACAAATAATAAATGGTAGAAACAAGATGGTTCTAGCTACATTATACATGTAAAGACAAATTAATACAGAGAAACCTGTCTAAATAGAACCTTCTTTGGACCAAATTTCGTGTTCGTAATAAACAGGAGTTTGATTTATAAAGGATTTTAGTTTATTCAGTGTTTTGTTTAGAAGGTTTAACTGTATATATATATATATATATATACTTCATGTACAACATACAAATCAATTTTTTTTGGGGTGAAATTGCAAATATTCTTAACATTTTAACAGGAGTTGTCTGTACAAACTATTTGATGAACCATTCAAACTGTTGTAACGATATGCAAATCTACATATGATAATACTATAAACAAGCAGGCAAAGTTCTGAAGAAATCCCATCTAAAATATAGGAAGAGTTGTGCACATCAAGAAAGGGGAGGGAGAGACTTGGTGACATAAAGCTAGCTATTTCAATTTTATTTTTTCAAAGTACACATCAAGATTGTGGTTATGGTTGGATAATCAGGAAAACGTGACACAAATTCAATGAAGTCAATGAAATGTTAAATAACAGGTCAAGGTCAGGTAGCAGACAGGCCAACATGTATACTCCAGGATGAATGTTTTCACAAAAATTGATAAACATTGTACAATAGAGTGAGTGAATGATTGTAGTTTATCGCCACCTCAACAATTTTCCAGCTATATCATGGTTAGGACAAGTTAATTTTCATTGAGATGATGACGAGATCCACTTTGTACTTGTTACAGAGAAAAGGGCCCAAACGTACAGCATGTCATGACAGAAAATATTACCAATTAAGGTAATGGTCAGGTGACATGCCTTGCTGACATATACATGTACCCTACAGATGAGTTTAACTAATATGGTGGATGAATGATAAATAGTTGGAGATACATGCTGATACTGTCTCCAATGAAATACCTTTTAGTGAACAATGTTTATCTTGCCAGGAAAGTGAGTGGTCATGTATTTGTGTGTAAGGGGTATGAGTTTTGCCTTTTTCTACGATTTTTCTATTGGATTTTGAAACTTTCCCAACAGTGTGGTATTTTTAGTTTTTCATTTTATTACTGCAAAAAAAGGAGTAATCGGTAAACAAAAACAGCCCCCTTTCCCCTAAAATTGAACAATACACATTCATCACTCATGCAAACAAAATATAAAATTGGGTTTTATGCCATAAAAGGCAGAAAGTATTAAATCGCTACAAATTACAATAAATCACAATATTCTAATCAGTACATTTGTTAATCACCATTTTGGATCAAATTTTAGATAACATCTGACACGATATAAATGAAGTGACCATTGATGGTTGAACTGTTTATCAAGCAATCGATCAAAAACAAGTGTGGTTACAGTAACAGAATTGTCCCCAACACGATAAGATGTCATTGGATGACATGTCCCGGTGAGCAAGGCATGCTGTTGTAATTAATTGAATGAAATACAGTGAAACGGTAATGAAGTTACTGATGACACTTTTATATTAAGCCAACAGCAAAATTGCTGTACTGGACATGCAAGATTTGATGATAAATCGCTACTCAAATCAAATTTCACAACTTCATTAATCAGAAATTATATAATGAACTATGGATTTTGACACAGGATTTAAAAGATTGTTCGATACCACAGTATGAAATGATGAAAAATATGGATCTTTATTTTTTACGTGTAGCTGTTATAGGAGGATACATTACAAGCTTATTGTTTAATGTTCGTAGTCATTCATCACTGCCAACATTTGAATTGCAAATGAGACAAATTCAAAGATGTTAATTTGATAAGTTAATGAATGAATTAAATATAGAAAAAATTACTACATTCCTCCCTCTTTTAATCTTTCCTGAAACACAGAGGGGTTTCGTTTCTATTTTTTTTTAACAGATTTCCACTAACAGAATCAGTATTTTTTTTCCTTCTAATTTATATAAAGTCTAACCTGTATTAAAAGGTCACCTTTAAGACAAAGAAAATGTGTCCTTTTAAGACAGGTGATGTCTTAAAAGAGGTTCATTTAACATGAAATATTCTATGACAGGACAAGAAAAAGGTGACCTTTTAAAACAGGTGACTGCTTAATAGAGGTGACGGTATGGACAGGTTTGACTTTATATTTTTTCCCCTTAAATCTCTGTATCAAGTATTTAACACTAAGTACATCAATCAATAGCCATTAACCAAAGCTAAGAATTTATTTCATTTTGTAAAAAAATGTCCCTATTTTCTCCCCTTATCTTTTTTGTGTATATATGAGAATTATATATGAGACATACAATCATCTCAACTGTGAAATCTGTCTTACTTTTGAACTTCCAATTAAATAAAAATTTATAGATTTATTGAGTTTTTAAGGCTGGCCACTGTAAAGTAACACTTTATTATTAAAATACTCTGCCTATGAAATGGATATGATATTTACATGTCTTATCACTTTCATTATTTATTATAAACAGATGGCAAATTGGTCCATAAAGTTTTATATAAACTTTAGATTCACCAGGGTGGTCAATTGACTCTGGGATGGGTATTACTAGGGGCCATTTATACCTAATTTGTCAATGTCAACACTTTTGGGAGATATCATTGTAATATATCCACTAATATGCTCTTTGAAGTTTTATTTTCTCTTCTAAGTGCAATGTAAACTTCCTATTTTATTGAGAAATATCAGGGGGTCCTTTTTGTGGTTTGGACACCTGCCTGCTGGACACTTTAGGGGGTCATAATTATATGTCTCTCTACCTGATTGCTGTTGACTCTATTTATAAGGTCCATGTAGTCTTCCAACATTTTTTATAATGCCCTATAGACATATTTTTTATTATTATTTTCAAAACAGCAAGGTGTCAATTTTGTTATGTATTTAAATAATGAAAATTAACACTTTATAAGAAGGTGTTACGGGATTGGGAAGGTAACTGAAAATTGTTAATCAAACACAGATAATGAATCAAAAATTTTATGTCAATAAAAATTTAAATGTTTTTATACAAAAGCTTTGTAAGAAGTCTCCATTCTGTTATTTTATGCTTAAAAGACCTTTTCAAACAATGACTTGGCATAACTTTATCATTATAATACTTCAGGTG
Organism: Bathymodiolus septemdierum; assembly: GCA_963383655.1. NCBI lineage: Eukaryota > Metazoa > Mollusca > Bivalvia > Mytilida > Modiolidae > Bathymodiolus > Bathymodiolus septemdierum. The sequence continues at coordinate 80,132,664 of OY726518.1, forward strand.
TTTTAAGCTGATCAGCAAATAAAGGGGAAAGTAACCTATTTAAATCTTCAAAATATATTAAAAAAAAAGGGGTGTATAATAATATTAAATTAATTTCTCTTTTTTTTTCTTTGAATTAATTTTTTTTTTAATCTCTTTTCTTTTCAAAATTTTGTAAATATGTAAGTAACTGGTACAGTTTGTTTTTGGAAGTTCTGTCTAAACAAACACTGGTCAAAATAAATAAATATGGTAATAATATTAATCATATGGTGGGCCAACACTCAAATTTTGTATACTTTGTAAATTTATTAATACAATGTAATTGATACAAGAGTAAAAGGCAGGTGATAAACTTATTCAACTTACAAGGACTGTCACAAATATTTACCATTAGTTATTCAAGTCAATACAACTAGTTTATTGTGATCTACATATTGCAGCTGGCTTTCCCTACATTATTTATCCCGCTTTGTACTGTATAGTGTAGTAATTTAACAAATTTATATTTGGATTTAAAACATAATAAAAAAAAAATTGGGGGAAAATGCCTTTTATAAATACACTTCACAATAAATTATTTGTCAAGAAAGTAACAAAATTGCTGAAATAAAACAAAATAAAAATTTAGATGGCAACTATGGTTCAAGTCCAGCACATCTCTCTCTAAAGGAACCATTATTTAACTCTTCAGGGGGTTGGGTGGGGGCCATGGTTTTTTTTTCCAAAAAAAAAAAAAAAAAAATTATTTCACCAATTTTTATGGAAAAAATTAACTTGACCTGACAGATGGAAAAAAATTAATATTCTGACCCTGCAGATTTCAACAAGAAATTTTGGTAAATTTTCTAGTAGATTTTTTACGTCCAAAAAAGAAATAAGAATTACATACATACATATGGTCTCATATGTCTAAACTATCTCATACAGTACTGCCCACTACTGGCAGTGAACTGCCTTATGTTTGGTTTATGGTGTATAACGCCACTTTAAATAATATTTCAGTTATATAGCGGCGGTCAGTTTTATTGGTCGAGGAAACAGGAGGACCCGCAGAAAACCACCGACCTGTCACAAGACACTGACCAACTTTATCACATAATGTTGTATCGAGTACACCTTGCCATGAACAGGGTTTGAACTCACAACTGATTGTACAGGTAGTTGTAAATCCATCTACCATACGACCACGACTGCCCCTGAACTGCCTTAGACACTATTATTGTACAATGTTCCCTTTGAATCATACCCCCCAGTAGCAGAAAATTAACATTGAAAAAAAGAGAGAAATGTTGCATAAAGGTTTTATTTGACCTATGTATACAAAAATTAAATTACTTCTCATTAAAATAAATCACAGAATGGGTTAAAACATGGCCATTTAAAAAGACAGGTAAATAGTCTATTAACACTGTTCTACAAGTGAAAGGTAGAAAAAAAAATTGATCATTAAATAACTTCCATTCTATAAAGTCTACAATAACTTAAGAAATTAAATAAGATTGTGGTTAATGCTTTTAACAGAGGGATATTAAAAATTATGTAATTCTGGATCTACAAACATGTAAATAAATATTAGCCAATAATGTTTATACCTACTCTATATATGTCAAGTACAAAGGTATTTAAAAATAAATAAAATGCTGAATTAGCATGATGCTATAATATTATTCCTTTATTAAATTGTATTTTAATTTTTATGCAAAAAAAAATTTTCTATGAAAAATTGAATGACAATTTTATTGAATAATTTCAAATTGTAATAGTATATTTTGCTAATAAAAACAACAAGATGTTGCACGCTACATCGTGCTAAGAATACTCCCACTCGTTCATTTGTAAGTCACACGGCAAACAGGAAGTATATGTGCGATAAACCTGGAAAGGGGAGACACGGTACAAGTCACCATGCCAAAGCCATATATCAAATATAAAATCATTTCTTCCAGTAGAAGCTGAGATAACTGTTACGAAAGTTTTCATTACAGCAAACATGAAAAATTCTAAGTCACACTGTAAACAGGAAGTAGATGTGCGGTAAACCTGGAAAGGGGAGACACGGTACAAGTCACCATGCCAAAGCCATACATCAATTATAAAATCATTTTTTCCAGTAGAAGCTGAGATAACTGTTACGAAAGTTTTCATTACGGCAAACATGAAAAATTCTAAGTCGCACTGTAAACAGGAAGTAGATGTGCGGTAAACCTGTAAAGGGGAGACACGGTATAAGTCACCATGCCAAAGCCATATATCAAATATAAAATCATTTCTTCCAGTAGAAGCTGAGATATCTGTTACGAAAGTGTGAACGGACAGACGGACGGACGGACAAGGTGATAGCAATATAGCCCCCACTCTATGAGTGGGGGTATAAAAACAGGAGTGAATAGTTGTTGTTGAATCCAAATTGAGCAATGTTTCTACTACATCATCCTAAGAGGGAATTATTTTTTAATGAGAGGCGATGATGATTTCCAAATACATACACAATATATGTACGCTGTCGGAAAATATAAAATTTATTTGCACAAGCATTAAAAAAAGGTAGAATATCGAACAATTGGTGAAATTTTCTAGGCTGTTTTGCAGTGAGTGTTAATAAATCTTACTTTTACTGACAAAATATAAGTTATATCATGATTATCCTGCAATGTCAAAATATCCCTAACAACAGTCAAATTTAACTGAAGAGAAAAGAAACAAACATCGTTCCGATCTATTTCAGGGGTGTGTTCTCAGTCACATTCGTGCTATACTGTTAAGATTTCTTACCATACGCTGTAAATGAATTAGATATCAGAGTTATGGTGTTTAATGCCACTTTCAACAATATTTCAGATATATCATGGCAATCAGATTTATTGGTGGAGGAAACCGGAGTACTCGGAGAATACCACCGACATGGCACAAGTCACTGATTGCATATGTAGTTATAAATCCAACTACCAAACGATCATTACCACGACCGTTCCTAGATACATGTATCAGGAAATAGATATACTAGATGAAAACATTTATTACTATATCTTTATTGTACACAGATGTAATGATGCAGGATAAAATTTAAATTTCCACAGATTAAATAGGTTCAGATTCACACCTGGTTGTCAGCATGAATTATAAAATGCTTCCCCAGTACATGATTATAGATTTGACAACTTTGACTCCATAGACCCCAGAGGTGTCATTTGTACAAATATAATTCTCTTATATGTATATATATATCAAATATGATGATGGTAGCCCAATATAATAGCATTCGGTAGATGTTGTCAATTCTTATGAAGGTGATTTTGAAATATTTGACTGAATTCCTAGTTTTTAGGCCCTCTTATTGGCCATTCCCATTGAGAATTAACTTCATTTGAGTAAATCTTAATGGACTCACCCCTGGGATTTTCCTTACCAAGCTTGGTCACATTAAACTGAACAATTTTGCAGTTAGAAGAGTAAATACCAATAAAAAGATTTAGCGAATTACCAGAATAACGGAACGACAGGGGTGGGGGAAATCAAGACTACGGATTTGACACGTTACCACTAAAAAAAATCCCCTGGCCGAAGATACTATTTCTAAAAGTTGAAAGAAGCAATTAAAAAAAAAACAACATTTTCTCATGTTTATTACTCAGAATAATTACCATGCTCAAAAAAGCTCATTAATTATTGACAGAAAACTTGTCATCATAAAAATCACTCCAGATTATAATAATCACTGCCTAATAAATATTTGCTCCTAAATCTCTGAATTACTTCTAATCTAACAATCTAAGGATTGTTTTTCTAAGATACAGGGCTTAACTGTCACAGAAGAAAAATGGATGACAAGATTAAATAATATTAATTATTATAACGAGGTGTAATCAATAGTAATTCACCAGATAGATTGATTGTATCCATGTTAGGTGTCAAAAATAATTTGTCTTATTTGACCATCAAGAATAAAAAAAAAACAAAAAACATTATTTAGGTTCATAGTTAGATCCTGGGGGGGGGGGCATGATCTCTCCCCCCCTTTTTATTTTTAGAAAATAAATTTTGCTGAAGATAATTTGTCAATGAATTTGACATTCTGTTGAACCCTCATGATCCTCCTATTGAGCTGAACTTTGAACATGTAATTGAGCAAACATTTTAATGGGCCTGAGTCTTTAAGATTGTATGCAAGTGACCTCAAAGAAACCAATATGGCTTTAACTGGAAATAGATCATTTACTGTTTATGTGTCCTTTGGTTTTCTTCCCCCAAGACCTTTAAATTATTCGGCTTCCCAATCTTTGAGTGTACTTGTACTTGATGGTTTTTCCAGAAATTTGTCCACGTGCGTACTAAATTACATGTAGATCTCTACTTGTTATTACTGTAATTTCTAATGATGTTTTTAATGATCGATGTACTACATGTGAATACACACAAAACAAGTACATACTACACTGAACAATATTAGGAACCTTCGCGACGAGGGTTGGACTTTACCTTTCAACATAGATAACTTGAATCTTCTCTGGGTCAGTGTTTTCATTCTTACTGCATTTGCTGGCCAGTTCTTTTCTTTGTTTTTTTCTCTGCATTGCTGAAAAAAACACCACAGGAAATTTAGAAATATGTCAGGACTGCCTAGATGGTGAAATATAGCTTAGAATGCTTGCCTTGAGTGTGTTGGATAATGGGTCGATTTGTGATTGTGTAAAGTCAGAGACTATAAAATTGTCATTTGCTGCTTCTCTGCTGAGCATGCAGCATTAAGAAGTAAGATCAAAGGCTAGATGGCTGGGTGTCAAGATAAAGTGTCTCCAGTGGAGCAACACATGGACTATTGTTTCAATTTGTTAGCACTATCAAAATCCAACTCGCAATGTTGGCCTAAATATGAAACAGACATCATTATCATCTCATCAAAAAGTAACTTGTTCTCGCCATAATATATGCTGCAAAATCGTTGACTAGGCGACTAGCAGGCGTTGAACAACAATCATTTGCTTGTATATATATCAGTTAAAGGTTTTGCTTGTCTGTGAACAAGGTGAAAATGGAAGTCCCAAAAAGGAATAAAAAAGAATGAAAAGTCAAGATTACAGAGCATAGAAAAGTGACTGCTTACGAATCGACATTTGGTCCTAATCACAAATTACTTAGAGAGATCAGATTACAAGAAACTGACCATATTATCAGTGTATTTCAAACTTTACAAATTCAAAGGAAAAAAACTACCAATTGGATATTGTATAAATTCTATAGACATGTTTTATTAAAAATAAATTTCTTGGAAATAAAACAAAAATTCTCATCCTATTTAATATAAGTATCATGATTCCTTTTAGCGAGTTGTATATTTTTCAAATTTCTTCTGATGTACTCCGATTGGCTCATTTGAAAAGGAAACACACATTGGATGTCTGTCTGGGTCAGTCTGCTCAATCCCAATCATATATACCTCATTAAGTTAACTAAATCTATTGCTCAATAGAGGTTAACAATGCCATTATGAAATATATAACCATTAACATAAATAATTCAATTGCCTGGCTGATGGCTGTTGAATGGACGTAGGTCATTTCAAAGTTAATGAGCTATAAACACTTTGATGAATATTTTGGCCACAGTTATAATCATTGTAGATGATTTAAGATGTCATGCTGACTTTTTTTTTCCTTGCTAGGGGCCAAAATAATTTACAGTTTTTGTGGGTGTAAATTGTTGTTATCAAATGTTATAAAATTAAAAATGTTTAATTAAAAATGAAAACCTTCTGGGGATGATGATAATACCATATTTATTTTCTTTTCTTTTGATTTTTTTTTTACAATTCAAAAATCCATAGCATTTGCAATTAAATAGCATACAAAAGCCGGCTCCAGTCCAGTATAGGACAACTACCTATTATTAAATCAAGTTCCTTATACCTTTCAGACATATGTCAATGTTCTCCGATTCAGGTAAACAAAAAAACAGGTTTTCCGGGATCACTCTGAAATATTATACGAATTGCAATATGCCGCCTTTCAAAAATAACAATTACATTTGTGTATTTTAACAAGTTTGTGTCTGAGTTTCCAATGCTGGACAAACACACAAATTTATCCAATTCAATCACATGTTCGATCTAAAAGGGTTACTTGTCTTTTATCCTGGCGTCACTTACAATGAATAAACAAACACTTGAAAAGTGAGTTGAAAAGCCTTAATAAGCAGTTAACCTATTGAAAGCATGTATAGATTATGTGAATAAGTTACCGAGATTGGGACTTCTAGTAGGTAGGGATAGATGATAAATACTCCTGTCAATGCACTGTATCAAATAGTTGGATCATGAATCGCAATTAGTTTAAGATTGCCTTAAACATTTGATTCAATATTATCGAGACAAAATCTATACAAATGGCAATTTTTCACTCCACATAGATCTGACAAGAAGTCATCAAAACGAGATAACATCGTCAGATTTCAATCATATCCCAATGAAATACGTGTGAATTAGCAAGTTCACCTTTTTTGTAAAAATTTGTAACAAATCTCAAGTTGCAAGTGTCAATGATATATTGCGGCTTAACAACAATGGGTTCATTTTAAACCTCTTACTTAAACAAGCATTTCATTTAATCAGCGGAGAGATTAATATACATCTCCATTGTTTTGACATCTCAATACCGGTAAATACCCGCTATAAAAATATAAAAAAATCGTTCACAATTTTGTTTTATGCAATATCTTTTCATCTTAAATTTGAAGTGCCTAAAATACGCAGCAAATAAGAAAACAACAATGACATACATGTAAGTTATTTTCCACCTCAAAATCTTTAAATCGACCCTGCCTTTGATTTAAGTACAAGGTACACAGAATCCTACCCGAGGCACGCAGCTAAGCTGGATTTCACCATTCAGCTCGCTAAATATTTATGTGGGCATTCCTCCCCTCCCCAAATCTTGTGTCAGTGATTTGCGACAGGTCGATGGTTTTCTCCTGGTACTCTGGTTTCCTCCACCAATAAAACTCACTGCCACAATATAACTTAAATATTGTTGAAAGTGGTGTTAAACACCATAAAACAAACCAACCCATCTGGTATGTAGAAAAATTGAATAAAGCAAGGACAAAAAAAACCTGATAACCTTACCCATTGAATAAAAAGGTTCTAGGGACCCTTAAACTTAGAAAAAAAAATGCATTGCTGCTCATAAAAAAATTTGTAACATAGGCAAGGTAAAAAAATGTAGAAATAAGTTTTAATAGGGCAGGCCTTTCAGTAATGGGTGGTACTAGGTATTTTTACCCACTTAAAATGGTAATTGGTACCGTCTAATTTCAAAGACTGTTGCTTAAGATATTCATGATTTTTTTTTTCTAATTTACTGGTACACTTGAAAAATATTGAAAGTCCTGATAGTGGGATGATCAATATTGTTTTAAAGAAAAGTTTGGAAAATTTAATAATTACACTGCCAGCAAAATGTAAGCTTTAAAAGTTTTGCTGACCTGGTCAGAACTAATGAACTCGTTTTTTTTTAGGTGAAGGTCAAATAAAAATGTTATTTGTCCAACACTGACAGAAATTACATATAATTTACTCTGATTTTTCTCTAAACAACACATAGCCGTAGGCCAAAACAACAAATATTGATGCATGTTCAGTGTAAAAACTACATGTATTACTTAAATACATGTTCTACGTACATGTACATAACAGAAAAAAATGAAGATCAAAAGAAAAAATTGATGAGATTGTATGTTTATTTTATGTCTAAAGGGACATTAAATTATCATTGGATCTAAGATAGTGGACTATAAAACATGGACCAGATCTCCGAGACCATACCAGGAGATAAAAGGGGCATAAAACACTAGTCCTTGTAAAGTATCTAGCAATAAATCAGGGGATAATTAGCCCAGGGCCTAATGTTGACTAATTTTTACATCATACCCCATCATTATTGAAATCCTTCAGTTATTCCAAAAATCCTTACAATGACCTTGTAATTTTATCTCATATTAAGGTGTAATAATATATCACCATTAAAATGATTTCTTAGAAATATTGTAAATAAAATTTGCAGCAAAACACATTTTTTTCTATTAAAATATTTGAGAATTATTTAGAAAATTTTGTGATAGTATGTGGTCTTTTTGATTGGATTCAAATCTGTGCTGATTTTTTATTGTTTTTTTTTTTTTTTTATTATATCTGTATTGCTGTTGGAGATCCAATTATCAGTAGGTGAGGGTGGGGATCCCATTGACCAGTTTAAACTCAACACATTTTTGTGCCTGTCCCAAGCAAGAACCTGAATTTCCAATGTCTTATGTCACGGTCTTTTAATGTTGAACGAGTTAAGATGAGGGGTGGTTGTTTGTTTTGTTGATACTGGTGGAATTATTGATCATCACTTTCTTTTCATAATGATATTATTTTTATAACAGTCTATTATTATTGGAATGGGTTGTCCCATATAACATGCTGAAACCTTTAATCAAAATAAACTTTTTTTTTAAATCTGAAACAGGTACTGGAAAAACTTTAGCATGTATGACAAAAAATGTGTGCTAAAATAAACATTAGAGAATACTGAAGGGGCAATCAAAATGGAACAAACCATAGAAACTTGCATATGTTACACAAGACGAATACAAACATAACATTATATGTGTTGAACACCACTATAGTCAAACAAACACAAATAACGTAAATAAGACATGTGCCCTTTTACAAACAGCTGGAGGTAAAGAGGAACCGAACATCATTTTTATGCGGAAATCGTAACGGACATCACAACATGAAAAACAGAACATAAAAAATCATAATAGGACAATACAAAAAACTAAAAAGATGAGCTACACGGACTCCATCACAATAACCCCTCCTTTATTTAAGCAAAAGGGATTTACTGTCCACATATCCCATCTCATATCTTGACTAAACTGTTAAAATGTAACTGTAATATAACAAATTAATAAAAACCCATTATGAAAAATAAAATACTGACACTTTACTTTCAAAAGAAATTATCAACAGCATTTAAAAAAAAAATTGAGAACTATTTGTGTAAAATAATACAATAATAACTCATGTTCTTCAACATCCTCTAAAGAATATAAATAATTTGATTAAACAATTGTCAATAATACCTTAGGGAACTAAGTACAGTGACAGGGTTTATTAAAACTATTGAGATAGGCTCTGGTGCACAGACAAGAAAATGGGATTACTATTGATTTGAGACTTAAACTTGAAGGATTTATTTTGACTTGGCAGATGGCTTCTTAATGTTCATTTTGGAGACCTGCCACTTTTTTTCCCACTCAAGTTCAGAAATTAGTTCTTTTTTAATCTGCCAATGAGAAAACATGGGAAATACAAAATTCAAATTTAAATATATATATATAAATATATTTTTTTTCTTTCTGTTTTACCATTCCATATTTCTTACAGTCAATCTTATATTTTCAGTAATTATTTTACCTACATAAAAACAGATTGTTCCTTGCGAATTGGGGCAAATTAGTTCTTCTCACAAACAAACCAAGTCAAAATACCTATTCAAAGAAAGATAACTCTTGCATGTACATCTAAAATAAAAATCCTTCAATATCCTCATCACAAAATGTAATCAATACAGACTGTGAATCAATTTACAATTTATTTTTGTAACTTATGCTTTTTATGTACAAAAAAAAAATCAACATCATTTAATGACATGATATACATTTTATGAAAAATATGCATAATTCTGAAATATGTTGGGCTTTTCATTACATTCAACATAATTTTAGAAGGTACAGATTGTAAATTGCAGTCCTTCATAGCACATCGACTTATTACCATTATATATTCAATTGTCATTTATAAAAACAAGTAAATGTTCCAAAATGTACACAATTGTAGATTTGATGGACAACCCTAGTGTCCTATTACAAGTTAAAGTGTACTTATCAATAAAAAGCACAGACAGAATTATTTATTTATATAATGTCCTGTATGAATTCATTGGGGCCAACGACTTTTGTACATAGTACATTGACATAGTTCTGACCTATTTATTCTCTAGCAAAAAATATCCATCACGATTAAAAAGTAGCGCAGGCAAAATATCAATTAGACTATTAGTTTTGCATAGTCATTAAATTGAGGGGTTATAAACCTTCGATTAATTTAAAACTGTGAAGTTCAACGAGAAATGGAGGTCATGTGCTCTCTGGCGTTTTGTTTTGTCTTTTGAGTACATACTCTAGTCCCTACACGCTATACAGGAAATTAATATTTTTGTTCAATGATATAAATGACATTATTACATGTACATAAAAACAGAATCATTTCTATTGATGGGTTAAATAACAGTATTTCAGAAACAGATGGATGGATGAGGAAGAAGAAGAAGAAGTAGAAAAGCTTTAATTTAACCACTTTTTCCTGTCTTTGGCCTACTGATATGTATTTTAACCGGAAAAAATTATGATAGCATCGAATAGTGCTACATTGATATATAAATATCTTGACCTGAACTAACTTTGACTAAAGTCCAACTATTATCATGCGCTAGGAGCAGTTATTTAAATTACTTTACCGGTATTTAGAACTGCAGTGCCGATTTATAAATATAACTCTCGATCGCACAGAAGACTTTCATCCCCAATTGAATATTTTAAGGTACAAACCCCCCCCCCCCCAAAAAAAAACCTCAAAATTTTGTAAAATTTCTGTTTTCCATTCCTCATTTGTCCCAACCGTTTAAAAATATACATCGCTCATAAAAAAAATGAAAGGAGTACTTTTCTAGTTATAATTGCCAATGAATTAGAAGTATATTTTGTATAATGATCACATATGGTTTATTAACTACAAGGAGAAAAATAAACATGGCATGTATGAAAAATAAATCACCAAATGTTAATTTAGTGTAGAGATAGCAGAGGGCCTAAGAGGGGATTACATTTTTGACTTAAGTAACAAAGAGTAAATTCAATGTGGGGGCCGATGAGGGTGCAATATTGACTACTAATAGGACATCTGATTTCTGATCTTCATCTTAGTTATTACACCTGTAATTCAGTCAATATACCTGTAATTTATGGTCCTACCTGTGTTTAGTAGGTAATATTATACTCTATGTGTATATGGCACCAAGGGTCATCTTTGAACCATATTATAGCATATTTTAAACTTTGAAGCAAAGGCGAGAATTTGTATGGTACATCCACAGCTCTATATTCTATATACCAGGTACAATTCAAACACTGGGCCAAGCTTCATAAAAAATTCCACTTCCTTCAATGTAGAAAATATACATTAAATTGACCTATTCCTAGAGAACCCCCCTGTTTAATTTTGAAGCTGTTGGTTGATCAATGATTCAGTTCTACATATCAATGATTTATTTACACTGTACAAGATAAGTAATAGGAAAATAGTCTCACATTTCAGTAGCTCAGCAGATATTACCAGGAACACTACACTCTACATCAGAGAAACAAAATATTTCTATGATAACAGAAATGCATTGCTCAAGATCACTGACTCCCATTTTCACTTAACACTTAAGAACCATCTCCAATTGTTTTTTTAACAACAATTAACAATTTATGATATTGTTGTCCGTCACATATAAGTAAACAAATGATCAACTTTCCTTTTTATAAGGGAGTAATGACCACTTTTAACTTTCTCTCACTTTACTAACACCACCACAATATAACTGAAATATTGTTGAAAGTGGCGTTAAACACTTTAAACACCATAAACCATCATTTTACTAACAAACAACTCAACAGTATCAGTGGAGCAATGGTTAGTGTGCTCGCCTCGAGTATCATAGATTGTGAGCTCGAGTATGATAGATTGTGAGCTCGAGTTACAGTTGTGTCTTGAGTATGATAGATTGTGAGTTTGAGTCACAGTCGTGCCTCGAGTATGATAGATTGCGAGTTCGAGTCACAGTCGTGCCTCAAGTATGATAGATTGTGAGTTTGAGTCACAGTCGTGTCTCGAGTATGATAGACTGCAAGTAGATTGTGAGTTCGAGTCACAGTCGTGCCTCGAGTATGATAGATTGTAAGTTGGAGTCACAGTCGTGCCTCGAGTATGATAGATTGCAAGTTCGAGTCAGTCGTGCCTCGAGTATGATAGATTGTGAGTTTGAGTCACAGTCGTGTCTCGAGTATGATAGACTGCAAGTAGATTGTGAGTTTGAGTCACAGTCGTGCCTCGAGTATGATAGATTGTGAGTTCGAGTCACAGTCGTGTCTCGAGTATAATAGATTGTGAGTTCGAGTCACAGTCGTGCCTCGAGTATGATAGATTGTGAGCTCGAGTCACAGTTGTGTCTCGATTATGATAGATTGCGAGTTTGAGTCAGTTTTGCCTCGAGTATGATAGATTGCAAGTTCAAGTCAGTCGTGCCTCGAGTATGATAGATTGTGAGATCGAGTCACAGTCGTGCCTCGAGTATGATAGATTGTGAGTTCGAGTCAGTCGTGTCTCGAGTATGATAGATTGCGAGTAGATTGTGAGTTCGAGTCACAGTTGTGCCTCGAGTAACAGTTGTGTCTCGAGTATGATAGATTGCGAGTTTGAGTCACAGTCGTGCCTTGAGTATGATAGATTGTGAGTTCGTGTCACAGTCGTGCCTCGAGTATGATAGATTGCGAGTTCGAGTCAGTCGTGCCTCGAGTATGATAGATTGTGAGCTCGAGTCACAGTCATGTCTCGTGTATGATAGATTGCAAGTAGATTATGAGTTCGAGTCACAGTCGTGCCTCGAGTATGATAGATTGTGAGTTCGAGTCACAGTCGTGTCTCAAGTATAATAGATTGTGAGTTCGAGTCACAGTCGTGTCTCGAGTATGATAGATTGTGAGCTCGAGTCACAGTTGTGTCTCGATTATGATAGATTGCGAGTTTGAGTCACAGTTGTGCCTCGAGTATGATAGATTGTGAGATCGAGTCACAGTCGTGCCTCGAGTATGAGATTGTGAGTTCGAGTCAGTCATGTCTCGAGTATGATAGATTGCGAGTAGATTGTGAGTTCAAGTCACAGTCGTGCCTCGAGTATGATAGATTGTGAGCTCGAGTCACAGTCATGTCTCGAGTATGATAGATTGTGAGTTCGAGTCAGTCATGTCTCGAGTATGATAGATTGTGAGTTCGAGTCACAGTCGTGTCTCGAGTATGATAGATTGTGAGTTCGAGTCACAGTCGTGTCTAACTAAAATTAATTTTGTATTTGCTGCTTCTTCACTAAGCCAACATGTGAAGCATTAAGGAGTTAGTGCTAAGACTGGTTGGCATGGAATCAAGATAATATGTCTGTAAGTAGAGAGACATGTCTACCCACAGATTTGTTTCAGTGACCACTATAAAAATCCAGAGAAGTGTGTTGATAAAAGTAGACATTTCATCTTCTCGTTGAATGTAAATTGTTCTCGCCAGAATATTGCTGAAAAATTGTTCACTTGACGTTAAACAACAATCACTCACTCACTCACTCACTTTCATCAACCAGCACTGTCTACTTCACAAACTCTCCTTTTATTTAGACTAGAGGAACAATCACAGACTGCCTTTTTATATACAATGTACATATACAATCAATGACTGTCTTTTAATATATAGGAACAATCACTGACTATTGTTTCAGCAAGAACAAGTTATTACATTCAATGAAATGATGATGATGTACGCTTTTTACTAGACCAATATGCTTACTTGGATCTTTATAGTACTAGCTCACTGACACAACAGTCTGTGGGTAGACATGTTGCTCACTGACACAACAGTCTGTGGGTAGACATGTTGCTCACTGACACAACAGTCTGTGGGCAGACATGTTGCTCCAATAGGACACATAACATTAAGATAAAAAACAAACTAACATGAAGACATCACATTAATATATGCAAGGGGGTGTACATTTTCACACAATGTCAAATCAGTGACAATGTTGCTCACAGTCAAAATTATTAAATTAAATCAAATAATGATATTAATAATCATACAATCAAAATGGACCAGATATGAAGCCAAAATAGGTAAAAGCAACTTACAGGTATGATAGTTTAAGCCTTAGTTTTAAATTAATTTAAATACTATAGTACACTACATATACTTATAAACTAAAAATGTTTCAAGTAGTGGTGTACCTGTATTAATCATTTTTTATTGCTTTTTTCAATATGTTCTCATCAAGAAGAATTAGGATCAAACTAGGTATCAAAAGAATTTTTGGCTAATCCTACAAGTAAGGTGTGAAAGATTGATCCAGAATACATATAGCTGAGAGGGACTTCAAAAGAAACCCTTAATAGGCTTTCTCTGATCTCCTCTTCAAAGGTAAACCCCTAATCAGTTGGAGGCACTATTTTGTAGATATAGGTGTATCACCCTTTGAATACTGAACTCTCCATAATTAGTTCTGATTGATCTCTGGATAAATAAACACCATTTTGGATACTATTCTCAGTCAGTGCAGTGTTTGATCTCAATCAATACATCAGTGATTAATTACATGTTTTTAATTTGCTGTTACATTAAACACTTTGATGATCATGATGGTTTGGAATGTCTTTGACCAATTGAATGCTTGCTCTAATGTCCATGAAATGGTTTTGATTTGTGCATCTCTGCTCTGAGTGGAGGGTCTTTTTGGTCATTTGGGAAATTGGGGTATAGGGTGATCAATTTCACATCAAAGTGCAGAAATTAACAACTCTTAAGATGATTTATTGATCAAGATAATTAATTGGATAATAATATTAATAAGAACATCTCATAATTAATGATAATGTATAAATAAATACTCCTTTTATCATTAGTGAGATTCAAAGGTCTAATATTAATTAACACATTCAATAACTTTATGATAATATGTGTTAATAATTATTTTATTTATCTGATTACATATCAAAGGCATTTTATACAGTCTCCATTACATCATAATGTAATAAATACTCATGGAATCTAATAATGCATACATGATCAGACTTAGTTTCCTTAATTTAGGTATTTCCATCAATACCTCAAAGAGAAACTTGAAAATGTTACTCCCAAGCTATTAATATACTTTTATAGTAGATTTCTCTTCGAGTGTGTGCAATTTCATTTGGAAACTTGGTGAATTAGTGGTAAAAAAATTGGAAATGTCTGAAAAAAAAGTTTGAGGTGGAAGAAACCCAAGTCTCTGGAGAATGCCACACACCTGCCACAAATCAATGACAAACTTGATCACATAAATGTTGTATCCAGCACACCTTACTGTGGTAGGTACTGATTACATAGGTAGTCAGAACTCCAGATCATTTTCAAGTCCAAAGGGTAATTACCCCCTACTTTTGAAAATGATGGGTATTTTGCATATTTCCTTTGCACTGTTGTACTCTCTACTTCAGAAAAGATTGCTTACATGTACCCTTTTAATATTATGTTGGACACAAGTGTTATTCAATAAACACAGGATGCAAGTGAAATGTATATATCTGTTTAATTTGACATGATTGTGTAATGTTATGTTTATTAATAAAATGTTGTAAATATTTTGTTCTGTGTTTACTTTATATAACTGATACCACACCCTGACAAGCTATTTGCATAAGTACTGTCGTTTTAGTTCTTACTTATTACGTAAACCACTCCTTATAAGGAGGACCACATTTATTTGTAATATTGACCGCGATTGGATGATTTATCATAAACATCCAATCAGATCTCTTTTGACATCGATGCTTAGAAAGGCAAACATTCGGTACCCCTCGGATGTATACGCTCTCTCCTTCAAAAAGTATAAAGGGAAGTAATTACGGGAAATTTCTCAAAGACAAAAATGTATTGTTAATGTACACGACTGTATTATCGTTAACAGCGTACAAGTATGCTCTGAATTTGAAAAGTTTGCTTACACAGCAATATGTATGTGTAATGTGTATACTCTGATCTGATAATACATGCGTTTTTACTCGTTTTTATAGCGTAAAAAATGCAAATACGCAGCTTATCTGGAGCTCTGGGTAGTTGTTAATCGAACTACCATAATGGCAAAGTAATAATTTTTTTAACAATTCTTTTTCCACTCAGAAAAAGTTCCATCATGTACATGATGGTAAAATGAACCTTCCTTAAAAGTATAATTAAATATCTATTCTGAGAAACCACTAACAACAAATTAACAGAACTTTGTACTAACATACACACCTTACACTTATTTTTCTATTCTTGTTCAGATAATTAATTAATTTTTTTTTTTTTTTTTTACATTTGAAAGCTTTATATTTTCAGACTGGTTTTTCACAGGAACACAGAGGAAGACATGACATTAAAGAATCAAATTCAATGCAACATAACAGAGCTGTCGAAAATCGTCGGACAAAAATTGACTAGGTCCGATTTAAACTTTTTCGCGTCAGACCCGATGTCCGGAGCAATTTTTCAGTAACTTGGGACTGACAAAACGCTTGAAGATGACCGGCATCATTACTTAATTTCGCTTCTCAAACTTGTCGTTGTTTGCAATCTCCGATTTTTGTTTATTTTTGTCTATATAATCAAATTTTGACTTCACAATGAAGAGTTTGACTACTAAATGTGAAACCGATTCCGGACGGACGCGCATCGATTTTCCGGAAATTACGATTATTTTTTTATTAATTTTTTTATTTTATTTTTGTCAATATTTTTTTTTTGACTCAGCGGCTTTTTAAAGGGTCGGTTGGTGAAAGGGGAAACAAACTTAATTTTAACTTAGGCCTAGGTTGTCAGTCATCCAATTGATTCTATCCAGACCTAATGCTACTTACATTTGTATAAGAGGTAACACCTTGAAACATGTGCATAGCTAGCATTATGCAAACTTGGTATCTTTGTTTATTTCATACACAAGCCTATTGTATTGTATGTATATTTCCACATGTCACACAAAAATGTGTTGTACTAACTTTGAGTATTCCAAGGTATCACTTGAAGCTGTAAACAAACCATTTTAAGGATTTAGCCAGTATATGTGTAATTCAGTTGAAGTTGTAAAAAATATGTAGGTCCGGCAAATGTTTGATAGGTCTGACAAATTGTCCACATCTGCCAGACCTATTGTCTGACAGACAGGAAAGAGATTTCGACAGCTCTGACATAAAGCACAGCAAAAATCAAATTCTATTTTCATAAAAAAACATTTTCTGTCTGTCAATGTTCACACCCCTTAAATGATGCATTGCAGCATAGGGGGGATGCTTTCCACTGCCGGCCTCTTCGACATTATTTTTGTTTCAGCAGACCATTTACTATTCTATGTCGTTTAAACGTTTGCTCTCAATACAGTGTACATCAAGCGCTTTTACGATCGAGATTTGAAATAAATAAAGCCCGGAACAAAGTCCGCGGACACGATTGAAATTCTGACACGATTCCGAATTTTTTTAATAAATAAAAAAAATTGTCTGAAACGCAAATAAAATAATTTGGGCGGCAAGTTTTTCAGTGGGTCGGGTGGCAATGCCAAACAAATAAAATTTCATTTTAGGCCTAGGCTCTATATTAAATTTGTAATGCCAGGCCAATATAAGAATAAAAAGGTCAAGCTCTATATTATATATTATTAGTGCCAGACCAGTACTAGTACTGTCTATCTCTTATACAACTAGGGACCGTCGTGGCCGTGATCGTATGGTAGTCAGATTTACAACTACCTATGCAATCAGTGCCTATCACCACTGATGTTGTGAGTTCGAATCTCGAACAGGACGAGGTGTACAACATTATGTGATAAAGTTTGTCAGTGACTTGTGACAGGTTGGTGGTTTTCTCTGGGTCCTCCGGTTTCCTCCACCAATAACTGACCGCCACGATATAACTGAAATATTGTTGAAAGTGGTGTTAAAACACCATCAAACAAACAAACTTATACTTACCACTGTAATTGAAACTAGGGAATGTTAAAGGTTTCTATTAGTAGATGTTCAACACTAATGACTGATAAAAAACAAAACATACTGGTTTATGGTCTTTAATGCCACTTTCAACAATATTTCAGTTACATCATGGTGGTCAGCTTTATTGGTGGAGGAAACCGTAGTACCCCGAAAAAACCCACCGACCTGTCGCAAGTCGCTAACAAACTTTATCACATAATGTTGTATCGAGTACACCTCGCCATGAACAGGGTTCAAACTCGCAACTTTAGTGGTGATAGGCACTGATTGCATAGGTAGTTGTAAATCCAACTACCATATAATCACAGCCGCAACAGCCCCAATAATAAGAAGTAATCAGAAGATGTTTTAATTAGATTTATATTTCTTGATTTGTGTAAGCTATATCAAATGCTGATAGATTAATTTATCTAACATTCTTGTTGGAAATAGAAGATTGAATTGCCAACCACCACCTTTTAACAATCAGGATGCAGGACATATCATTTTGATTGGCTTATGGTCAAAGGATTTTACATGTATAATGTTTCTAAATATCAGACCCTTCATTTGCAAAATCTATAACGATCACCTGTCTCAACCAAAAACAGCAGACCTCACCGTTTAACAGGTCCAGTAGCCCTTTTCACAAAAATTCTTACGATAAAAAATTGTCGTAAAGTGTAAAACTAAGATTAAAAAGAGTTTCACAAAAGTGTAAAACTACCCTGTCGTAACTTAAGTGTAAAATTTTAAACGTAAGAGAAATATTTGTCTTATCTTTTACCGTATTTCATAAAACTTTGTCATAATATACACCCAAAAACTCCTTTAAAATGCGATTTTTCTATATGAGCAGGGCCAAATATGTTCACTTTCTGGTCTACAAACTTCCAAATTAAATTAGCACCCTTGATTCTCTACACAACTCTCGTTTACACCTCTACTTTAAAATCTACAGTTTAAATATTTCAAATTTTCATTATTCTAATAAAAAAATTATTACTTTAACATCTTTCTTGTAACAGAATTTTCATCCACAAATATATTGTGATACGAAATGCACCCCTGGGTGGTCCATTATATATATTTATACTTATTTTAATATTTATAATAATAGAACTAGTCTATATCACAACAAAAAATATCATTTTATCAAGATTTTTTTTTTCTCATTGAATAATGCAGAAACTGAGCATATATTCTCATTGCATGATATAACTACCATACATTGTTTTTCCTTTCCGTATTGTATCAATACGCTATTCAAAATTATAAAGCAAATCAAATTTTCTCCATAGAATTACTATCAGATATGACTGTAATTGATATCAAAATTGTAAATCAAATATTTAAAATATTAAGATCGTCATCTTTTTACTTTTAACTTTTATTAAATTTAAAAATTCATTTTCAAAATCTATACATCTAACTCTCCCCTGATAGTTGTAAATTAGTCTTCGAATCAATAGTTTCTTTTCTTCAAAGTCATATATACACAAAGAAAAAAGTTAAACATCCCCCTGATATATTAAAACGTACCGGTAATACATTACACTAACTAAGTTTAGATTCTAATACTTATATTGATTATAGCAAGAACAATGTTCCATTAAAAATATGTGCTCAAACAGGTGTGAGGCCAAATAAATAAATATGTGTGTTTACGGTCACACGACCGACCCTATTTTTCAGCCGCTGACCCTAACCTTTTTTTATCGGCAATTATTTGACACTAATTTTTGCTAGCGACCCTATCAATTTTTACACAGAATTCGGATAACCATTTTTGTTGTTTAATCAGCAGCAATGTTTTATTTATTCAATCGCTAGCTTTTTGTTGAAATTGAGAGCAAAGAAGGTAGAAAAAATGCTAAACCCATTTAAAATCAGCTTCAACAAATGACGGCTTACTGGAAATTTCGAAAATGAAATACTGGAATCGGAAACGACTATTTCCGATTTTGCCGATAATAGAAGACCGACCGACCCTAGATTTTTTTGACATGTGACCGTAAACACACATACTTATTTATTTGGCCTGACCATTATGTCTAATATCGACTAGTCATGCACGTGAACCATGCCTCTCATGCATTACTCAAAATTCAGTATGTTCACGCAGCAATCACGCTTCAAATTTGGGTATCTAAGTCCGGTGTTTTAACAAATTTATTCATTCTCAGTAAGCATGGTACGAAGGCGAATATCAGAAGCATAAAGATGGCAAATAATCGGCATGCATACAACAGGGATGTCCTTCAAAGCTATTGGACGTCAGATAGGTTACCACTATGCTGTAGTCAGCCGATTGGTGAGAAAACACACACAAACCAACAATGTGAAAGACATTTTGAAAGTGAAATGACAATCTTATCGTGCCTTTTGAACTGTGAAGGTCAATACTTAAAATGGACATATTTTACTGCAATATTGTGATTAAATATTCATTAAATTAACATTTTTCTTGACAGGTCACCATTGCGTTCTTGAGATTTTCTGGTCAGTAATCTCGCGATAATTGTCCTATCATTTGTCATTTCAAAAAACATGGGGGTGCTTAACTTTTTTCTTTGTGTATATTTGTAGTCTTTTACCTATATCAAACAATTTATCTGTATACTTTTTATAATGACATTTCAATAATAAAATATAATTGCAGTATAAATTTTATTGATTTTTTTTTTCAATTTTCTTTTGTACAAGATATTAAAATAACATTATAAATATTAATTACCACAATCTCAATAACTTTAATCTTATGCATCATTTTCTTTTCTTTTTTCACCTTAAAAAATAAGGACTGCTAACACACATGTATTGCATACAAAGATACAATCAATTTCCCATAGTACAGTGGCCTAGTTTTCTGCATAAAGACGCGAAATGGGAGGAAAATTCAAACACTGTAACATCATGTCTCAACTTTATATATTGTACAAATAAATCTATTATTTCAGTGTCTACAAAACCACGGGCCTTATTTAATAAAATTGTATTCCACATTAGTTATTGAATAACATTCTTCTGTCATCATACACTTTCTAAACCCAGTTTCTATCAATTACAATACATACTGCTGAAATCAAAGGTAATCAGCGGCAGATCATAAAACATTCGAGTACAAAATGTATACTCGTACTCCAAAATCATCCAATCTGAACACCATATACTGAATACAATATTGACAACTACAAAACTCTAATATGAGTACAAAACACTAGTGTGAGTGCAAGACTCTAGTATTGAGTACAAAACTCTAGTATGAGTACAAAACTCTAGTACTGAGTACAAAACTCTAGTATGAGTACAAAACTCAAGTACAAGTACAAAACTCTAGTACTGAGTACAAAACTCTAGAATGAGTGCAAAACTCTAGCATTGAGTACAAAACTCTAGTACTGAGTACACAACTCTAGTACTGAGTACACAACTCTAGTATTGAGTACAAAACTCTAGTATGAGTACAAAACTCTAGTACTGAGTACAAAACTCTAGTATGAGTACAAAACTCAAGTACAAGTACAAAACTCTAGTACTGAGTACAAAACTCTAGAATGAGTGCAAAACTCTAGCATTGAGTACAAAACTCTAGTACTGAGTACACAACTCTAGTACTGAGTACAAAACTCTAGTATGAGTACAAAACTCAAGTACAAGTACAAAACTCTAGTACTGAGTACACAACTCTAGTACTGAGTACAAAACTCTAGTATGAGTACAAAACTCTAGTATGAGTACAAAAATTTAGTACTGAGTACAAAACTCTAGTATGAGTACAAAACTCTAGTATGAGAACAAAACTCTAGTGTGAGTACAAAACTCTAGTATGAGTACAAAACTCTAGTATGAGAACAAAACTCTATTGTGAGTACAAAACTCTAGTACTGAGTACAAAACTCTAGTATGAGTACAAAACTCTAGTACTGAGTACAAAACTCTAGAATGAGTGCAAGACTCTAGCATTGAGTACAAAACTCTAGTATGAGTACAAAACTCTAGTACTGAGTACAAAACTCTAGAATGAGTACAAAACTCAAGTACAAGTACAAAACTCTAGTATGAGTACAAAACTCTAGTACTGAGTACAAAACTCTAGAATGAGTGCAAGACTCTAGCATTGAGTACAAAACTCTAGTATGAGTACAAAACTCTAGTACTGAGTACAAAACTCTAGAATGAGTGCAAGACTCTAGTACTGAGTACAAAACTCTGGTACTGAGTACAAAACTCTAGTACTGAGTACAAAACTCTAGTATGAGTGCAAGACTCTAATACGAGAACAAAATACTAGTGTGAGTGCAAGACTCTAGCATTGAGCAGAAAACTCTAGTATGAGTACAAAACTCTAGCATTGAGCAGAAAACTCTAGTATTGAGTACAAAACTCAAGAACAAGTACAAAACTCTATAAAGAGTACAAAACTTGTATTTAAAAGTTTAATGACAATAAGACCCAGTCTATTACTGTCAGCTATGTAAGTGACATATACATCTCATCACATGATTTGTACATTACATACCACTGACATCAAATGTAATCAGCTGATGTTTGTTTTCAGTCCCCTTCTACGTGTTTGTAAATGAGTAGCAGAGACCTAGCTCAAATGGCACAAGACATACTGCATGAAAGGTACACAATGATCTCAGTCCAGATCGGAGACCATTGCATACCAGTACTCTCCAACATAAAAACATGATCAGCTGAACCCTGTAATGTCACAATCTAAGCAAGGATCAGTCAAATGTTTTGATCTAGTACATTTTAAACCTACTTATCCTTCTTCTATCAGATGACCCCTTCTTACAAACAAATAAAAAAACCACAAAACCCAGTTATTTATACAAAAGTGCTTTATGATTCATATCAACTCCTGGTAGTATCAGTATTCTTATCTAATATAATGCAAGGGGACACTTGGTTTTTTATTATGTAGAACAAACTCATGATCACACATTGATTTTTTAAGAGTACAGGTATATCCTTAGCTGTACTTCTTTATATAGTGTCAACAAAAATATACTTTTATTATAGAAAATAATCCGGCATCCAATATTGTCAATATTGATAACCATAGTTCTAGTTTCTACTTTACAACAGACAGGCAATAATTCAGATGTGGATATTTTTTTTATTCTTATTGATCAGTGCTGATTCTATTTTCTTCCAGAGATCTAGATTGCAATTTGAAGTAAACTGCCCAATGATCATGACATAGAACTTTGATATTCCAAAAGATTGATAAAAAAGAGCATTAAATTACAATAGTATATTTATATATATATGTTTTGTATATCATAAATAGATCACTAGGCCATTTTTATTTTCCAATAAATCTGACATTTTCAACTTTTTCCTGAATACCAAATGTTAATATCTTGTACACCTAATTACAATGTTTATTTCCTTATCAGTAAAATGACTTTATGATAGGAAAATCTGGATCAAATTGATATAATCATATTTACATATATCTTTATTCATTTCGTAGTCATGTTCTGATAATAAAAATAACATATAATACGGTCCCTGCAAAGAAATAACACCTGCATGGACTATTTTAAACAGGGAGTTATGGTGAAAAAAAAACATTCACTCAAACATGTTGTATTGGCATTGATCATAACTTTATTTTTACCAATTTATACACTTTTCATTATCGGCAGAGGGAAGGACAGTCCTCGCATGAACACCAGTTCTATGGTCCACGACCAGTAAAACTTTCTTCGGACCAGTAAATTTTTCAGTTTTTATTTAGATATATATATAAAATCAATTCAAGAATTTGATTCGGACTAGTTTTAATTAAAATTTTCATTTCAAGGACTGAAGGGGTAAGCAAAACAATTTTTTTTGCTTTTGGAATTTGATAAATTAGAATGTCAAACATTCTGTCCTTGTTTTCGTAGTAAGTGGATTGGTCATCTTCATAAATTTGGATTTGTGACATATTATTATTTATAGATATGATGAAACAAATATTTACAGTCCTAGCTCACTGATTTGGGGGGGGGGGGGGGGGGGGGGGGGTAGGGTAATGGTGTTTAATGCCACTTTCAATAATATTTCAGCTATATCGTGGCAGTCAGTTCAATTGGTGGAGGAAACTGGAGAAAACTCACTGATCAAATAACATAATATATTCTGACCTTATTTCCTTGATAATGCTTCCTGGTCAGCAGTGACGCAGAAAGGATTAAAGTACAGTATTGGAACAGGTTCTGGCAAGAGACAATCAGCTGGATTCTCACCTATAGTGAGGTGTAGTCAATACAATACAACTTTGTGATACATTGTATGTTTGTCAGTAATGAGACAGGTTGGTGGTATTCTCCTGGTACTCTGATTTTCTCCCCTAGTAACTGAGTGAGTGAATGATTGTTTTTGCCGTGAAGTGGGCAATTTTTCAGCTATATTGTGGCAAGAATAAGTAAGAATTCGATGAGATGATATCTACTTTGTACTAGATAACAATCTTAGTTGTATTTTCATAGTGCTAGCTCACTGAAACAACAGTCCATAGCTAGACATGTTGCTGAACTCCCGAGACATTAACCTAATTCTGAACTAACCAGCTTTTCCTCTTACTCCTTAATGCCGCGTGTTTAGCAGAGCAGCAGCAAATACTGATTTTATTATCTTTGGCATGATTCGACCAGGGTTCTAACCCAAGAACTACCACAATTGAGGCTCCACTAAAATATGTGGTTCCTTCTCTAGTAAAAATGCCTACCATGATTCATGTGTATAACCGAAATATTGCTGAAAATCACATTAAACACTAATATTCCACCCTCCGTTTACATGTACTTGCAGAAATTTTAGAATGTCAATGCTGACCAGAGTTTACATATGGATGAATGATACTTGTATACTTGAAAACCTAGGTTTTTATTTTTATTTCACAACACCTATTTTTACATAGTTTCTCTGGGTAAAGCTATCAAATTTATCTTATTATATCTGTCTACTAAAATGGAATGTCTGCTGGCTCCAATACAAGTGCCTGGCCAAAACAGAGTGTCTCTTTGAAATTCAAGATAATTAAGGCCATATTTCACAGTTAAATGGCAAGTTCAGAAGCTACTATCAAATAGGTTAGAATTTTACCAACTTTTCTTCAAAGTGAATATGATAAGTCATGTTTTATTCTATTATAACATTATCTAATTTTAATAAAAATGATAAAAATATAATTGGAGCACTACATGAGGCAATTACAAGGTTGATATAATTTAGACAAGCTCCAAAATTGCAGAGATGAAAGTATTTCAATTAATAATAATCTTTGAGAAAACCCAGATTACCTTGGGAAGATTTTATCTTGATAGGTCAGTTCCATTCAAAGGGAGATAATCTCTGATAAAAACTTTAGAGTATCAATGAAGGTGTGTTTGTTGCTAATATTCAGCAGATAAACATTGCACTTTGCTGATTTCATCTGTTAGCATAAAGTCTAATAGAGGGTGGTCATAATTGCTATGTTAATGTTTATGTAATTAATCATTAGAAATTGTTATCATGATATAATCTGGCAGTCAATGATCTGGCTGTAGAGCTGACATAACCTTACAAATCCTTATTAGATAAAGCAGTTCAGTTATCTTTGATATTTGAAAACTGACCATGATTAAAACATACAGATGACACTGAATAATTTGTCACTATTTAATGCCAGTTATAATTATATAATTTAAAAAAATTTTTTTTATCATTTTTTGTACAGTAGGTGGCAGTCAGTTTTATGCTATTTTTTTACTGGAACAAATCATTTGAAATGTATAAAAATGAGAGCATCTTTATCATAATTTATATTTCACTTCACTCACTCATCAGTTTTTGAAATATCAGACTGAAAGTCACAAAACTTTGTATTCAAACTCTAAAATAACAAAGCTAAAAAAAAAAAAAAAACACAAAAAAAAGGATCAAAGACTTAATGGTTAGGTTGTATTCTCAAAAGCCACCACAATGTAAAGTCCCACAAATTTGACACATTCAAAGAATCAGGGTTGAAACTTGTATGAGGAGTTGATAAGACAAAAGTGGAACATTGGTCCTTTTGTAACTGTTTAACAGAATAAGTCCCTTTTTATGGACATTTTTAACAGACTAAGTTTCAAAATATGAAAAACAGAGAAAAAACTCTTTTATGGTATTAGTTATATAAAATGAGGTGTTTAATTTCAATAAGCTTGCCACCATTTTATTTATCAATAAGTTTCAAGCATCTGGATTGAAAACATCAGGAGGAGCCTTTGTTGACATAGAAAAATTGGAGATAAAAAAAAGTATAGAAAAGTTTTATAATGAAGGCTACACATTTTTTTTTAAATTATGCATGCAATAAATCTTTTAAAAAAGTTTCAAAGAATGGGAGGAGTTTATTATACAAAATAAGTATCCCCTCCCCCACTAGCCATTCATTAAGACTATCATTGCAGGATTTACAGTCAGTACAATGTGACTATAACTCAAGGCTTTCAATATTTTTCAAGTCTACCAGTACTTCACTATTTACAGGTGGTACTTTTTATTAAAATTTGAACAATTTTCATGAATATCTTATACAACACCCTTTAAAATCAGTGGGTACCAAAGCCTATATTACACAGGGTAAGTGTACCAGTAACCACCCCTTATTGAAAGGCCTGTAACTTTTATTTATAGTTTGACAGCCAAATTATAGTGTGATCCTTCCTTTACAAAAATAAGCATAGAATTCAAAAAACCAATTACACAATCAAATGTTTTAAGCCATAATTTTTTTCACCAACTTGCTCGAAACCCATATTAAAAAAAAAAAAATCTATTTATTCAAACAAATTCTTTCATAATTTTCACTTGTCCGAATCCAGTTTTACTTGTCCCGGGCATTGGGCAAGTGCAAAGACTGATTTAAGTTCTGCGAATGGATTTCTAGCAAAATCACAAAATGGATTAATAGCTATAGATGTAATACCATATAATGTATTAATACCCATCAAATGGTCACTTCATTTGTACCTTTAATATCATTCCCCATTCTTGACTGATTTTTATGAATTTTTATTACCATTGTGAATAAATAATTTATTATAAAATGGACAAAAACATCAAACGATTGATCTTACACCATGCAAAAAATAATAAAAAATGTAATCCCTTTTATATAATACATAACTTTTCATATTCAAATTTAGATTTTATGAAATTGACATTTGATAAGAAATTGTAACGTCTGTTTCTCTAATTCAATTTCTACAGGGGACTGACTATCTATTGGTTTTCATTTAAATTTATGTCAAAATCAATATTTTTAGTAATTTCCGTTTTTTTTTAACATAATAGAGGGTTATATTTGACACATCGCCTTTTACAACACAAAACAGTTATCTGTCAATTTCAAAGAACCATCTGTTCACATAATCTATCAGAGGCCATATGATATAATTTAATTGGTAATTGCCAAGCAGTTAATTATGAAAATGCATTAGGACATTAATAATTTAATTCACCTTTTCATTCAAATCAAGATGCATGGCTAGGCACTTTTCAACTATGATTTTAAAACAAGATACAATATTTTCTTACTTTGTAGTATTAAAAAGTAATCACACATTATCAATTTGGATAAAAGTACTAGGAAGGATATCACAAAGAAAAAAATATACACCATTTTATTCACACGATTACAATATAACAGTTGATTATTGATAACAGTCAATAATTATAAAATTATGTAATTGTTCTTGTCACAAATTAACTTAAGTAAGTTTACATGACAATAAAGTTTATTATTATTAAAAAAAAAATTAAATTAAATGATATTTCTATTTTCGTTTCAATCATAATTAATTTTGTTTTTTAATAAGATGAAGAGGGTTAGAGGTGTGTTTTAATAACACCACTTTCAACAATATTCCAGTTACATCATGGCGGTCAGTTTTATTACTGGAGGAAGTAATGATTTCCCCTTTGTATTAGACCAACACGCTTAGGTGAATTTTCATAGTAGACATACATGTATCGCTCCACTCATACATTTTTTTGATTGCTGAGTACTTAGCAAAGAAGTAACAAATGCCAATTTCATAGTTTGACCTGTGACCCAAAATCTACCACACTCCAGGCAAGCACTCTAACCTTTAGTTGGGGTTCAAATGTGCTGTTGAAGTCAAGGTCAAATGACATATGAAAACAAACTGACATGGTCATTCTGATTATTTACAAAACAAATATTGCTGACCCATATAGT
This sequence comes from Bathymodiolus septemdierum, assembly GCA_963383655.1. Taxonomy (NCBI): domain Eukaryota; kingdom Metazoa; phylum Mollusca; class Bivalvia; order Mytilida; family Modiolidae; genus Bathymodiolus; species Bathymodiolus septemdierum. Next base: position 80,160,766 of record OY726518.1, read on the forward strand.
ATTAGTATTGAAAAGGACCACAATGGTCTAGTGGTTTAGGTAATTGATCGTCTGTAATAACAAGGAAGGAGGTACTAGTATAAGTTTATGCTCAGGTACCACAAACTGTTATCTACTTGTACTTTAAGTTCAAGCAAGTTTACAAATTAGTTAGCGACATAGTTGTTTTCTCTGTTTACCCCAGCCTGCCTAGTTGTCATGATGCAGCTGAAAATCTGTTGACCAGTTATGGTTGATTTGTGTATGGTTACTTGGGAACTCAGTAACCACTACAGGATGAATTTGGTAACCATGTGTGTTACTAAAATTACTATAAATAAACTTTAATACAATGGAAATCATAGGAGGATTCAGGTGGAAGAGGAGACCTGGCTAAGTCACTAGCCCCAACCACCTGCATTTGCAAAAATAAAAATAAAAATACAGGCATGTCTTAGTGAAATTTTTGGTCTGTGACCCCCTTCCAAACCCAATGTAGTGCTTCCCTTCTTTTGAAAAGTTTGGATGTTCTGTAAATTGACCACAAAGGTGAGCTCATCATACATGTGTCTGGCTCACTCCTTGTAAGTACTTAAAGATGGCTATTCAGAATTATCATGTCTAGAATAAAATAGACAATAGACAATATTTATTGGTACTAACACATGTACATAGATGGTTACGACACATAAAGAAAGATATACATGTAAAATATATATAATATCAATACATGTGGGAGGACAGTGGCATCAGCTTGCATATTTTTTTTACATACATATATAAATAATAAAATGAAGAATGATTCATACTTGGGTGTCCAGAACCTTATCTTTTAAATGAAACATGGTTGCATAAAATTAACATTGTTGTTGCTTGGCCTGAAAGTGTGCAACCTGACAAATCGACAAACCCTAGGATTAAATGAGGGTGATGCCTAACATAAAAGTCAGTCATGTAAGGACAATTATTTTCCACAATCTGCCACATGGCCTCATCACTTGTCAAGGCCAGCACCTGCCATGTGCTTGTATGCAAATTACTTCAATCTGATTGGTCAATTTTAAATTTCTTATTTTTCTGTAACATCAGAAAATCAAATATGATCTAATAATTGATTGGAAAATTGAGAAGATTAAAAGAAACATAAATATTGATTAGCAACACAATTTCAATCCTATTTTAATATATTCAAATTCTATACCAGATTTGTCATAAATATAATTTTATTACATTTATTTTCTAATCAGTAAATTTAACAAATCTGAACGAAGTGTGAGCATTATAAAAGTTCACTCATAATGTCATATCAGAAAGTCTTTTAAACCACATTAAAGAAATTATTAGTTTTATGATAAACTTCACAATCCATTTGTAAATTATAATGGGTAAAATATAAGAGGGTCAGGTTTTGTAAGGTACTGAGGAAATCTAAAATGTCATCATCTCTGAAGAAAGTACAGTATATTTAATAAGTCTATGCATATGTATTTATTACCAAAATAACACTGCAAAAAAATGTCACGGAAAACGAGTTTCAATATGTACCGGTACTCAAATCAACAGTCCCTTCAAAGTATAGCAAGCTTAAAATCAACAGTCCCTTCAAAGTATAGCAAGCTTAAAATCAACAGTCCCTTCAAAGAATAGCAAGCTTAAAATCAACAGTCCCTTCAAAGAATAGCAAGCTTAAAATCAACAGTCCCTTCAAAGAATAGCAAGCTTAAAATCAACAGTCCCTTCAAAGAATAGCAAGCTTAAAATCAACAGTCCCTTCAAAGAATAGCAAGCTGAAAATCAACAGTCCCTTCAAAGAATAGCAAGCTTAAAATCAACAGTCCCTTCAAAGAATAGCAACTTAAAATCAACAGTCCCTTCAAAGAATAGCAAGCTTAAAATCAAGTCCCTTCAAAGAATAGCAAGCTTAAAATCAACAGTCCCTTCAAAGAATAGCAAGCTTAAAATCAACAGTCCCTTCAAAGAATAGCAACTTAAAATCAACAGTCCCTTCAAAGAATAGCAAGCTTAAAATCGAGTCCCTTCAAAGAATAGCAAGCTTAAAATCAACAGTCCCTTCAAAGAATAACAAGCTTAAAATCAACAGTCCCTTCAAAGAATAGCAAGCTTAAAATCAACAGTCCCTTCAAAGAATAGCAAGCTTAAAATCAACAGTCCCTTCAAAGAATAGCAAGCTTAAAATCAACAGTCCCTTCAAAGTATAGCAAGCTGAAAATCAACAGTCCCTTCAAAGAATAGCAAGCTTAAAATCAACAGTTCCTTCAAAGAATAGCAACTTAAAATCAACAGTCCCTTCAAAGTATAGTAAGTTTAAAATCAACAGTCCCTTCAAAGAATAGCAAGCTTAAAATCAACAGTGCCTTCAAAGAATAGCAAGCTTAAAATCAACAGTCCCTTCAAAGCATAGTAATTTTGAAATCGCAAGTCCCTTCAAAGTAATACAAGTTGAAAAATCGACAGTCCCTCCAAGTATAGTAAGCTTAAAATCAAGTCCCTTCAAAGAATAGCAAGCTTAAAATCAACAGTCCCTTCAAAGTATAGCAAACTGAAAATCAACAGTCCCTTCAAAGAATAGCAAGCTTAAAATCAACAGTCCCTTCAAAGTATAGCAAGCTGAAAATCAACAGTCCCTTCAAAGTATAGCAAGCTGAAAATCAACAGTCCCTTCAAAGAATAGCAAGCTGAAAATCAACAGTCCCTTCAAAGAATAGCAAGCTGAAAATCAAGTCCCTTCAAAGTATAGCAAGCTGAAAATGAACAGTCCCTTCAAAGAATAGCAAGCTTAAAATCAACAGTTCCTTCAAAGAATAGCAACTTAAAATCAACAGAATAGCACGCTGAAAATGAACAGTCCCTTCAAAATATAGCAAGCTGAAAATCAACAGTCCCTTCAAAGTATAGCAAGCTTAAAATCAACAGTCCCTTCAAAGCATAGTAATTTTGAAATCGCCAGTCCCTTCAAAGTAATACAAGTTGAAAAATCGACAGTCCCTCCTAAGTATAGTATGCTTATGTCTTATATTTTGGATAACAAATTTACAATTTCTTCTTTACAATGTGAAAAATGTCAACTACAGGGAAGAAAATATACATATAAATATATATACACCAATGAAAAAAACAAAAACAAAAACAAACAAAAAACGAAAAAAATTATATGACCCCATACTATTTATTGTACGGTATGTGGGGCATAAAAAATTCATTTGAGAATAAAGGGTTAGGTTAATGCTATGATGTGCACAGCATGATAAAAATACCAAGTGGACAACAGTCATCGACTTTAGCAGTGGTCCGGTGGCCCACGGCCAGTGAAAATTGATTCGGACCAGTGACTTTTGCCAAATGTTTTCAATAGAATCTATATAAATATTCTAATTTTGAAGACTGAGACAAGGGGTCCATCTTCCACTAGTTTTACTGAAAACCATGAATGTCAGACAAAAAGTCATAACTTTGTAGAATCTGTTTGAAAAATGTAAGAAGGAATTTCATAAGGCATTCAGATAAAAAAAAAGATTAAATTACACTTCAAATTAGAAAAATAATGATAAAACTTAATGCCCCTTGATAGTGACACTTAGCAGTGTGTACATATATTTTCTTAATCTTTACTATTATTACTCAATGTACAATTAATCATAGGTATAGGTAATTATTGAAGGTAGAATACAAATTATAATAATCTAAATTATCCAACCAAATGAAATATGAAATACCAAAAGTTTGAAGCAGTAGGCAGGCCAACTTTCTTCAGTGATGAAGATTTTTAATAAAAAAAAAAAAAACCTGTACACTGTGAAAGGTTTTCAGAAGACAATATACCCATCAATTTATCCAAGTTACAATAATATTTTTAATAGTATCGGTGGTGTAATGTCTAGTGTGCTCACCTTGAGTGTGGTAGATCATGGGTCTGATCGGGTCAAACTAAAGACTAAACAATAGGTATTTGTTGCTTCTCCGCTAAGCACGCACTCAATAACATTATTGGTGGACAAACTAACAAACAATATTTTATTTATAGCCTGCATACTTTTTACAAGCTTTGTCACTGTTAACCTGCACTAGTGTTTTTTGTTTTTAAATCTTGACGTTCCTATAACTTATGAGTGATTATCCTAAGATTTTTCGGAGACACCAAAACCATAATATTTACTAATTTTCACAAATAATTTACAGCACTTTGAACCATAAAAAATACATAGGATTATTCCACTTTCATACAAGATGTTATCCATTTCTTAACAATTTATTTATCAAAGTGACTCCTGAAACAAATTTCATACAGAATCTTGTCTACTGAAATATTAAATAAATGATCATTTTTTTGTAGTTGGATTCAATTTCAAAACCACATCAACGGGGAGTATCTCCTATAAAAACAAAAAGCAATACACATCACATGGCTAACTTTTTTGTTAGTTGGTTTTAATTTCAAAGTCATTTCCTGGGCTATCAGTTTAATAGATATAGCAGAAAAATAGGTGGCATCTGGCATAAAAAATAACAACTTATAATCAAAACCATAACCAGAACTCAAGTTTGACAAACTTTATAAAAGTGCTGATGATACAAATTTCTGTCACTGAGGTAATGTATGGGTAAATCTAACTAACACATTTTCACAAGGACAAGCAGACTTCCTGTTCTAAGGGAGATAATCCACTTTGGAAAAGGCAGCAAGGCAATTTTTGAGCAATGTGGTGAGTGGCTCACCTTAAATTTGTTTTTAAAATGTAATGTACTACAAGTCTGCTACTGTTAGATTTTACTTCATTTCATGCTAAAATAATTAAACTTATAATTATCGGTATTTTTTGTGTAAAATTAACAGTGTAAATACAAAAGAATGTAGCTGACTTGGTGTAAATATCAGTTACTGATTCTATTAATTTAGCCGTCTCCCATATAAAAAGGGTTTGGTTTATGGTGTTTAACTTTCAACAATATTTCTGTTATATTGTGGTGGTCAGTTTTATTGGTGGAGGAAAACTGTCATAAGTCACTGACAAACTTTATCACATAATGTTGTATCAATTACACCTCGCCATGAACGGGGTTCGAACTCACAATTTTATTGGTGACAGGCACTGAATGCACAGGTAGTCATAAATCCAACTACCATACAATCTCGACCACGACGACCTCCATATAAAAAGGGATTTTCTCAATACTGACAATAATTATAAACAGAAAGTTAAAAAATTGATTGTCAACAATTCCACCAATATCAACAAAATAAACAATCACTTCTCACAATAAATCATTGAACACTACAAGACCACTACAGATGGCCCTTGAAATCAATGTCCTGACTTGGGACAGACACAGAAATGTGGCAGAGTTAAACCAGTTACTGGGGATCAAATGCATGTGATTTTGACAAATACACAAATGTATAACAAATATGACTTGGAAATTGTGACCGATTAATAGCTAATATGCAGTACTCGGCAAAGATATGTCCGATATTGATTAAAATAATTCCTTATATTTGTACCAAAAGAACGGTTGAGGCAGTGCATCTACAATTACAACCAACAGTATCAATTGTGAAATAGAAAGGACTATTATACAGTACTAATCTAACACAACTGTCAATATCACAATTTTACGAATAAATTGAAAACAAAAACAAAAACAATTTACTTCCTCGTTTCTAAGATTTAAGTAGTAAACCTTAGATCACTTGGCCACCAGGACTTGAAATGACTTGAAATTACTGTAAGACAATTTACTTGGCAGCTTAATAGAAACATCTAATGACAGAAGACACCTATACAATTAATTTTCATCAGCATTTTCCTGTGTTGTCTAATATTACCCAAGAAATTGATAACAGAAGTATATATGCTTCCTTTGATTAAAATAATAAATATTGAAAACACAATTACAACCAGAGGCCCACCATAGCCAGTATAAACACCATTACAACCAGTATTGCTGCTGTCCAAAGATAATGTACAAAATGTACATGCATCAAGGTGCGGATGCAGGATTTTATGCTAGAGGGGTGGTGCTCATTTTGTAGACGAGAAGTCTAAGGACTCTATCGGATCAAGGTAAGCACTCGCTGCGGCAATGTGACACATCCGCTCCTGAGAATTAGTAATTACTGGTAGACAATGTAAATGGTTACAAAGAATATATAGTACATTGTATTGCCTAATTTTACAAAAAACGATCGGCAGCAATTTTTTAAGAGGAGGCACACATTGTCTAAAATCCACGAATGCATTAAAACACAAACATTGTTAGTGGAGCATTGTATGATATTCAATGGGATGCCTTTAACCGGTTAACACTGCCACATTTTTTTTCACCTCCCAAGCCAGGATCTGAATTTCCAAGGCCATATGCTATGTTCTTTTTTTCTTCGTTGAATGGTTTGAGGTCAGAGGCGATTGTACGTTTTGTTGATATTGGTGGAATTGTTGACCATCACTGTTTGAACGTCCTTTTCATAACATGTTTGTATCAGAGTAATGTAAATATGCTTTACAAAATTTATCAAACCAGAAAAAAAATCCATATGCTGCTTACTCTACATATACTCTATTTGTCAATTAAAATCTTTCATGAAATCAAGTTAATATTATATATCGCAGATTTAACAAGAAATTGCCAGAAAAAAAATCTAATCAAAGCTGGGTTTTTTTTTTTAACTTCTTTATCAAATAATCAATATTCTTCTAACTTTGTTTTAACAGAAGTGAAACTAAGCCACTATAGATTACAAAAGTATTGGTACCGAAATCAAGGTTAGCAATAGCATCTCAAAATTCAATGCTGAAAATATTTTTGTGAAAAAGAAACGAAGATTTGGTTACGGTTACTATAGCATAACTTTAATAATGCCATACATAAATTCCCCACACTGGACCCCCCTGGTATCAAATTGAAGTAATAAACAGTAGAACTTTCACCATATTTTCTATATTAAAAGTTAAGATAAGACAAACACATACATCCTGTAAGATAGTCAGAATGTACTTGAAAAAGTTCTTCAATTCTTCCTGTCATGTTTTCACCAGGAAATATTATTACATTTAGTGTAATATCTAGGTCAAAACTTACCAATTCATTCTAACTTCTCTTATTGAGTGTGCTTAGTTCATTATTCAAACTAAAAACATTTATCTAATTATCCAACAAATTATCAGCAGTCAATTTACAAAATCAAGTTCTCCTTGACCTTCAAATACAGAAAGACACAGTAGTATGTTCAAGGTGATCTGAAGTCTCTTAGTAGAGGGATACCTCGCTTTGACTAGAATACATTACACTCCTCACAAGAGTGATTGCTTCAGTGAGTGATTGTTGTTTAACGCCAACTCAGCAATTTTTCAGCTATATCATGGCGAGAACAAGTTAATTTTCAATGAGAAGATAATACGGTTCGCTTTGTTGGATTTTTATATTGCTAGCTCACTGAAACAACAGTTCTCTGATAGACATGTCGTCCCACTCTGACACATTATCCTGATTCCAAGCCAACCAGTCTTTGCTCTTTCTCCTTAATGCTGTATGCTTAGTGGAGAAGCAACAAATACCAATTTTATAGTTTTTGCTTTGAATGATCGGGGCTCGAACCCACGATCTACCACACTTGAGAAGAGCATGCTAACCATTACACCACCGATGTGGTTAAATCTAGGGGGATATCTCGCTCTGACTGAAATACATTACACCTCTCACAAGAAGCCTCATAGTGACTCTCTCACATGTTGAGTAATAAAAAAACAACTTTTATATTCGCTTACATCTATTTCCATTTGTGCTAAAGATATTTACAAATAATGTATTAATTTGTAATTATATTACATATATCAGTAATTTGTAATTATATTACATATATCAGTAATTTGTTGTAAACGGGAAAGGATTTCTCACATTAATATCACATAGAAGACAAACCTTGAGATACAAGACGAGATGAGAAGTCCAAATTTGAGTTAAACATATCAAAGATAATAAGTTTTAATCGAGGATTTGTCAAGATGACGTCAATATAAGGTCACATTAGAAAACAGTGATATGTTTGTATCATGTTTGTTACTTGATAATAGATATTATCATGTCTAAAAATAACATATTTTTTTTTTTTTTACAATTCATCGATAATTATTATTATTAACCCAGGCTAAGCGGAAGTAAATTCCTAAAACAAAATCCAACAGTACTTGTAAAAATGTAAGCGAGAGGTCTGTTTGTGACTGTAAGAAGATGAACTACAATCCAAAGGCTATTCATCTTAAATATGCTATTATTCTACATAAATATTATAACACAGAATTTTTCTAAAATAATTATTATTGAAATGTCCACAGCTTGTATAGTATACATTGTAATAGCTCTATATAATATGTCCAATTACACCACTTCCCTTGCTCTTCTCACCCCGCCCCTTTCCCTACAATTTTTTTTTTTTTCAAAGAATTAATATGTACAATGAAGTGCATCAGTACTATGCAATTCAAAACCTAAACCTTTAAAAATTACTAAATACATTTAATGCATAAATTGTAAAGAAAGAAAACAAAATGCTGCTCCGGATCAAAATGTGGCCATTAACAACAAGTCTGGATATGAATACAAAGTACCGAACAATGGTGTCGTTGATTTTCAGGTGAAAGAATACACATTTAACGATCAGATGATTTTACTTCAGAGTTTAAATTGACAATAGCATCTCCGATTACAATCAGGGCACAAATAACAAGGTCTCTGCCATGAATCAAACCTTACACACTTCGATAGACACCAATATACCTGACTATAGAAAGACGTGCTGATGTAGTGATTCAAACAATCGGTGACTTATAATTTAAAACTTCTAAACTTTCTTGGTATGTGTATTAATTCCTTTCCATGTCAATTTCGAGACAGATCTAAAAGGAATTAAGCATGACACATATTATTACCTAGATCACAATGTACATAAGATTATATATAATAATAAAGTCTTTGGTGAAACGTTTACTTAGGAATAACAAGAATTGTCTTTTTTTGAAAAAGGGATTATGACTTCACGATTATTATCTTTTATTTAAAGACATTAAAATGATTAGCAGGATGTCAAAATTTACGACCTACATGTATCATGTTTTCAAGTACGTGGTTGTTGATCTTATTTCTTTACTTCTTATTTCTATATGCAAAATCTTGAGTCTATTTGTCTGATAGATGAGTAGGGTGTCACTAAAACCCACTTGTACATATACAACAAGCTGATCAATATTCATACATACTCAGGTCATGATCAGGTTGGTCAGGGAGATGTCAATTGTCTGTGTCAATCAAAAAATTAGTCTAACAGACTTATAGGCCATCTTTTAATCCTTGTGTTCTTTAATCTGACAAAACAAAAAGCAAAAAAGAATTTAGACTATTCGTAAAGAATATTTTAACTGAATTTCAGAAACAACTTAATTTTTTTTTGTTTCACTAAAAGTTCATGAAAGAGAAGTAATCACAAATTAAGTTTTTTTCCCCAATTCTGATAAAACTAGAAACATGTATTCATGAATCATCTCGCATTTAGAATTTATAACATATAATTTGTGCTGTAATATTTCTGCATATCATTACAAAAACCGTAGAACTTTACAAAGAAATTAATAATGGATAGACAATTTTTTTTTATGACAGTGACATTGATTGGAATGTAACAAATTATTTATTTAGCTACATGGTTCTGGATAAAATTACAACATGAACTACCAAATGGTTAGGGGGCTGTCGTGTGTCTATGATTGTTGATCATATGGTAGCTAATGAATTTACACCTACCTAGTATACATGTAATCATCACCACTGAAAGGGTGATTTTAATTTCTGTTCATGACTTAAGTGTACTCGATGTGATGAAGATCATCAGTGACTAGCGACGGTCAGCAGTTTTCCAATAATAACTTACCAAAAGATCGAAGATATTAAAGTGGTAATTAGAAGCAGTAAACTGAAGGACAGATAATACAATGACCAAAAGCAAAAAGGACAAAACATTATACAGAAAACTAAAGATTTGACAACAAAAAGAACCATATTAAATAACTGGCAGTGAACTAAGGTCCCCGTTAACTAATGGTATGAAATACCTGCTCCACTAGTGGTGTAATTCGTGTCACTAACGTTAAAAATTCAGTTTTAAATATTGTTGAAGTGGTGTTGAATAGTGAGTTCAGAGTGATTGTTGTTTATTGTCAAATGAGCAATATTTCAGCTATATCATGGTGAGAACTAGTTACATTCAAAAATATGATAATGATATCTGCTTTGTACTAGACTAACGTGCCTCGGGTAGACTTGTTGCTGCACTCTGACAAATTTTCCAGATTCCGAGTCAACCAGTCTTTGTTCTTTCTCCCTTATGCTGCGTGCTCAGGCCAAAAAAAAATATATGTGTGTTTACTGTCACATGTCAAAAAAATCTAGGGTCGGTCGATCGGCATTATTATTTTTTTATTTTTTTATTTTTTTAACTATCGGCAAAACCAGAAATAGTCGTTCCCGTTTCCGGAATCCGATATTTCATTTTTGAAATTTCCGGTAAGTCGTCATTTGTTGAAACTGTTTTATGACGAGTTACACAGTTTTTCTACCTTCTTTGCTCTCAATTTCGACAAAAAGCTAGCGGTTGAATAAATAAAACATTGTTGCTGATTAAACAACAAAAATGGTTATCCGAATTCTGTGAAAAAATTGATATGGTCGCTAGCAAAAATTAGCGTCGAATAATTGCCGATAAAAAAGGTTAGGGTCGGCGGCTGAAAAATAGGGTGGGTCGGGTGACCGTAAACACACATATTTTTTTTTTTGGCCTCAGCAGAAAAGCATAACAAATACCAATTTTATGGTCTTTGATTTAACCGACCAACAGAACTCAAACCCATGATATACCAAACTCAAATCAAGCATGGTAACCATTACTATACAGTTGTAGTGGTGTGGTGTCAAATATCTTTATCCTAACCATAACCAGACCGGTACAAAGTGTAAAGGCATATCTTACTTCTTAAGACAAGAACAACAAATGTGAATTATAATTAGATTAATAATTATATAATTATGGGGACGGAATTACAGTACAAAGTTATTAACAATTAAACTCCATTATGACTTAAAAGTTGACTGGCTTACCCTAATTAACCAGACAAACCCACACTCTAATTACAGAATCTGAAATCTAAAATTTATAATCAAATCAACATTTAACTTTGAAACAATTTGGTTTATATTTAGTTTAGCATATGACAGCTGTTTCTATTTGTACTAGAGTCCGTATATTAAAAATCTGTGAATAGGGTCTACCATAAAATCTTCATTATCAGATTAACATGCTCATTAAGTACATTAGTTTATTTTAGGTCTAAATATTTAATGATTGTTTGATTTCCCAGTAACAAAGTGAATACATTAAATCTGACAAACTGATTTTATATTGATCTTGTCTTTGGTCCTTAAAATTATGATGCACAACAATTCTTAAGGATAGAACCAATTCCAAAAAAAAATATTAATAACAAAAATTATTCAAAAACAATTTCAATTTCATAAAAATTACAACAAATACAAAATAGATCACTGTGGGAAAAAAAAAAACCAGAAAACAAAAAAACAGGAAAGAAATATCATGATTTTGACAAAATTTGCACATTTTCAATTGACTTAAAACTGACAACTGGTCTATTGACTTGTAGTGATGCACAATCCTTAAGGATAGAGCCACTTAAACAATTTGTTTAATAACAAAAATTATTCAAAAACAACTTCAATTTCAGAGAGTTTACAACAAATACTATATATAGATGACTTTAAAAAGAAGGGAAAAAAAAACAAAAAAAACAGGAAAGAATAATCACATTTTTGATCAAATTTGCTAATTTTCGTGACTTTAAATCACTTCATTTAAATACACATCAAAGGAACCAGGGTTACTTTTAAGCATTATCACCTTAATCAGAATTTGTAAGAAGGATGTCATGTTCGACTGAAATAATACCATTATTCGTTTTTGAATTCTTGGTTACCTGCGTCAACAATTATGATAATATTGGACGACTTCCTTTCAATAATCTAATTTACAAATAAATATATATATACCCTTTTAAATAAATTTCCTGGTAAATATTATTTCCTACATTCAAACCAAAGCATTCGGAAATAACACTTGACAATGAAGAGGGCTTAAGAAAGCGATCCGGATTTCGATATATAGAGTCCTTGAACCTAGAATATATCACTTTACATAGAATACATTACACATGTGTACGTGAAAACTAAACTAGGTCAATTACATCCTGGGACCTCTACTTTACTTGAAATTATAGTACATTTTTTGTATATAAAATTTATTTAATAAAATATCCATCAAAAACAGACACAATTTCATGTACAGCAGAAGTTTTATTGTATTTGTAACATAAATATATATGTCCCTTGTATGTGTATCCATGTCCCCATTATAACAATTTAAACTCTTTTGATGCCTTAAGCTTGTCTATAACTCTTTTTCATAGGAGCTACATTGTGTGAAAAAAATTTTAAATTCTCCAGCCGACATCCCATTCTGGGCTAAAAAAAAATACCTGTGTTTCCACTAACTCTAATTTTAACTCCTTAGTGCTTACCCCAAAATTTTTATTGCCAAACATCGGACCCTTATCCTGTATAGCAAGGTGAAAATTAAAAAAATTGTTTTACCTACCTATATACATTTTTGTAGCTACCCTATTTTTATCAAGAGTGTGAGTAGACACACATATATTTTTTCCCTTGACCCTTAACTTAAGAGAAGAAAGATAGACAAGGGGTCAATATTGAAAGGAGTGTGACTGTTAATGCCAGGATTCTCAATAAAAAGTGAGGTTTATTAGACAAGATATTGGGAGTCAAAACACAAGATGGAATATATTCATTCACTAATGGCCATTTCACTCTCATTTTAGGGTACAAGTGATTCTTATTATTAAAGACCCTACTGTGACTGTGAAATGTAGAACAGCAATAAAAGCGCTGTTCCTGTACTTTAATTTATATCTGCTGTTCCTGTACTTTAATTTATATCTAAGTGTAAAATTGGATGGTCTTTCAAGTTCATTTATATTCATATCCTTTCTTACTAAATCATGTTTTGTAATTTTCGCTTTGAATTACGCCTCGGTAACTTTTGATTTTTCTTAAAACGAATAGTTTTGAAATCTGTATTTAAAAAACAAAAAACAGGTCCCCCCTTACTGAAATGTCTGGATCCACCTCTGGATACAAATAGACCCTCCTCATCTTGTCAGGTCTACTAACAACTGTTTATAAGAGGTCATAAAATGTACTTTTAATATCAACTTGTGATATCTACTAATGACAATGATCATTGAATGTCTTTCATTCATGAATCATGTAGATTTCTTCAAATTTTCTCACCATATATTTGAAGATTCTTCCACTTAATGGTATATAGCTGTTACTTTGATGTGAAGAAATAACAAGGACATAAAAGCTTAGTACCAGTAGTCTGTTTATACTTCTGTTTTTATTGAGGCTGAGGAAGGTATCATAGGGTGTTTATTTACAAAATAAAACAAAATTCAATTGAAGCCAAGTTTAAGAGGTCAACAAATTAAATATGATATATTAACCCAAATCAATTGTTTTTTTTAAAGGAAACAAACTCTTTAGATATCAATATCAATTATAAGAAAAACATATTTTATCCTAGACTTCTAAGAAACACACTTGATTTTTTTTCCTGTATAATTGTACCTACATACAAATTAATTAAACTTCTCCTTGAGTACCAGTTCACTGTCCTCTTGTTTTGCCAAATTCTCACTCTCAGTATGCTTTGAAAACATCCATCACTTCATTTTTTTGCCAAACAATTTGGTCATATCACTGACCAGTTCATATTGTAGTATAATGTATGCTCTTCTTTTAAACTTCTTCAAATATCTGATTCTGTTTTATTTTATTTCAGACTGATAAAAAAAATCATTTAATTATCTACTTGAAATATATGTCAAAATTAAATGTGCAACCAATAACATAACCTTTGACCAACCACCTTGACCTACTTAAGATACAGAAATGGGTGTACCACTCCTATAGAGCCCCACGAAAAGAAATTGATATAAAGTGCAGCTGTTTGCATACTAAAAGGGAAAAATTCATCTATTTCTCCATTACCTAAATGACATAGGGCTGTTAGACTATCTGATCATAGTAGACCCAATGGTGAGAAAACACGACCTCCTACTGGGCCTAACTGGTGTAGATTTCACTGTCTGTCCATCAAAGAGAAACAGATAACAGACAAACTGTATTCCAAATCCTTTGAGACATTCCAAAGTCTTGACCTACATGCAGATCTTGTAATATATAAATTACAGTTTATACAGGCATGAACCCCACGTGTCATATAAATTATACTCTCAGTCATTCAAACTATTTTTTTCTCCCCTCTGATAATTTTGAAGTACATTTTGTAAGTTTCTACAAACCAGGGTTTTGTTTTTGTCAATGACAACTTTGTCAGGTTTTTCTTATTATATTGAGAAAATATTAAATACTGACCAAGATAAGGTTGAATGTTGAAACTTTGGCTGAGAAAATATTAAATACTGACCAAGATAAGGTTGAAGGTTGAAACTTTGGCTGAGAAAATATTAAATACTGACCAAGACAGGGGCGGATCCAGGATTTCAAGTTAGGGGGGGTGCACTTAAAAAAAATTGTGCCGAACGGAGGGAGGCGCGAACATTTTTGGGGTATTTCGTGTGAAAAATCTCGATTTTATGCCAAAAAATCATATTTTTTCCAATTATAGGGGGGGGGGGGGGGGGGGGTGCGTGCTGGGTGCGCCCCCTGGATCCACCCCGGCAAGATAAGGTTGAAGGTTGAAACTTTGGCTGAGAAAATATTAAATACTGACCAAGATAAGGTGAAGGTTGAAACTTTGGCATCTCTTCTACCTATATTAAAATTTGTAAACATTTTTTTTTTTAGAAGTCTCTTGAAATGAGTAATCTGCATATTCTTAATTCTATCTATGTCACGGAAAAATATACTTTATGTAGACAGTGTTTAAAATTTATG
The DNA here is from genome assembly GCA_963383655.1 of Bathymodiolus septemdierum. Taxonomy (NCBI): domain Eukaryota; kingdom Metazoa; phylum Mollusca; class Bivalvia; order Mytilida; family Modiolidae; genus Bathymodiolus; species Bathymodiolus septemdierum. The sequence continues at coordinate 80,175,856 of OY726518.1, forward strand.
CAGGTTCGAGGTCTCTCACCTTACGTGGGTCATTTAAGTTGTGCCTGCTGACTTTTTGATTTTCTATTGAAATACCACTATCTTACTGTCCTTAATAAAATTTCAGACAAATAATATTTGAAAAGTAAAAAACATCTGTTCAATGAGTAAAAACGACTTTAAAAAAATATATTTTGCATTGACATGTTTCCTCGGCACAACGCACACACTACCCAATTGTGAAGTAAATATTAACACTCATCCACACATTTGTAACTTCTCTTGCCAAGAAAATTAGTTTTAAATTTTAGCAGTACAATGTATATCCATCCTCCAGCTGACAGAGGGATAATGAAACAACCAAAGACCCAAAATCAGCAATGATGGAAATTCAACTGAGGGTTTGACTGAATACCAGCTTATGTACCACAAAAGATTCCTTGATCAGTGACGAGTAAACAGGCCTTTCTTAACATACATGTATATTGACATAACAGGTGTTATGTCCTGCTCCATATACGAATACCCAATGCACTATGATGAAAATATAGCTCTTGTTAGACACTCAAAATATTCATTCCAGTAAATAATAAATTGTGTTAATTGATGATCTCCCCCCTCCCCCCTCCTCACCCATATATTTTCACTCAAGATATTGATCAATTTAGCCCCCTCAGCATATAGTAATCTGGCTGAGGGGCTAAATGGTACGTCATTCCATTATGTGAATAGAATATGTTCTGCAGTGTTGTTTTAAATCCCAATGAGGGAAGAAGAACAATGATACAAACACAAAATCACCTAAAAAATCTCCTCACACGGTTGGATTGAATTTTCAGACTTACATACATGTATACATCTATATATATCAAAACCTTAATATAATTTTTGTTTTATTTGTGTCCATTTAGAAACTAATATCATGTGTCATTGGGTTTGCATTCTTCTAACTATCTGTCATCTTTCTGCCATTATTTATTAGAGTTTATAAAAGCCCTAAGGATATTTCATTTTAATCAAACCCTGAATTAAATTTCTGAAGATTCCATTCCCCCAGATGACAAAAGATAGCAATAACTATTATTTTCTCCCCGTCAACGATTTGTAATTTAATACAACTATCTTTTATTACAGAAAACATAAAAAACGTAATTTCGAAACGTAATGGCAATTCTTTAATATTCATCAACATCGCTTCAAACAGCTGGAATCATTTCCAAACAACATTTTAGCCATTTAGTCGGGACAAATTAAGCCGAAAACTTTTAATACAAGCTTTAGGCTTCCTCGCTAAGCCTCTCTAATGCTAACATGTGATTTCCGATTGACATTGCAAACAATAGAACACGGACGACGCAGCATCATTACAAAATGAAAAAGTTCTGTATAATTGCAGTGAAAATGACACCAGATCCTATGAGTTAAACATGCTAATTGCAACTCTGCATTAAATCTTTGTGGAAGATAATTGCACATCAGCTACAATATTTACATTTCACCTTTTGATGTATAAAAGAATTAATATTTTTTCTCTTATCAATTCTTTCCATCAGCACAAATAAGGGATTTAGTTCATCCTCCTTTGTAGCAGTTTTCAACGCATAATTAACTTTTGTCATGTAGTTAGAGATATAATTAAGTAAAAATAAAACATCAGAAAAGAACTTTGGACTTCCTAATGTTTATTAAAAAAAACAACAACAAAACTGCATCATTTATTTAAATGGAAAAGATTAGGCATGACAAAAGTCCTTTGTTTAACTCTTTATACATGTATTGAAATCTTGTGGTTTAGGGTGCATAACATCACTTTCATTAATATTTCAGTTATAGTGTGACTGCCAGTTTTATTGGTGGGTTATACTGTAATATTCAGGAAAAAAAACCTCACAGATCAGCGGCAAGATACAAACAAACCTAATAACAAGAACAAAATAATAACAGATATTATCTAACTTAGTGTGCACGACATGTTTCTGGATCAACCTCCATCAGGCATGTCCACAGTCAAATGACTGTATAACTAAACAATTCCAAAATCCCTGCAAGCAAGAAAACCAAAGGATCTAAACAGTATCACTAAAATTTCAAAAGGCCACCCATGCCAGTCAGGGTTAGTATTAAGGTATTTAATGCCATTTTTAACAATATATCAGGTATATCGTGGCAGTCAGTTTTAATGGTGGAGGAAACCAGGGCTGTCTGAGCAGGGATCAACTCACAACGTTAGTGGCGATAGGCACTGATGATAGCCTAGTTAGTTATAAATCCAACTACTATAGATCATGGCCACGACATCTCCATCCCTCCCTTCCCCCCCATGCCAGGGAGAGAGAGATGAACTCCAGCATCAACAGTAATAACATTTTTCAGGAACTGTAAATTTCAACAATATATACATCCCTCAGTGTAAATAGTCCACCAGCAGAGGTATCCAGGAAAGTAATAAAAATGGAGATGAAAGTTGCATAAAATATGCCTTGTCATAGAACGGAATTTAACCTACATCATTAGTGGAGATAGGCATTGATTGTATTAAATCTTGTGTTAATTTAAGAACAATTTATGCTGTAAATAGAATGTAATACCATTTTTATATCACCTGTTATCATCAACATGTCATAATTTGACATTCTTCATAAAAAATTACAACTCATCATGAAATATATTTGGGTACTACATAATTAAGATTAGCATTATTTATGGGTTATTATATAAGGGTGGTAAACAAATATGGGTCAGTGTGTTATTATTATCGATCTTTTTACCATGGAACTTTACACATGTGAGAAAGAATAGATGAGGAACATAATTAAAAAAAAAAAATCAAACATTATCCAATGACTGACCGACTTATTGTCAGATGAGGATATAATTAACACCACAGTCACCACTTTAAAACAATATTGAAATTGTATATAGTGGTGTGGTGATAAGTTTTATTGATGGAGGAAGACCAGTGCAGAGATACTTCAGGGTTTTTGCTCCCCTTATTTTACTGCCTAATTTCGGCCACATTCCCAATGAAAAAAGGGTCCTTTTTTCCCAAAATCGGTCAGATAATTCCCAAACTGATTGGAGTTATTGTCGGTAAAAATCCGGATTTAGTGACTGTTTCCGGAAACGTTTTTTATATTATGCGATTACATATCCAGTCGTCGGTGCTCTTTTCATCACGGTTTTTTGTGCACTCGGTCTTTATTCTTTTTTGACATAAACATGTATCACAACAGTCATTCTCCTAGAGAGGTTTTCCAATCAGTGCACACAGACAGATACATGATGCTGTAATTGAGTGAAATAAATTCTACTGCAAAGTTATTTTGTTTGTTGTAATGCCTAAGTTAATTTCAGATTCATATTTTGATGATAAAATTTCCCAATTTAGGTTAGGCAGCAATTCCCAAAAGAGCCAGCAAAAACTCTGTACTTGCAACTCCTCTAAATGAGTCCATCACCATTTTTTTTTTACAGACAATAACTAAAAATGTATTAGTTTTAACTCATGTTTTTTTTGTTGGGACTTTTAAAAATGTTATCCTACAAGGATCACTGAATCAGAGTATGGTACCCAGAGAAAACCACATAACAGCCACAAATCTGGCAACGTGGTCGTGGGGCAAGAATTCAACTACCACATGATTCGGCCACCGACAATCAATCGATAAAAACTAGAACAAAACAAGTGCCTCTATATTTCTTTCTGCTGAATGTCTTTTTTCGACTCTACTATCTCATAATAAATCAAAGTAAAATTAAAAGAAAATGATTAAAGAAAGTATTGAAGTAGACAGTAGTTAACTACATTCCCAGAGCTTTGCATGAAAACTAATGCATTTTTCACTCCCATAAAATTTGATTTTCTGGCTCATCAAATTGACATTTGTTCTTGATGTCAACTGTCAAAATAACAGCTGATTGAAACTGACATGGTTGTGTACATTTCATAACCTTAGTTTTCCTGTGTTTTATCAAGCAAGAAATCTGTATGATTTAATCAGCTACATAAACAATACACTTAGAAAATGAATGGTCTTTAATTCCTGCATCTTGTAGATAACATCTTTTTAAATGAGGTCAAGTTAAGAACATGTTTAACTTAAAATATTTATACAATCTAGTCATTTATAGACCAAAGACTTTGCATCTGAGAGATCTTAGTTCTTACAGATATAGATGACAATATATATTTTTTATTTAAATTGTAAAAGCAAAGTTGTGGCCAAAGAGAGATAAATCTTGTATTCATTAAAAATGTTTTCTTGAAGTACTAGTCTAAGGGAGGTAATCAAAACTATATTTCAACAAAAATAACTTTAAATTATTTTCGAATTTTGTGCACAATAAATCAAACAACGATCTTCACAGCACATTTTACATATCATTGTCATTTGCTTATAAGCACGCCCGTAAGCCACAAATCTGACAAAGTAAAAATATTTCAACCATAAATTAAAATCATTCATTTCAAACTGGTTAAAAATCCCTTTCAAAAATTGGGTTAAGTTAATATGATCTACCTTGGGACATACATCAGTCCTTCCCAAGGTCTGTCGGACATGTGGAAATGTCCAGTAAAAATTGGTTTGGTCCTGTAAAAGGTTATTCATTACTGGACCAAATGACCAGTAGGAATCTGAGCACCTCCTCTCTGGAGCATATGTGAATGTCCTATAAACTTGATGCTGGGTCCAGTAATTCATACTCCTTTACTGGACCAAATGTCCATTCAACTTCAATTTGCCTTGGGAAACACTGCAGACATACAAGATGAAGTGTTTTCATACCGAGAAGCATATCAGAACATTATAATACTGGCTGTAATGTCCAATTGTTGTCTGACACAGTAATAGTAAATGAGAAATTTGTGAAAGTATTGTCCTTAATTCCCAGCCTACCTCCGATACAATTATCATGTACTTATTGAAGTACTCTAAAATGAATAGATACTTTGACTTCAACCAAGTGAAATGTAAACATTTAAAAAAAAAATGTTTACTGAAATTTGTACATTAATTTGGTAAAACTATAAAACTTTCCCTTTTATCGAGGAAACTTTAATGCTGTTCCGACGATATCCACTCTACAACTCCACATATTTCAAAATAAAAATTAGCTCTTACCGACTTACGTCAGACAGATTTTCTCAGTATTGTATTTATTCTCAAGTGTAATAAATGAATTTCAAATGAACATATCATATCTGTGTGAAAAATCAAACATTGAATGAATCTATCCAACATTAATTTTACGCTGTGGGCCTGTGGCATTCAAATTCATAGGCATAGAAAGGTGCATTTTGTTACAAAATTTAAGGTCTTACATTGAGGTTTCAGGACCTTCTTTTCAATTTTAATTCAGCTTTTCAGTCACATTGAATCATTTCAAACAAACAGGTTGTTTTTTGTTGGTTATTGTTCAGCATCAAATATTTCCTGCATATTTAGTAATTATAAGAAACATGTAGACCAGCCAGTACTTCCATTGGCAATAAATATTTCACAATAGGTCCTTCATTTTTTTTAATTTTCAAAAATGATACATCCACCTGTCACATCAAAACTATTCTTAATCCATATCCACCAGAAAAAGCATGGCAAATTTTACAGAATCATTTTTGAAACTGTGTACAATGGGAGACAACTCAAATTAAATTATTTTCTCATTTACAAGTCAAATATTATACATCTAACACTCATAAATGCAATTGAAAATTGATTAGAAATTAAAGGCTACTGAAGTTTTCAGAAAAAAATCATTATAAGAATCTCAAAACTTGTAGAAATAAAAAAAAAAACCTCAACAAAATGAACTATAAAATACAGTGAAAACTTCATGTTTCTGAACACATTTCTGTTACAGAATAACAACACAAAATTGTGGAAAAAATTCTTAAATCTGTTCCAATTTTCCCTAAAGCAAAAGAGGAAGTCATATATACATCACTAATTTTATAATTCCCTTAAATACACTGACATTTCGGCCAGCGTCGTACATTGATTTATGGGAACTAATTGATCAACAAAAACTATATTTTTGTACTGAAAACAACTTTTTTTTTTTTTTAAAGAAATACAATGTACATGTACCATGCCAAATGTAAATTTAATAGAAAATGACCAGAAAAAGTTGTAATGAATCAAGACTAGATTTCTGTCCAATAGTATTGGCAATACAGTTCCTGACCTGGTTTTTGACCCCAAGAAGTTGGCAGCTCATCTTGTAATATATGTACAGTAAATGTATTTATAATTATCTACATATTACTAGATCATAAGTAACAAGAGTCTATATATCACTGCCCTGGTAAAGAAGATTCATTGAACTTTAGTATTGCCTACATACATGTACTTGTCTACCCTCTGAGTGTCAAAGAGGAACAAGACTAGATCAGGCAGAGTAGTCTCCCTTCTGGTAACAAAAATTCATAAATCACCTTTCAGAGAGACAATTTCAAAGCCCAAAGAACACATATATAAAGGATAGTTGTGCATCTGATCTATGTCTATTAGTTTTGTGATGTCAGTGCATAAGCAAACATTAAATAATGCAGTATTATACAACATTACCATGACCTTGGAATTATTCCCTTGAATTCAGAGATATTCATTCAGAAATTGCTTTCTCTTTTTTTTTTGGTTGCTTTTGTTGTTAACGCCAACTCAACAATTTTTCAGCTATATCATGGCGAGAACAAGTTGATTTTCAATGAGATGATGATGATGAGGTCCACTTTGTACTAGACCAACACACTTAGTTGGATTTTTATAGTGCTAATTCATTGAAACAACAGTCCGCGGATAGTCGCCCAACTCTGTTACATTATCCTGATTCCGAGCATTACTAATTTAGGGGCCGCTGTGGTCGTGATCATATGATAGTTCAATCAGTGCCACTAAAGTTTGTCAGTGACTTGCGACAGATCGTTGGTTTTCTCCAGGTACTCCAGTTTCCTCCACCAATAAGATAGACTGACGATATAACTGAAATATTGTTGATAGTGGCGTTAAACAACATAACCCTAAGCCTACAGCATTGCTATTTTTTTTCAAGTTAAAGGGACACAACTCAAGATTGGACAATTTTATCTATTAGTGTAATTGTATATGATTCCATCTTAGAAGACAATTAGATAAACGTTGGTACAGAGCCTCAAGATAAGTTACATATTCGTATAATTATGCAATATAAACTGGTGATCCTGAAAACCCAATAAATCTATCAGTTCATGTGTTCTAAAACCCAAGATACAGTTAGATCTACACAAGTGATTGCCTCAATGTAAAAAATGTGTATCCCTGCTACATGTAATAAAAATAATACATCAAATTCAGTATGTTCTGACAGGCCTCAAGAAACCAGGCGAAGTGGGCGAAATTCTCGCCCTATATCAGCTGGAATCACCCTCCCTCAACTCCAAAGTGAAATTAAAGTCACTTTGTTTCTTTTTGCAAGTCGCTCCTTTCTTGCAAATAATCTGCATTTTATGGTAAAGCTGATTGACAAAGCAATTGTAATCAATGTTAAAATGCATAAGAATGAGAGAAAAAGGTTTTATTCAAGCAATAAAGAAAATTAACTTGTTGCGACAAAAGTATCACGGCAAATTTCTAAATTTGTACTGACGAAATTCCAGGTGAAAAGTAAATTCCAAATCTAAATATAATCAAACAGACGCTTCCTGTACCAAATGTGTTGTTGGATTGTGCTATATTTTTTTTATTATTTTAACACAACTTGAGCTATTTGTAGTTTTTTCAAAGGTAAACAATCAACTTGTCAAGTTTTAAACATGGTGGTATTTTAATAGAAACAAGGGGAGGAAACTCATATTTTGATGTAAAACGAATAAAATCTAAAATCGACAAGTATAAGATCAACAACAATAATACAAGTACAAAGCATGAATTTAACATTCAATATGAAGGATATTAACAAGATATTAGCAAAGGCATTTTTTTTTTAAATAATGCAAAAAAAACAACACATTTTTAGCAGAAACATGTCTCTATGAAGCCATTGGAAGTCTCCCTGTCATGCCTTCACTTCTTCCTCATGTTCTCTGAGGGACAAGTCAAGTCTCCCTGTTTTTTGCAAGTGTTGTGAGCCTAGCTGCAATAATGTAGCTCCTGTGACAAACTTGTGTCTCGGCAGAGCTACAACGCGGTCCCATTCATCACAATGGAGCAAAAAAAAAGTTGCAGTTGAAACGTAAAAACTCACTATTTACGCTTCAAACATTTCATTATAACTTTTACTGATGATCCCAGTCCTTGTTAAATCGGTTTGGCTGAGAAATATATGCTTTTCAAAGGTAGCAACAACCTTGTTCAAATTTATCGATCGTTTGCCATAACCGGAAACTACGGAAGGCGGAGCTTTTCTAAATATGGTATTTCTTACTACACGTAGTAAACGGCTGATGTAAACATTCACGCCTCAAATCGCCAAATATGGCATCAACATCCAAATAGTGAGGCCGGAAATGACGAAATTCAAAATGTTTAGAGAGAAAGTAAACATGGATTTCTATTTTGTGGGAGTTACATTCTAAAATACTGGTAGGTGATAAAAACTTGTTATAATAATGGACAAAAGGAAAGGTTATGTCTTATTATTGATAAATGCAGGCGTCAGAAACTCTGTAAGCGAGCGTAAAAAATCTCGGCGGCTGCTCCATTACGTGTAATGGCATCCCGTTATAACCCTTGCGAGTAAGCGAGCATTTAGGGTTTTATTATTAGAACTATGGTGAGCCCTGTGTTCAGTGTGCTGTTGCATGATATACTGGAACTTATATTTTTTTTAAATCAGTGGTTTGAAATTGGAAGTGACAATCAACAATTGTTGATTTATATTGCTCAGACGTGTTCGCTATACAATGATGCGACTGGTACTGTACACAAACAGTTTCAGATTATTGAAGCTTTAACCTTACTGGCAAGAGTCTAAGTTGATGTGCAATCTGATCTATGAGGAAAGAAAAGGGAATCTTTGGTGCAGACAAACTTCTTTATTTGACTTATTTGAAATAGGATAAACATTACTATGTACCGTTCAGATTCTGGAGTCATTGATTGAAAAGACAATCTTGTATAATGTAGATGTTGCAATAGACATTATCCACAATGCAAGGTATTTTGTATCCTCAATAGGTTCTGATGTCGATAAGGGAAAATTGAACAAAAAGTGTATATCAAAAACAACAAGGGCAACGCAAAGCGTGGCGTATCCCCTCGCCTAAAAATTAGACCCTGTGACCTTGAAAATCAATAGGGTTCCAGATTCTCTTAAGGTCTAAGTATGTACCAAGTTTGGTCAAAATCCATTGAAGGATGTTGATTCTAGTGTTCACAAGGATGTTACACAGTAAAAATTTGACCCGGTGACATTGACCTTTGACCTATGACCTTGAAAATCAATAGGGTTCAAGACTCTCATAAGGACTAAATATGTACCAAGTTTGGTCAAAATCCATTGAAGGATCTTGATTCTAGAGTGTTCACAAGGATGCTATGCAGTAAAAATTTGACCTGGTGACATTGACCTTTGACCTTGAAAATCAATATGGTTCCAGACTCTCCTAAGGACTAAGTATGTACCAAGTTTGGTCAAAATCCATTGAAGGATGTTGATTCTAGAGTGTTCACAAGGATGTTATGTGGTAAAAATTTGACCCCTAACTTTGATCTTGAAAATCAATATTGTTCCAGACTCTCCTAAGGACTAAGCATGTACCAAGTTTGGTCAAAATCCATTGAAGGAGATGTTGATTCTAGAGTGTTCACAACGATGTTACATGGTAAAAAATTTACCCAGTGACCTTGAAAATCAATAGGGTTCCAGACTCTCCTAAGGACTAAGTACAATGTATGTACCAAGTTTAATCAAAATCCATTGAAGGATGTTGATTCTAGAGTGTTCACAAGGATGTTATGCAGTACAAATTTGACCCGGTGACCTTGAAAATCAATAGGGTTCCAGATTCTCTTAAGGACTAAATATGTACCAAGTTTGGTCAAAATCCATTGAAGGAGATGTTGATTCTAGTGTTCACAACGATGTTACATGGTAAAAAATTTACCCAGTGACCTTGACCTTTGACCTTGAAAATCAATAGGGTTCCAGACTCTCCTAAGGACTAAGTACAATGTATGTACCAAGTTTAGTCAAAATCCATTGAAGGATGTTGATTCTAGAGTGTTCACAAGGATGTTATGCAGTACAAATTTGACCCGGTGACCTTGAAAATCAATAGGGTTCCAGATTCTCTTAAGGACTAAATATGTACCAAGTTTGGTCAAAATCCATTGAAGGAGATGTTGATTCTAGTGTTCACAACGATGTTACATGGTAAAAAATTTACCCAGTGACCTTGACCTTTGACCTAGAAAATCAATAGGGTTCCAGACTCTCCTAAGGACTAAGTACAATGTATGTACCAAGTTTAGTAAAAATCCATTGAAGGATGTTGATTCTAGAGTGTTCACAAGGATGTTATGCAGTACAAATTTGACCCGGTGACCTTGAAAATCAATAGGGTTCCAGATTTTCTTAAGGACTAAATATGTACCAAGTTTGGTCAAAATCCAGTGAAGGATGTTGATCCTAGAGTGTTCACAAGGATGTGACGGATGGACGGAAGGAAGCGTTACTATATCCCTTTGCAACTTCGTTGGCGAGGGGATAATAATGTGCCGGACTCGTTGTATTTAGGATATATCCATTTCATCTCATATTTCTATTTTTAGCATTGGTCCCTTTTAGCCCTCTTGCATTTTGGAACTAGCTAGACCAAATTTTATTGAAAAACATAGGCAACGCAAGTATTAGGTAATTGAAAATAATTAAACAATTAATTTAAAGAAAAAAATTCTCTGCATTTTTCTTAAAGGTATCTTCGTATGGATTTCATTAAAGGCAGAGCTCCAGATAATTTTCAAGTCCAAAGGGTAATTACCCCCTATTTCCTTTGCACTGTTGTACTCTCTACTTCAGAAAAGATTGCTTACATGTACCGTACACTTTTAAAATTATGCTTGACACAAGTGTTATTCAATAAACGCAGGATGCAAGTGAAATGTATATCCGTTTAATTTGACACGATTGTGTCATGTTAAATGTTGTAAATATTTTGTTCTGTGTTTACTTTATATAACTGACACCACACCCTGACAAGCTATTTGCATAAGAACTACATTAAAATACAATAGAAGTTTAGAAAAACATGTTCTTGCTCATTTTCAACAAACGTGTTCCCAAATTTACTTTCGTTTTAGTTCTTACTTATTACGTAAACCACTCCTTAAATGGATCACCGCATTTATTTGTAATATTGACCGCGATTGGATGATTTATCATAAACATCCAATCAGATCTCTTTTGACATCGATGCTTAGAAAGGCAAACATTCGGTACCCCTCAGATGTATACGCTCTCTCCTTCGAATAGTATGAAGGAAAGTAATTACGGGGAATTTCTCAAAGACAAAAATGTGTTGTTAATGTACACGACTGTATTATCGTTAACAGCGTACAAGTACGCTCCGAATTTGCAAAGTTTGCTTACACAGCAATATGTATGCGTAATGTGTACACTCTGATCTGATAATACATGAGTTTTTACAGCGTAAAAAACGAAAATATGCAGCTTATCTGGAGCTCTGAAAGGTATAATTTCGTTGATTTTGGTGATTTTTTTTTTATATAGATATTTTTTAAAAACATTAATTATCGAAATGTAAGTAAAAAGTCCATCCATTCTCTTTTATTTTCATGAAAACACATCTTGAACCTGGACACGGTCATATGAGAATTTTAACTGATTCTATAGAAAAAGAAAACGGAAAGTGTTGGTGAATTATAATACAAAAAATTAACATAGGCCACCAACATGACCGTTGGATGGAATTGAAGGAAGCGTTGAGAGTTGAAACTCATGCTGAAGTGTAAACATCAGTGCCATTGCACATGTAGTTCGGAAATTGGGACATAATTAATGATGCTGGGAGACAAGCTGCACACAAAAACAACGTAAATACACGTTTTATACTCATGTTTTGAAGGTAAATATTAACTTTCAACGCCAAAATGGTTTTTTTTAACAAACTTACCAAACTCAACGGCATTATACCTTTAAACAAATCTTATCTAAATTATTTTAATAATAAAATCTCTACATACAAAAAATAGAAACATCTATTTTTACACCTTTGGGCCTCTTGTTTGGAAAAAGTTGGACTACAACCCCCGAAATCACTCCAAACATTTATTCTATGCCAAGGATCGTTGTGTTAAAAATTCAGAAGGTTCGGTTGACTTAGCCGCAATAATGTAGCTCCTGTGACAAACTTGTGTCTCGGCAGAGCTACAACGCGGTCCCATTCGTCACAATGGAGCAAAAAAAAAGTTGCAGTTGAAACATAAAAACTCACTATTTACGCTTCAAACATTTCATTATAACTATTACTGATGATCCCAGTCCTTGTTAAATCGGTTTGGCTGAGAAATATATGCTTTTCAAAGGCAGCAACAACCTTGTTCAAATTTATCGATCGTTTTCCATAAACGGAAACTACGGAAGGCGGAGCTTTTCTAAATATGGTATTTCTTACTACACGCTGATGTAAACATTCACGCCTCAAATCGCCAAATATGGTATCGACATCCAAATAGTGAGGCCGGAAATGACGAAATTCAAAATTTTTAGAGAGAATGTTAACATGGATTTTTATTTTGTGGGAATTACATTCTAAAATACTGGTAGGTGATAAAAACTTGCTATAATAATGGACAAAAGGAAAGGTTATGTCTTATTATTGATAAATGCAGGCGTCAGAAACTCTGTAAGCGAGCGCAAAAAATCTTGGCGCTGCTCCACTACGGTTGACTAGAACAAAAGTTATTGCACAGAAATCATTGTGAACAGACTGTACAACAATGACATCCCACCATAATACAAACCACAATTTTTTTTGCATGCAGCATGGTAAGTAATAAGTAAATATAATAAGATATTACTCACAATTCAGTTGCAAATTTATAGTCCTCAAAATAAAGTTATTATCCAATAGTCTAGATATATATAATCCTTTGAACTCTGTAATTTCCAATATACAATCTGTAAAGTAAATAAGAGCATGGCATGCAATAATTGACAACCACAAATAAAAAGATTAAGCAGTTAAAGTTAATTTCAATACAGTCAAACCTGTATTAAGAGGTCACCATTGGGACAAATAAAAAGTGGTCTTTTAAGACAGGTGACCTCTTAATAGAGGTTCAATTTGATATGAAATTTTCTATGACAGGACAAGAAAAGATGTGACCTTTTAATACAGGTGACTGCTTAATAAAGGTGACCACATAAGCAGGTTTGACTGCACATGTTTAAATTTAGTCAAATTTGGGTACTCAAATAGGCTCTAGGAAGAAACAATTACTGTAGTGGGAAGTTGAATTTCCACATTGAGGTGTAATACAATTTTGTGTGATATTATTTGTCAGTTACTTGAAACAGGTGGGTGGTACCGTTAACTTTCCAGGTAACTTGATTTCCCCCCCTAGTAAGTAATTTTTGCTTAACAACAAGAGAGCAATTATTCAGCTATATCATGACCAAGTTACATTTTGATACGATGATGATGACGTCTGCTTTGTACTAGAATAACAGGCTTAGTTGGGTTTGTACAGTGCTAGCTCACTGAGACAACAGTCCATGGATAGACATGTTGCTCCAATAGAACACATTATTCTGGTTCCGAGCCAACCAGACTTTGCTCTTTATCATTAAAGTTGCGTGTTGAGCGGAGAAGCAGCAAATACCAATGTTATACTCTTTGGTTCGACCTAACCGATCCACAAAGTCACGATCTACTGCAATCGAGGTTAGAGCATGCTAATTTCTATCTGTATGTTTATAGTAACGCATTTTCATGAAATTTCTATGATGTTGATTATCACTGACCTCTCACAGAATTTGTGCAAGCTTGAATCTGTTAATCAAAATGAAAATTCGTGCCATTTAAACTTGGTTCTTAAAAAAAAAATTTCAGAACCAAAATCATGAGAATAATTTGTACAAATCTACATATCATAAGCCTTACAGGAGGTTTCATGCCAATTACATTTCTATTCTTTTTTGAGTGGAAGTGAATCTGTGCAGGTTTTTATCGTTTGTTTATATAAAATGTTTGTATTGCCATTGGAGATCCAGTAATCAAGAGTGGAGGGTTGGTTGGTATCTCACTAATAGATTAACCCCACCACATTTTGTGCCTGTCCCAAGCCAGGACCTTGATATCTTTTTTTTATGTTCATGAGTTATGATGAGAGTTGATTGGTTTCTTTTTTATATTGATGGTACTGATGACCATCACTGTTTAAACTTTCATTTCTTAACTACATGTAGTTCTTAAGAATTCTATTCAAAATTTATTCTCATGCAGCCCATATAAAATTTTGGAAGTCAAAAGTTTCTGACCTACACACCAGAGGTGTTCATTTGTGCGAACTTGAATCTGAGCATCAAAATGATGATTCATGCCATTTATATTTGTAATTACAAATGTACTACATTGTAGTTCTTAGGAAAATCATTTGCTAAATGTAAATTTCCAGCATGTTGAACTTTGGACCTACAGGGCTCTGGCCTACTACACCCTGGGATTTTCATTTGTAAAACCAAACATTTCCATCCTTTCAAGTAACCATGATCAAAATACTTAACAATGTTAAATAATAATTGTAGACACACTGTGCATATATATATGTTCATTCATGTTTGACCGTTCAATAATATGCAAGACATATTGACCAACCACACTAAAGTTCTTAGCATGCACTCGATTTGATACCTAAAGATTTAGTAGGCTCATTACAGATTGGTCGGTTGAAAATATGAACCCTGATGTGACCCCACACTGGATTTCATTGGATGTTTATATTGGATCACGAAAGATTTTTTTTTAAAAAGATACAACAAACAAGTAATTCTAATTAGAAAGGCTAATTGGAGAAACTGAGCTAATCACGAAAACTTAAGTCAGTAGACCACGAATATGAGGTCAATGTCAGATGACAAAATAATGCCTGGCTGACATTTACCATTCATGATCAATAAGTGGACATAGTATGATGAGCATAGGTTGTATGATCTAGTCATAAAAACTTGACAGTGTTAACACTGTTGCCACCACAGGAAAAGTTATGTCTTGCCTTCAACAAATTTCAATTTTGGTCTGTCAGACATTGGGTCGGACAGATTTGTCGACCATGTCAGACCCTTGCAATTTTTGTCGGACTTACAATTTTTAAACAGATTTAACTATTTCTTTCTAAAGGAATAATTTCAAGCCAGGAACTATCAAACCAGAAAGTTATAAACATTATTGGTCTTCTGTGACAAGTTTTCATAAAAATTTCCATTTAATTTCCAATAATGAACGTCAAAACCTGTTGTCCTTTTTTCACTCCTGGTTTCGCCCCCGCCGAGAATGCAATCGGCCAGGCGTTGCCCGTGTTGTTTTGTTGACTGGTTTCAGATAAAAGAATGCTTCACAACAGTGAAATGACGTACTTATACTGTCGAAACCAGTCAACAAAGATTGAACTAAATACTGGCCAAAAACAACGATATACAGCACCAAAACTTTTATAGGACATCGGTAGGGGTGTAACAATACACTTTTTCCACAAGCGATACGTATCGCGATACGCTTTATAGGAAACTAACTATTCCTTGAAGTCCATGCTGGTCGACATGGGCACTGCCATTTTTTTTATATATGAGGGCCCTTACGTACTAGCGGAAATTATAAATATTTGATATTTGATTAATTAATCGTAAATTAATCGATTCACTTTTCTCAAAATATTAATTAAATGATCACCAAAAGAAGAAAACGGAAGTTCAACACTACTTTTTTTTCAAAAAATGAGCATCATATCGTTTGTATCGTAAGCGTTCTCCACGTATCGTGAACCGAACCGTCCCCAAAATAATCGTGATTTCGGTACATACGGTGAATCGTTTCCCCCTTAGACATCGGGACTGACACAATATGTTAAAAGTCGGACCCTTCACAGATTCTATTGGTCAGGTCTGACGGTTTTCGAGAGCTCTGGTGAGTGACTGTTGAACACCAAGTGAGCACAAGTTGCATTTCGAAGAAAGGATGTCTGAATCTGATTTGTACCAGACCAACAAGCTTAGTTGGAAATTTATAGTGCAAGCCTACTGAAACAAGTCGACACGTCACCCTACTTTCTTGTTCCTTAATACTAGTATGTGCTTAGTGGAGAAGCAGCAAATACCAATTTTAATTTATAGTCTTTGGTTTAACCAGACCGAGTCTTGAACCAATGATTTATGGCATTTGAGGTGTGTACTCTAACCATTATACCACAAAAGATGTTGACCCCATGTCAAGATACATGCAAGTCAAAAGAAGGGTTTGAAGATAGCAAAGGGGTAATCAGAATCCGTATATTGAAGAAGAACATATAACACAATGACCAAAAGAAAAAGTACAAAAGGACAAACAATGATCTACAAAACATACACATAAAACTAAAGATCGAGCAACACGAACACCACTAAAAACTGGGGGTGAACTCAGGTGCTCCGGAAGGAAAGCAGTTCCTGCTCCACTAGTGGCACCCGTCACGTTAATCTAGTTACAAACCCGGTGATAAGTTGTGAATGAGGAAAGGACCAGGAAGTGTTTACGGCAAGTGGAACATACATGTATTCGTGACACAGATATTCCATAGCGGTCAACCAAGTCATGGTGGCGACCGTGAAATTTTCAAAGTGATGACTTCAACTTTACCAAGAGGAACCCTTTGTTCAGTAGCTTCCTTGTTAGCAGCAACCCTCTATCAAGGAAATCCTGATAGGAACCACAAGCTGAGTTAGCTCTGGAATATCGTATCAACTGTGAGATATATACTCCATATGCAGGTGCTGCTGGAATGTTGCTACATATAAATGTAAAGTTCACAAAAATTGAAATCATCTCTTTTGTCACAACGTTTCGTTCTTAACTGCCCCTCACTGTCAATTTCGAGGTGTAGGTCAAGGTATGAAGCAGACCTATCTGTATCTGTGGTATCCTTTATTTCAAACTCATAGATAGATGGGATCATGAAGATCACCAAATCTAGAATTATTTATTGAAAGGACATCTATATAACGGAACGTGAAATTATAGGATCGGGCTAGCTTCTTTTCAAACTGTTGCAATAATTAAGTTGGCTTGTCTTGATAATTATCTTAACATTACCATAGTAGCTGTATGCAACCTGACCATAGTTTAATCGATACAATATGTGAGGAAGGTTATTCCAGAAACGTGTCATGTTTACTAAATTAGATATGTAAGATTTATTTTATCAACTAGGATCAGTTTAAAGGATTAAAATAAAATAATCACTGTTAGTCTCTACTGAATATTACTCCTAAATTTTATGTAAATAATGTTTCATTTTGAATAAAAAAAATATTCATATGTTTTCTTTCTCTTCTAGTTAATTTAAGATTCATACTATGGCTTTTCTTTGTCCATTTATGATTTCTTTATTATCGTTTTTAATGAATGTGTACTACACACAAACAATCCTACAAAATGAGTCCATGCAAACAAAGAACTAGAGATGTACATGTTGCATACTGCCTACTGGGCAATTTGCATGATCACAAATTAAGCTATGAGTACTGATTTGTAGCAACTGTACATAAATAATTATCAACTTCCTTATTTACAAAATGTACACTGTATGACATTAAATCACTACAAGCAAAAATTAATTTATTAAGATTTTAAAACTTTTTAATTACAAATAAATGTTGGTCTTTGTGTAGTCAAGGAAAAAGTTGCAAACAATACAATATCATGAATGTGGGGGTCTAAATAAATCCTAAGTAACACAAAATTATGCCCAGGGGTAATGTATGGAGTAAGTAAAACCACAACAAAGACCACGCCTCCTTTCTTCTTGCAAAGGTAAAATTTTCACCTGTGCACATGTGAAGAAATATACGATACAGTGAGGAGTTTACCACAGTTATTTTCAACCTACCATTAAAACACAACACAATAAGTCCAAGGAATCATTTCCTGCAACACACGGGCATTGTCATTTTACATGCACGTGGGAACAAAGGATTTTACTTTCACTCCCGCCACGTCCTTTGTTTTCCATTTTCATATTACTGTCAAAATGTATCGACGGTTTTGATTGGATGATTACAAACCGGAAACACGTTTACCTTTTTATTGAAGACGACACAAGATTTTCTCAACATTACATTTACTAAATATACAGGTACTGGAATGAATTTAGGAAACAAAAATTGTACTGATCAATGATAGTTATAGATAGAACAAATTAAGATATTAGAACGACTATACTGCGAACCAGTTATCCCGTCCAGACACAAGTTTTAAAAAGGGGGATCCGAGACTTTGCCTATTATTATGTTGATATAATTACATTTGTAGAAACACCAAAGGCTTTTGCATATTTCTTATGAGTTGGTATGACCTAATGAGAATCCAACCCTGAATATAGATTCTACTTTGAGGTATTGATTTAAATGTGGTAGATTGTGGGTTGAACCATTCGAGCACTCGGTTAGGGTTATAATGTTTAATGCCACTTTCAATAATATTTCAGATATACATTTTTTTATTGGTGGAGCAATACAGAAAATACCACCAACATGTTGCAAGTCACTGACAGACTTGATCACATACGTTGCATAGAATAAACCTTGCCTGAGCAGGATTCAAACTCGCAACTTCAGTGGTGATGGGCACTGATTGCAAAGGTTGTTGTAAATCCAACTACCATATGAACAATACCACGACAAGCACCGGTCATGTCAAATCAGACTATAAAATTGGTATATTTGCTGCTTCTGCACTAAGCACACAGCTTTAAGGAGCAAGAGCAGACACTCGTTGGCTCAGAATTGGGCTAATGTGTTTGAGTGGAGTGACATGTGCTAAGCAACAATCGCTCATTTGCCCTCACAAAAGCAATAATTAAGAAAATTGTTAGGTTGCACATTCATTCAATAAAGTAACAGTTTTCGTTGCAATAATAATGAAGAATTTGGATGCTCTAGTCATTGTTTATTCAAATTCTAATGACTCAAGGGCTGCTAATTGAAATTAGGGAATGTTAAAGGTTTCTATTAGTAGATGTTCAACACTGATGACTGATAAAAAACAAAACATATTGGTTTATGGTCTTTAATGCCACTTTCAACAATATTTCAGTTACATCGTGGTGGTCAGCTTTATTGGTGGAGGAAACCGTAGTACCCGGGAAAAAACCCACCGACAAACTTTATCACAATACACATAATGACAATGTTGTATCGAGTACACCTCGCCATGAACAGGGTTCGAACTCGCAACTTTAGTGGTGATAGGCACTGATTGCATAGGTAGTTGTAAATCCAACTACCATATAATCACAGCCCCAATAATAAGAAGTAATCAGAAGATGTTTTAATTAGATTTATATTTCTTGATTTGTGTAAGCTATACCAAATGCTGATAGATTAATTTATCTAACATTCCTGTTGGAAATAGAAGATTGATTTGCCAACCGCCACCTTTTAACAATCAGGATGCAAGACATATCATTTTGATTGGCTTATGGTAAAAGGGTTTTACATGTATAATGTTTCTAAATATCAGACCCTTCATTTGCAAAATCTATAGCAATCACCTGTCTCAACTAAAAACAGCAGACTTCACTGTTTAACAGGTCCAGGTGTCCATCAATGTGCCATATCTTAACCTTACCAGACTGATAAAGTTTAATGATCTTCTTTTCTCTTCAACATTTTAGAAATCCCAATACAGTATTCCCTCTCTTAGGTCACCCCTTTTGTAATGAAAAACTGGCCTTATAAGAGGGGTGGCCTCTCTTGAGGGGAACAGTTTTAGTTTTTTTACTAAATCAGTGCAACTTACATGTAAATCTGACCTGATAGGAAGGTGGTCTTTGGTGGGAGCCTCCTTATAAGAGGGGGGACAACTGTATTGCCAAAATTTATGTCACATTGATATTAGTTGGTACAATACATTGGTCAGGTAATACACAATTTTAACAAATTAGATTTTTATTATTTTTTTTTACAGGACAATGATCACTGATGTACAGCTGGCCATCTTTGCCAATGCTTTAGGTGTAACACTGTTTTTGTTGGTAGTACTGTACCACTATATATCAGTAAACAATATAAAGAAACATGATTAGTGAGGACATGCAAGCTTGTGGTAGGTTTAATATCATTTTATTAACAGTGAAACCTGTATAAACTGAATCTCCTTGGCACCAGAATGTGCATTCGGTATAGACAACCAATCAGTTAAACTGGTTAAATTTATAAAGATTTCTTACACTCAGACTTTATTTAAAGATCAGTTTATACAGGATTCTGTTTATTCAAGGTTTGGTTTAGACATGGTTCAATGTACATTTTGTATTTCTTAAGGGAACAAGCATTTAACTTTTTAGGTGGGGAGGGGCTATGTTTTGTCTTGACCTGAAAGATATCCAAAAAAAATCATATGACACTGCAGTTTTCAACAAGAAATTTGGTTAAAATTTGAAGAAAAAATACTGATTTTTCAGGTAAAGAAAATAATCAGATTTTTGTTTCATGTGATAAATTTTTATGGCTCAAGGGGAAAACAGCCCCTCTAAACTTTAATTGGTCTCTGTCCCTTGGTTGTGTTCTGTGAAACGTGTCTAAACTGAATCTCCTTTGTGTTCGGAATAGACAGATGTTTTATTTATACAGGTTAAATTGACAAAGATTTTGTTTAAGTAGTTGTTAAAACAGATAATTTATGATCGATTTTGTTCAAAACTTGCCTTAAATGTGTAACTTTTTTTTTTATTAGTACATCAATATTCAAAAACGTGGAACCGCATCAGTGGCGTAATGGTTAGCATGCTTGCCTCGAGTGCGGTAAATCGTGGGTTTGAGCCCTGGTTGGGTCAAACTAAAGACTATAAAATTGGTATTTGTTTCTTCTCTGCTAAGCATGCAGCATTAAGGAGAAAGAGCAAGGACTGGTTGACTCAAAATCAGAATAATGTGTCCGAGTGGAGTGACATGTCTACCCGCTGACTGTTGTTTCAGTGAGCTAGCACCATAAAAATCCAACTCGGCATGTTGGTCTAGTACAAAGCAGACCTCATCATCATCTCATTGAAAATTAACTTGTACTCGCCATGATATACATGTAGCTAAAAAATTGATGACAACACTCACTCAGTTATTATTAATACATTGGTATTCATTCAATTAGACGATTACCATATTTATATGCAAAATAAATGAAAAGAAACTAACGGTACTTTTAATTGTTAAGAATCTGAAGGTTAATTAAGAAAAACGAAGTATTGACATGTTTTACATTTCATGCAAATTATTATGTCAAAAATGTTGAATGCTACTGGTACTTATTTCATTTCTTTTTCAGGTGAATGAATGAAGAATGACTGGCTGTGTGGTTGTGGGAAATGAAGACATGTACAATATATATTTCAAGATGAGACAATTATTTTAAATTCAGCAAATTTCTATTGTAATCACAGTAATTAATGTCAACATGTAAATGACCTCTCATTAAATATATCCATTAGTCTATCATATTTCTGTGTTTTATTTACCAATCCAACAGATGAAAGGGGCCATCGTGGTCGTATGGTAGTTGGATTCCAACTAGCTGTGCAATCAGTGTCTAATGTTGAGTTCGAACCCCACTCAGGCAAGGTGTACTCAATACTACGTTATGTGATAAAATTTGTCAGCGACTTGCAACAGGTCGGTGGTTTTCTCTGGCTTCCTCCACCAATAAAACTAACCGCCACAATATAACTGAAATATTGTTGAAAGTGGCATTAAACACCATAGACTTCACCAAACCAATAGATGAGATTTCTTACTAAAATCTTCAATTTTTTTTTTTTAAAAATAAAACAAAAATTGGGTTTTAAAATGCAATAAGAATAATTATTGTAGTCATCAGACTTGTACAATAAAACATGAATATAACAAACTACCCTCAAATAATTTCCCTGCTGAGTATAGACCTTTTCCATTTCGAGTAACTTAAAATATGGTAATATGTACAAGCGATTTTCATGTTGACAGAACAATAAACATTTTCCTGTGAAGTAATCAGGGCTGTTTTATCATTGTTGAGTTTCTCATATCAAATCTGACTAAAATGTAATACATGTAATTACATTTAAATAGATAACATACAGCTAGTCAGGTTTGATTTTGAGGTAACTGACATTTATCATTCCAGAGTTATGCCTCTCAATTATAAGTAAACTGACAAGTTATTGGTTTCTGACTGTTAATTGTATCTCAAGTCTTGGATATTGTACAATTTATAATTATACAAGTAAATTAAAAAGATCGGATCAAATTTGTGGATTCAGTTTCCTTTCCAAAGATATTTGCATACAGAACAATTGCAACACAGATTGCACATCTTAACTTTGCTTACCAAAGTCGAAGGATCAAGTGAATTTTGCCAGTCTTTGGCCTAAGTAGTCTGTTGTGATACTCCCTGAATGAGCCTCTTCCAAAATCAAGATGGTCGGCATTACGTCAGATTGGAAGAAAATTGAAAATCTTCTGAAGAACCATTCAGTCAAAATTTGTTGCCCCGATTGTCAAATCCCTCCTTCGTTTCTGTATAATTAGATTGCTCAGAAAAGTTTGAAGAGAAGGTATAATTCCAAGAACACACAATATAATGGCCAAAAGAAAAAGGATAAAATGACAAACAATGGTCGAAATTGCACAAAAAACTAAAGATTGAGCAACCCGAACTCCAGTAAAAAACGAGTTTGAACTCACTTGCTCCAAAAGGATAAGAAGTTCCTGCTCCAATAGTGGGAACCGTAAACTTGTTCTTGTGCTGAATAGCATGAGATATTAGCCTCTGAATTTAAGCAACAAACAATCAAACTAAAAACCTATTCTATTTACGAGAACATACTATCCTTCAGTGCCATTGGCACTTTGATTTTAATTTCATGGGTTACCAACAATGCAGATCATTTGAACTTGAAATTTCAGAGATTTTTTTTAATTTCTACCAATCAGAAACAAGAATTACTCATGACAGCCATGTTTTTTTGTCAGATCAATATGAAATCAGGAATTTCAGTAAAGGACTTCATACACATTATTTGTACAACTAACAAATCATATGGACTTCTATATTCAGGGGATTTTTAAAAAATTGCACCAATCAGCGGAAAAAATTGCCCATAGCTGTCATTTTTGTCTGATCAAGACGAAATAATGAACTTTTGTATACCTCAGGCTCGCATACAGTATTTGTAGAAACTAAAAAAATCATTTGGACTTGTACTTTCAGAAGAGAATATTTCAGCCAATCGGAAACAAAAATTATCCATGTTAGCCATGTTTTTGCTGGATCAAGAATGAACCAGGGATCTCCATGTAGGACCTTGTAAAAATCAAAGAATCACTTGGATTCAAAATTATTTCTTTTAAAATTTCCACCAATCAGAAATAAGAATTTCCAATGACGGCCATGCTTTTTGCAGGATCAAAACGAAATAAGTGTTTTTTTGTACAGGACCTCGCATACATTATTAGTGGAAACTAACAAATCATTTGGACTTTCAGAGTAGACCATTTTTCAATTGTAGAACAAGAATTGCCTATGGCAGCCATGTTTCTTGCCAAATCAAAACGAAAGGAAGAATTTTTGTAGAGGATATCACAAACATCATTCCTGCAAAGCTTAGTTCCAATTGTCCCAATAGTTTCAAAGAACATGATAAAAATGCAAATTTCTAACAACTATGGAAACAAAATGATGACAATTGGGTTTCAGTCAGATGAACTAAAAAAGTAAAATAAGAATCCGACAATGCTATATTTGTATGAAATTTCATCTAAATAACACCACAGCATTACCATATCTTTATACCAACATTACTTTACAGATGCAAAAAAAAAAAAACATTTATAAAATTTCTGTAGGTCATATTTTAATAGCACTTTTATTATTTTTTTTTTTTACAAAAATGTCAACTATACAAGCATTTTAACACCTGTAGATATTTTTTTGCCTTACATAAAACAACAACTCTGATTTCATCAGAGGTACATGAACAGGCAGTTTCTTTCAATTTATGCTGTTATGCTTTATAATTCTTAGTATATAAATTACTGTTCTTGCTCAATTTTTCATAATTACAAACACATTTAGATATTAAAGCTGATGTAGCCATTGCTTATTTACATTCAAACTTTACGATGAAAACAAAAAAGTTTTTCACCAATGTGAAAATAAACTTTTATTTCTGTGATGGAAAGCAAAGTTCATGTACAAATAGTCACAAAAAACTTTACACTATGTTTGCAACGATGAAAATAAAAATGTTTTTCACCAATGTGAAAATAAGCTTTTATTTCTGTGACAGAAGGAATCAAGGTTCATGTACAAATAAATAAATAATGAGTCTGCACGTTAAATATGAGCTCTCATCATACTAATGTTAATCCTGCAACACTAAGGTATTGTTGTACAAAGTTCTGGGCCTCTGGCTGAAGACCTGCGTTAATCATAGCTGGTAACTACAATAAAATAGATAGTATTAATCGTATAGTGGCTATGATTTGTTTAAGAAATAATTGAGCAAATCTGTCATCTCTTGATGTCCCATGCATAATTTATAACAGGCTACCGTGTAACTGACCAGGTGTCAGGGCAGTAACAGGCTACCGTGTAACTGACCAGGTGTCAGGGCAGTAACAGGCTACCGTGTAACTGACCAGGTGTCAGGGCAGTAACAAGCTACCGTGTAACTGATCAGGTGTCAGGGCAGCTACAACAAATTACTTTTTTTTTTAAATAGAAAAAATTATATTAAAACCACAGTAATGGTTATGTATTATACACATGTAAACACCCCCTTCCCATGGTATGAAAACTATGGTATATACACTAGTTTTTAACCTTTCGTAATGTGTACTTAGCGGAGAAACAACAAATACCAATTTCATAATTTTTGGTTTGACCCGATCGGGGCTCGAACCCACGATCTACCACACTCAAGGCGAGCATGCTAACCAATACACCACCTATGCAGTTAAAACCTTTAATATTCTCCCAGGTTGGTCAAATGATTTCTGAACAAATAATTGTGTGTTATAGACAACTGACTAGAGTGGCAATAAATACTAGTGTAAAATCTAAATTTAATTTTTTTTTAAGTAGAAACACGATTTAACAACTCATATTGGGAAATATTATTGAGAAATATCCAATGGTTTATACCACATACTTGTTCAATAATTATGGAAAAGAAGTGGATATTTAATTTAGTGACCACAAAACATTTCTGGAATAACTTTCATCAAGTATGCTCAAAGTCAAAAGATTTATGAATGATTCAACACAGCTCATGGATAATGTAGGGTATGGGGTTATGGTGTTTAACGCCTCTTACAACAATATTTCAGTTATCATGTTGGTCAGTTTTATTGGTGGAGGAAACCAGAGTACCCGGAGAAAACCACAGATAAATCACATTATTACATAATGTTGCATCTCGCCATGAGCAGAATTTGAACTCACAACTTAGTGGTGATAGGGACCGATTGCATTCGATCACGACTGCCTCTCATGTGACTTCAAGTTACAAGAACAAACAGGAATAAACTTTACAAAATCACAATTAATGTGTATCATACCTTTCCAGGGTGTGTTGTGGATAATTTAACAAGTTGTTTGGCTAGATAGACTTTAACATCAGTAACCTGTGCTACAGGGTCTTCTTCCCTCTTACCAGCAAATGCTAACTGTGAATACGCTGTCTGATATCCTGAAAATCAAATATATTCAGGAGGTTAAATACTTAATACCATTATCCATTATCCTGTGGATTCACTTATTTTCGTAGGAATCAATTTTCATGGATTGACGAAAAATGAGATCTTGTTACTGACTTTTTTGGCTCTTGTTATAGATGCCTTTTCTGGTGCACTGAATTTCATGGTTTGATGGTTACCATGTAAATTGGTATTCAATTAATAAAAATATTTCTAGTATTTTGTTTAAACTTCTACTTCATAGTGATGGCCTGAAGTATGTGTCACTGGTAAAATTGATCAAAACAACTGAACTACAGTTATCTCCCTTTGTTAAAATGTACACTTTTACTTATTCTAACATACACAGAACTTTTCCATTTATAGCTTGTTTACAACATCAATTGTAAAATCATGACATGGCAGTTTATCAAAATGCAGCAGACCATAAGGGGACAAAAAGTAAGTATAACTCATTACAAGCTGGGATATGACCCTTTCTATTTTTCACATGATTCTGAAGTAACTAGTCTTTGGTCTTTTTCCTTAATACTGCATATTTAGCAGAAAAGTAAGCAAATACCAATTTTATAGTCTTTCATTTGATCCGAACTGGGGTTGAACCCATGATCTACCTACCTCACTCGAGACAGCCATGCTAACTATTACACCAGCGATGTGGCTTACAAATAATGGGAAATTATATAACATACAAAAGTGGTTGGTGGTTTCTCTAAACAGGTTTCATTGCATAAGAACTTGTTCATCGACATTTTGAAATTTCCTAAACTCTTCCTAATAAAAACAACAAATTTTCATGTATCGGTTTCTCTACATCTCTCACCTGGTGTGTCTTCAATTTCTATAAAGTGTTCATCATCAGGTACATTGGTATCTTCTGGTAATTCAATTAAGCTGATTAGTCCTTGTAAAAACTGTCCCCTAACAAACCAAAAAAAAAAAAAAAACAACATTGGATAAAGAAAGTCAAATTAGGTTTAACGCAGCACTATTTCTACTAATTACTAAATGAAGCTGATGTGTCTGTTGATCATATTGTATGTAGATCTACATCTACCTATTCAGTAAGTACTTGGGCCAATAAAACAACCAACAGCCCATGTTTCTGCTAACACTACTGACACTAATGTTTAGTGCCTACCTTCGAACTTTTATAGTCATTTATGGACAAACATTTTAAAAATCAAGATCCTAGTCCACCTAGATAAAATAAAAAAAAATAAAAAGTTTTGCCTATCTACCCTATTTTTTTCAAGAACAGTAGTGAAAACATGTATTTTTTTTCTTGGTCAAACAGGTGATATTCTTACCACATTGGGTTGTAAGTCTGGAACATTACAGGAGATTCTGTAAGTATGTTTGTCACACCGACAGCACAAATCTTCCTCTCTAAATGTCCTGATACCTTCTGTAGATCCTGAACATATAACTTCTCTATTACCATACCAAACATACTGTTAAAAGTAAAATCACCTCGTTATTACTATAACATAGCAATGTCTGAACAACAGCATATCTCAACTCGTAAAGGTCAGGTCTTACATTGCTTGCTAGAAATAGCAGAAATAAATTTTGGTTAATCATATGTAGTGGACTTTTTTGTATTCAGTGAGTTCAGTTAAGATGAGAAGCGAATGTTTTGTTGATATTGGTGGAATTTATGATCATCACAAACTTTCTTTTCATATTTTATGAAACATTAAAGCAGGGTATGAAATTAATTAGAATGTTAAAATGACATTTGACCTGACCTCAAATGTTCTGCTATAATACTGAAGGTGTTTTTTTTTTTATAGGTTTGACAGGGGCTGCCTCCACAAAATAAAAAAGAAGATAATTTGAATCAAAATCCTGCATTCTGAGACGTATTACCATTGTACAGAAAACAACATTTCTTGGTTTGGAACTTCTATTTTTCCAGAAACAGTCCTAATGGATATTTCCCAATAATTAAAGAATTTTCACGAATGATGGTATGTATATTACCTGAACCATTTGCCAATATGAAGATCATGGAACTTTTTACAACCTACTTTCATTTATTTCGTTCCCAGGAACAGAACAAGTTTTCCGGATTGACTAAATGTTAATTTTGCATACAAGAACATCACATTTGCCTGTCTTTGGGTGAAAATTAGTTTCACAATTTCTGTTACATGCACACTGAGTAGCAATCATTTTGAGAATGGTATAAGCACATTGAAGACTGTACACTATGGATAAAATCGACTAAAACAGGCTGATCGGAAATAATTGATTAACAGTATATATGGCGGAGCAAACCGATGATTTGTTTATTGATCTACGAAATATAAAATACCTTTACATTTTGTAATTCTAGTAGCACAAAACCTTATATACTTACTTGGCCTGAATTCCATCAATATTTTGGACTAATTGGTCGGCACCATATTGAATCCCAAATAAACAGAAAAATACCAATAAACCTGAAAAATAAATCAATCATAAAATATATGAATCTAAGATCATTAGTTTTCATAAAACAAAAAAATTATCAGATTATTCTACTATTAAATGCAGATTCTGGCTAAAAATGGTGTTCATTCACTAGAGGAGGTTTGGGCCCATAAAACTAGTCTAACCCTGCCATATTTTCTTGAAGTGCTTGTACCAAGCCAGGAAAGCGAGTGGTCATGCACTATGTGTTAGGAGTATCAATTTTGCCCCTTTCTGTTGAATTTTAGAACTGTTTGGACAGTGTGGTATTTCTTGTTTTCAATTTTTCAAGGATGACAAAACCGAAGTTGCACAGTAGGAAATGTGATCAGTAATTTTCTGTGTATAATAAAATTCCTTCCTGTTTTAAGACCTTCAAATTATAATATCAAAATCTGGTTGTTACACACACAAAAATCTGATTATATAAAATTGTTTGTATAATTACTTGTACAAAATTTTTAAAACCAGATATGAATTTTGTTTACTGTGTGTGATCAAATAACCCACATTATTAGTAAAAAAGGTACAACTGTTACTATGGTTTGTCACCCTATTTTCAAAGTGCCATCCCTGGGTACGAGGCCATGATTACATGGAACAGCCCTAATAATATTTGACAATGTGATTCTGAGAAAAAAAATTGCTTACTTACTTTTGATAAACTTTGTAGTTTTAGAACTTGATAATCTTTGAAACAACAGGATAAATATATTTTTGATATACTGATTAACAACCTCCCTGCAATAAAATACCAAATGATCACATATATTAGATTTCACTAGTTTAAAAAAAAAAATCTCATTGCTCACTAGACCCAATGAAAAAATAATTATTTTCATTTGCAAATGTTGTAACCTTAGTCACATTGCATACATTTCTCAAGAATTTGTTTAAGAAATATTTCAGTTAAATTGTGGTGGTCAGTTTTATTGGTGGAGGAAACCGGAGTACCTGGAGAAAACCACCAACCTGTCGCAAGTCACTGACAAATTTTATCACATAAAGTTGCATCAAGTACACATCGTCATGAGCGGGACTTCAGTGGTGATAGCCACTGATTGCACAGGTAGTTGTAAATCCAACTACCATACGATCATGACTATGCTGGACCCCGTTTTATATGAAACACTTATTATCATTTTTAAAATTACATGAACAATGTTTTTTTTATTTTATACCACTAAATAAAAACTTTAATATGAATCTAAAACTGGACTATCTGAGTCAAAATATTTTTAGGGGACCACCAAGGCCGTGATATTATCAGTTGGATTTACGTACATCTACCTGCACAATTACTGCTGGGGAGTTTAATGTCCGATGATGGCAAGATTGTACTTTTACTTGATAAATTAATTGTAATGTGATAAATTTTGTCATTGACTTGTTGTACATAATTATAGATCGTTAAGTTGTCTCTGATTTCCTCCATAATTAAAAATGATTGCAAATATATAGTTAAAATATCGGTGAAAGTGGTGTTTAACACCACTACCTCCTAACCCCACTCTGCAAACAATCCTAAGATCTAATTCCCCATAAATTTTCAAGTTGATTGATTGTTGTTTTGTGCCAAGTGAATTTTTCAGCTATATCATGGGAAGAACAAGTCACATTTCAATGAGATGATGATAATGTCTACTTTATATTAGTACAACAAAGCTTGGTTAGATTTTTATACTGCTAGCTCACTAAAACAACAGTTTGTGGGTAGATATGTCCCTCCACTTTGACACATTATCCATATTCTGAGCAAACCATCTTTGTTCTTACCCCTTAATGCTGTGTAATAGTATAGGAACCAACAAATACCAATTTAACAGTCTTTGGTTCGACCTGACAAAGCACTCGAGGCGAGCACTTTAAACATTACATCATTAATGCACTTTGACTAAGTGATGTACATCTAGTTACTTCATTCTTTGAGTAATTTGGGGGTCATGGGTATTTAGGGGTTAAAGGTTATTAGGGTTATGGGTTTATCATCAATCTATTTTACTTACTTTGGCATGTGTTGTATAATGGAATTCAACAGATAAAATCCTTCATGATCATTAGCTTTTGATGCTATTAATTTCTGGAAAGCTCCCAATAAACCATTCTGTAAAAAAACAATGGTATATGTAATAAAAGCTAACAGAAGAACAACAAATATTACTTGTTGAGAACCCCGACAAGTGCAAAACATTATATCCAACAAATATTCTTGAAATCATGTCTTACGGCTATAAAACTTTTGAATGTGATTATCAAACTCAATCAGACAACTTATGTTAAGTTTTAATTAGACTAATGAGATGGTTTCAGAAGTTTAAACAATAACATTTTGCAATATTTTTGTAATATTAAAGCTTAATGGGTAAAAGAGTAAAACCAATTGGTACGAGTCATACTATTGTCATGCTGGGAGAGGACATGATAATCTTTCAGTCTATGCATATTGAAAATGTTCACAATGGAATTGAAAAACTAAGATAAACTTGGTTCAATAATTCAGTCCTTCCATTCAATCAAAAACAAAAATATACATTGACCCTACCTTTAGACAACTACCTACCACATTTTCTACAGGAATCTGCTTGGCTCCTTTTTCAATGTAGGCCTGTATAAGTCTAACTAGAGGAGGAATATTGCCTGGTCTTTCCCACAAGGCTGGTGCTAACAGATGGGGAAATAAGGCCATGTATGTGTCAGGAACAGTACCACTTGTGTGATAATCAATTAATAATGAGAGGATTTGAAATACATATGGAATGAACTCTGAAACACAAAATAAACAAATTTATAAATGCATAAAAAATCTGGAATTACATTATTTAATACTAGTCAAACTTGTATTCTGAAATTCAACAATCACCTTTGGGACCAAGAAAAAATGATCATATAAGACAATTGACCACTTATGGTACCATCTTTTATATGATGTTTACACACCCTTTCTGGATGAATTGTAAAATGATAATTTCTGATGTAACAGTTAGTGTGCTAAGCTGCAAGCGTGGTAGATCATGGGTTCCAGTGCCTATCAGATCAAACCAAAAACTATAAAATTTGCAAGTTCTGCTTCTATTCAGGTGTAAGAGCAATGACTGGTTGGTGCAGAATCAGGATAATGTGTCTGAGTGAAGCGACATATTTACCTGCAGTTTGTTGTTTCAGTGAACTAGCACTATAAAAATCAAACTTGTCTAGTACAAAGCAAAAATCATCATCTCATCGAAATTTAATTTGTTCTCTCGCCATGATATAGCTTAAAAATGGCTCACTTGGAGTCATATTGACAACAAAAACAAAACAACAGCTTTGTTTTTGTTACATATCTTTATTAGAAACATGGTCTGTCATAGTAAACCTGATTTATATCAGATATCTATATGCATCATACAAAAATGAACAGCACTTTCAACAATATTTCAGTTATATCGTGGTAGTCAGTTTTATTGGTGGAGTACACGAAGAAAACCACAGACCTGCCGCAAGTCATTGACAAACTTTTATCACATAATGTTGTATCAAGTACACAACGTAATGAGTGGGGTTCAAATTCACAACTTTAGTGGTCATAGGAACCAATTGCATAGGTAGTTGTAAATCAACTACCAACAATCATGATCATGACAGCCCTTGTTGGGTTTGGGAATGTTTAACACATCTTTCAACAATATTTCAATTAGATCATGAGTGCCCCACCAGTCACAGTAAACTTTATCACACAGAAATCATGTCTGCTAAAATAACAAACTGTAAAATATCTCACCTTGCACATCTGCTTGTAGGATATCTGTAAATGGCTTAAATAAAGCTTCCTCAAATGTAAATATTGCTGTAGGCTGGTGTTTACATGTTGTTCTAATACCAATACACAGAGACTCAAATAAGTAATGGTTGAAGTGAGGCTTGCTCGGATTCTGAAATAAATGCATAATAATATGTTTGGATTTTTAAAGTTTTTCCCCCCCCGATCTAATCAATTAATCAAATTTGACAAATATATTTTATGACTATTTTAGTAATTATCAGTCAAAGATAGAAGTATTGTTTGGTTAACATATTATTTTTGTATTTAAATTTATTCAAGAATCTGAAACGATTTGTAATCGTGCAAGTAGGGCTCTCGGTTGACCTAAGGGCAAAGAGATGGAAAATCTGGGAGACTTCCAAAAAGCTAGCAAAATTTTAACATTTCTTTCCTCACTACCGGTAGAACGACCCCCTACATTTCACGAAACTAACGTGCTGCAGAACGATCCTAAAAATGATGCAATCAACAACTTTGGAATAAAATATTGAACATCAAACCCTGTATGGGTCAAATTTCAGGAACATGAATATTGAAGAAAAAGTATGATTTTTGGTGAAAAAATTCTGACTTACAAAGACTGAAGGGGCGACTAAAACTTCGTTTTCTGGCAAGAATAGGGCGATCTCGTAGAAACCATGACAAAAAAGTCGCCCACTTCACCTGGTTTGGTGAGCCCTGGAGCAAGTCATATATAGTGTGATTTACAAGCAACCACTCATGTCAACAGTCAAGTCTGATCCACTTCATTTTCATTTTTCGTAGTTTTCAGATACACAACTGATCTGCATCTTTTATTTGACCTATCGTTGGTAAAAATGTTTACAATTTTAATTCAATCCATTATTGAATGGAAACAAACCTGAATATATACAAAGTAAGTGCATCACATAATAAAAGAAAATAGGACTGGGTTATGGTGTTTTACACCACTTTCAACAATATTTCATATATATCATGATGGTCAGTTTTATTGGTGAAGGAAACCAGAGTACCCATAGAAAACCTCTAAACTGCCACAAATCACTGATAAACTTTATTACATAATGTTGCATTGATCGATTGAGTTGTATTGAGTACACCTTGTCATGAGCGGGATTCGAACTCAAAACTTTAGTGGTGATAGGCACTGATTGCATATTTTTAGGTAGTTGTAAATCCAACTACCATACAATTATGACCACGATGGCCCCTCGGAAGGTGAAGGGTACATTTCTTGCAATGACCTACCTTACTGACTTGTACCAGTTTTTCTGTTAAAACTTTCATTATCTGTTCTATTACAATTAAAATATGTTCTTGTAAAGCTGACATACTCCTCATCAAAGCTGTAATACACAAAATAATGACGATTATAGAAAACTTTCATAAAAAACTAAGTGTCCTGTCCCTGATATTCACAAAACAAAATATATTAAAGGTGTGGTCAAATATTGCCTTCCAACACTCTTCAAACTTTACCTGGGCACCTGTTATAAACACAAATTTGACATTGTAAACATTTTGACGAGTCCATCAAATATTGAAAGGGAGTTGATTAGGGCTATTCCATTTAAATATACCTGAAAAGGGGTAAACACCACTTATTTCAGACCCCCCACCCTCCACCAATAGAAAAAAAAAATTCCACCCACCACCACCAGAATTTACTTCTAAAAATACCCCACTACCACCAGAAAAAAAAAATCATAAAAATAATTTCCTTTATAGAAACACCCAGAGCTTCACACTGATGATATACCAATATACGGCATGTAAATCTCTCCCTTAAACTTTGCATATAAATGTGCCTCTTGCATTTTACTATTGCTAGCTATAATTTTATCATGAGTCTTACTCACTGTTATGAAAAATGTCTGTAAAATTACCTTCAAATATAGGTGATAATGACTGAAAACCTATTTTTTTCAGCCACACGGTAACTCGAATAATTCAAGCCCTTTCGGTCTCTGATTCTCTCCGCCTTCTGTGAAGCGATCGATAGAGAGTGGAATATAACGACTGGATTATTCGGGTTAGCCACACGGCAACAGAAACCGAAGTTGCCATCTTTAAGGGTAGATAACTCCACTTCCGGGAAGATAACTCACTACTGTTTTGGAGCAAATTCTGGCAAAATGGTGCGATCTCTTAAGACAACAAAACGGATATATCTTTTTATTTCTGTGAAAAGCCAGCGAGTTTAAGGCAAAGGGAAGTCATGATAAATACCCCCCCTCCATCATCCACTGAATTTTCTAGTCATTGGATCCCCACTCAGCATAAAAAAATATGGTTCCACCCCCACAACCAACAGAAAAATAAAAAAAATTACATTCCCCGCCCCTCCCAGGTAGACTTAAATGGAATAACTCTTAGGTGTTTAGACAGTCAAATGTGTGTTTGAAACAAGGGCGCAGGAAAAATGTGTTGCAAATTTGAAGGAAAAATTTGACCGTTCAAACACCTTAAGGACTATCACAATGCAGAAAAATTAAATTCCCCATAATGAAATTCCATACATTTTTTCCCACCAGTTTATTGTGATTTTCTATTCTGCTGACCATTTAACCTTTAAAGTGGCTATGTTTTTCACCCTAGAGACATAATTTTTGTTTCCAGTGAAAATAAAATTCAGATTATTAATTCTTTTCACCTTAAAAATCAGTAATTTTTTTTTCAAACTTTATCAAAATTTCTCATTGGAAATTGCATGGTCAGACTATTTATCTTTTGCATTTTTTGACAGTAAATTAAAAAAAAAAACATAGCCCCCCCCCCCCCCCCCTATAAGTAAAATAGTCGTTTTCCAAAATGAAATGCCACAAGTTTTCTTTCTCCTCCAAGAAGTGAGACATTCTCTAAACAAGAGGTAATTCTTCACTACCACCAAATATCGCTTTTAGTAAAGTTGTAGACCTACGGCACAGGAACAAAGTCCTATTTCTATAAGCCTCTGCATTCCCTTGGGGAGGGGACCAATTTTTAATGGCATAAACCTAGGTCATAGATGTGTATTATCATGAATTGGATTTACAGTGACTTTGAGAAAAAAAAAAATTTGTTTGTTGGCTGAAAGTTCTAAATTATTTTTTCCTCCTTGAAAATTGATCTACCGAACCACAATTTGTTTAATGACCTTTCATAATGTACTCATTTTCGGCTGATCCTGGGTGATTTAAAGCCTCAAGTAATGCTGACACCAGATCTGCTGACATAGGTTGAATGTCTGCCAATGTTATTCTGCAATGATACAAAGAGGGACATTTTTCTATACAATACAAAGATCAAATATAACTTCTATTATGCATGAAGAATGTTGGGGGTGAGTGAGTAATTGTTGTTTAATGCCAATTCAGCAATTTTTCAGCTATATCATGGCGAGAACAAGCTAATTTTCAATGAGATGATGATGAGGTCCACTAGGTTCTAGACCAACACGCTGAGTTGGACTTTCATAGTGCTAGCTCACTGAAACAACTGTCCACTGGTAATCATATCGCTCCACTCTGAATCAGAGCAGACCAGTCTTTGCTTTTTCTCCTTAATGCTGTGTGCTTAGCAGAGAAGCAACAAATACCAATTTTATAGTCTTAGGTTTGACCCGAGCACGCTAACCAATACGCCATCGATGCGGTTGAAGAATGTTGGATATGTGATTTGATCAACTAGAGGCTCACTTGAGCTTGCATTGCTCACTTAGTTATTGATGTACAGTTTGTGTTCAAGCAAGTCCAGTTTTCAGGAAAAAAAATCAGTCATGTTCATTTTCATTGTGTAGCAGAAAATAGCTTTCAGTTGGTCAAAGTAAACAAAGTCAAAGCATGTGTAGCACAAAAATCACCTTTTTCAATGATTATGGGGCATTACTCTGCAACCCCACCAGACATTATACCTAAACCTGAACTGTGCATTGTGGTCAAAACCATTCTGTAAAAATTTCAAAACGTTTGACAAAGGGGAAACTGAAAATGGAACATCAAAATCACGAGAATCACCATTTTTCAATAATTAAGGGGCATAACTCAAACCATACAATGAATAATATTCAAATTTGAACTTAAGTGTTAGGGTTATGGTGTTATAACACCACATTTCAACAATATTTCCATTATATCGTGGCGGTCAATTTTACTGGAGGAAACTGGAGTATCCAGAGAAAAACACAAGTCACTTACAAACTTTGTCACATAATGTTGTACAGAGTACATCTTGCCATGAGTGGGTCATATTTGAACTTGACTTGTATATTGTGGTCAAAAACATTGTGTAACAAGATGAACTGTGAGCTAATGCTCACTTATGATACCCTTGCTCTTCGGCAAACAGGAAGTAGGAATCTGATGGGTCCAAAAACACTTCACACGATATGGGGTACCTATATGAAGCTTGTGACCAAATATCAGACCTCTGCCATCAATAGTTGCTGAGAAAAATGTGCATATATGTTCAATGTGTATAAAAACCAACTAAGTCGGCAAACAGGAAGTAGGAATCTGACGGGTCCAAAAACACTTCTCACAATATGGCATACCTATATGAAGCTTGTGACCAAATATCAGATTCCTGTCATCAATAGTTGCTTAGAAAAATGCGACGAAAAATGAGCATATATGTTCAATGTGTATAAAAATCAGCAAAGTCGGCAAACAGGAAGTAGGAATCTGATGGGTCCAAAAACACTTCCCACGATATGGGGTACCTATATGAAGCTTGTGACCAAATATCAGATCTCTGCCATCAATAGTTGCTGAGAAAAATGTGACGAAAAATGTGCATATATGTTCAATGTGTATAAAAACCAACTAAGTCGGTAAACAGGAAGTAGGAATCTGACGGGTCCAAAAACGCTTCTCACAATATGGCATACCTATATGAAGCTTGTGACCAAATATCAGATTCCTGTCATCAATAAAACTTTGACTATTTATGTCAATTTTAAATAACTATAAGAATTTCCATGAGAAATTTTAACTCACATGTTGATCCAATTCTATTTATAACTGTTTACTTAAAATACTTTACAAGGTGTATATTAAAGAAAATTAATGCTTAAACCTTACTCCCCCTATGGACCTGGATTTTCAATATCATATGCCGTCATTCCCCAATTTTTTTGTGTTAAGCGAGTTAAGGTGAGAGACGATTGCTCGTTTTGTTGATATTGGTGAAATTGTTGACATTCATAACCTGTTTGAACGGTGGTTAATATGCTTTCATAGTTTATTTACACTTACGTAGCTGTTTTGCCATCAGGTGTCCGTACCATCAGTAATCGCTCTATTGTATGGGCAGCATAACTATGGACAACCAAACTTGTAGCTTTTAATAATCTTATCAAACATGGCAAACTGGCAACTAAAGCTTCTTTCGGCAGCTACAAAAAAATAATAAAGAAAAATTTAAATCTCAAAAAAAGCTATAGGGTTATGGTGTTTAATGCCACTTTCAACAATATTTCAGCTATATCATGGCAGTCAGTTTTATTGACCCAACTCTGGCTCAAACCAACAATCTACAATGCTAACTATTACACCACTGATGCAGCCTCTATGACTTCCATGACATTACAATACAATATATCACACTTTCCTTTTAAAGGTTCCACGGAATGTCTATAGCTTATGATGATGTGTTGAAATAAAGGAAGCTCATCATAGCAGACTGTGATATGTTATATATTGTCACATCAACAGTCACTATGACGATCTACCAATATCTTCATTCTTCATTGAAACTAGAACCAAATATGACATATTTCACTTTCAGTCCAATTCACCATTAAAATCACATTAAATCATGAAATATTTAACGTAAAATCAGAGCTCCAGATAAGCTGTGTATTTGCCTTTTTTACGCTATGAAAATGAGTAAAAACGCATGTATTATCAGATCAGAGTGTACACATTACGCATACATATTGCTGTGTAAGCAAACTTTCCAAATTCGGAGCGTACTTGTACCGTCGTGTTCATAACAATACATTTTTGTCTTTGAGAAATTCCCCGTATTACTTCCCTTTATACTTTTCGAAGGAGAGAGCGTATACATCCAAGAGATACCGAATGTTTTCCTTTCGAAGTCAAAAGAGATCTGATTGGATGTTTACGATAAATCATCCAATCGCAGTCAATATTACAAATACATGCGGTTTACATAATAAGTAAGAACTAAAACGAAAGTAAATTTGGGAACACGTTGTTCGTTGAAAATGAGCAAGAACATGGATAAGCACGCTACTAAGCGCAACAGAAAATTCTATACTTAATTTCCTGACAGTTTCATCTGTGTCTAGTGACAGTATAGTTAAAGGAATCATTGATGACATTATCAAAACGGCTGTGAAAACTGCTGAAGTCGACAAGCAAAAAACAAAATATTTACAACATTTTATTAATAAACATGACACAATCGTGTCAAATTAAACAGAGATGTACATTTCACTTGCATCCTGCGTTTATTGAATAACACTTGTGTCAAACATAATTTTAAAAGTGTACATGTAAGCAATTTTTTCTGAAGTAGAGAGTACAACAGTGCAAAGGAAATATGTAAGTACCCATCATTTTCAAAAGTAGGGGGTAATTACCCTTTGGACTTGAAAATTATCTGGAGCTCTGTAAAATGCAAACAAAAACTGTATGCAATGGACAATAAAATGTATTAATTATAGATTTTACAATGATGTTATAGTGAGTGAGTGATTGTTGTTTAAATCATCAATTTTTCAGCTATATCATGGCGGGAACAAGTTAATTTTCAATGAAATGATGATGAGGTCTGCTTCGTACTAGACCAACACGCTTAGTTGGATATTTATAGTGCTAACTCACTGCAACAAGTCAGCGGATAGACATGTCGTTCTACTCGGACATTATCCTGATTACGAGCCAACCACTCTTTGCTCTTTCTCCTTAATGCTGCGTGCTTATCGGAGAAGCAACAAATACCAATTTTTGGTTTGAACTGATCGGGGCGCGAACCCACTATCTACCGCACTTGAGGCGGGCATGCTAACCATCAATGATATTATAAGTATGCTGTTAAACAGCCTTTTAAACGGTCTTGTTTCTAAAATTTAAATATCAGGTTGATTAGAGAAAAAGCTGTGAAACCAATATATATTATTACCACTCTTATGGAACAAGACCACAGTTGGATCTGTATCTGCATAGCTGCACAACTTGGACCACTTTTTCATTGTAACATTTTGGGAGAAGGTTGTTTATATGTAGGGGTACAATATGTCAATATAAAGAATGTGGTCCGAGAGAACAGTATGGTTAATCATTGGAGACACAGATAACATAAACTTGGGGGAAATGATTATGGCTTAAAGATTAAAAATTTGATCAATCTTTCTCAAAGTACTGGTAAGCCATGTACATCTTTAATGAGGTGCACATCTTCAACTTGTGTTTAATCACAAATTGTACCACATGTGGCAAATAATGAATTTTTTTTACTTAGTCAAATCTGTCATGGGGGGTTTACAATGTGTGTGCAAAGTTTCTTGTTCCATTTACAGATTATTCTAATGTAGTTGTTTAATATTCCTGGTTTGTGATTGGACAATGCTTTAATTTTCACAGTATCAATTCCATGAGATATTTTTAGAATTTTAGCTGATTTCCGCTTACGTCATCTTGTCAATAATGTGGCAATACACATCTATACACATGATTATATTAGAATGGAGATAACTGTATTGTATTTGAAAATTTCACTGAATCAACTGTCGATTTATGGTGTAATTTTCACGGTATCAATTCCACGGTTGGAATAGGATGAGATATTTTTAGATTTTTAGCGGATTTCTGCTTACGTCATCTTGTCAATAATGTGGCAATACACATCTTTACTCATGTTTACATTAGAATGGATATAACTGTATTGTATTTGAAAATTTCACGGCATCAATTGGATATTTAATGGTCGCAAATATCCGTTTACTGGCTCGGCTACTGCGTCACCAGTAAACTCAATTTGCGACCATCAAATCTCCATTTGATTCTGTGAAATTTTCAAATACAATACAGTTATCTCCTAATTTAAACAAAGTACCCTCTACAGGATGTGATGACAAAAATGACTAAGTTCCACACATTGAATTTTTTTTTTAAGAAATTGTTTGAATCTGACCAAAATATGTGTGCAATCATTGTGCAAAGAAGGGGTTCACTATTTTTCAAGTGGAAGGACCTGGACCTTTCAGTTTTAAATCCTGAAGGTCCACCTCATTGCTGTTTTTTAGAACGCTATAAACAATTCTCAATAAACACCCTGTATCTTTATAATTGTTCAGGTTTTCATATGACCCAAAACTGCATCAGATACAAAAGACTTTGGGCCACTTGAAGGAATATGGTGGAATAAAGTTTTATAAGGCCAAAATGGTTTTTTAACGGGCAGTTTGCACTGATTTTAGTCACTAGGAACTAGATTCACTGCCCAATATGCACAACGATTTCATTATATAACTACGTGCAGAGGACGATTTCCGGTAAACCATGATCGATATACATGTTTTATATTTCTCGTATTTTTGGGTTTGTTTTCTATATAAAGTGAATAACAACAATGGTGGTTCTCATTGCAAAAAAACTGATAACTGTTTATGACCAATGCCGTTAAATATCATTTCTAAACAGCAGATCTAAGATTTAATGCAATAGATGTTTAAAAGAGTTTAATAAACTTATCAAAAGATAACGACACTTCAAACACAAATCAGAAGTTCCACGGGTGCAGCTAATACCCAACGTAAAAGTCAAAGTCAGTAGTGAATGGTCACTGACCTCTGACCTTCATAATGGTGAACCCTTGCAAGGTTTGAATAATTTTGGATGAAAACTATTGCAGTTACAGATTACACGAACTAGGTACCTTCTCAGTGTTTGGAACAAATGGTCAGAAGGAGGAAGTGTTTTCTAGCACCATGCTCACCACTTCCGATACAGGAATAAAGGTCATTGTTGTTTCATAGTTATACTATGAATCTATAAATCAAACAAACAGGGGTGACATTTCTAACTAGCTAATACTGATGTACAAACCTGACTTCTGAACACCATCAAAAACTTTATTGCATCTGCTTTTAATATTGGACTTGAGTTTACTGAAAGAAAAAACAGAATGTTCACAGGGAATATTTCTAAATCAGTAAGTCTGAAGATTTTGGTTTGGTTAGTTTGTATAAATATCTATATAACCTTAAACTGAGTGTTACTGTTAGTAGCTATTTAATTTGAAACATATACAGTGGTTTCACTTGTCAATTTTCATAGATTGAAAGAAACTGATATTAGTTGATATTTGAATTCGTGAATCCAATACCTGGAAATAATTTCTCTCATTATTAATGTTCTAAATTTTGTGGTTTGATTGAAGCAACGAAACCACGAAAATTAGTATTCAACAAAGAAAGATGTACGTTGAATTTAACAGGACATGTCACGCATTCAAAATTCAGATCAGAAACAGACTTTCCCAATTTATAATTGATTTGTATTGGAAAGTGTCACAAGGGTACAATAATAGGAAATATGCATTTGTCAAAAGGAAGTGGAAGACAAAAATCTATTTTTCAATAGAAAAATGTTATTACAAACTTTATTTATACTACACAACTTGTGTGTCCTGGACATTCGATTTGAAATAACCATCATGTTCTATGGATTTTAAAACAAGCGATCAGGACATATTTGGAATTTCTATACCACTGAGGGTGACACAGATTTCAAATTTGTTATCATATGAATTACGAGTTAATATTTTCACACTTATATAGAAATTGAGATATAATTTTGGAAATTTTTATGGATGCTAACAATTTGGAAAAAGGTTTTGTGGAGCACTTGGCAGACCCAGCAATATAACGCTGTTTGTAAGGACACATGTAATTTAGGTATCCAATAGATTTAGAAGATCCAGTTCTTCATCTTCGGCTGAAATTCCAAAGTCACACAAAACAGACATGTGATTGTCCAAGATTTCCTCTATGTAAGTTTTGTCGTGTATAAGGTGACAGTTTACACAAGTTTGACTGTACTTCTTACCACTGAATGCATAGGTAGATGTAAATCTAGCCATAATAGAGACATCCAGCCTCAGAAGAGAAACTTTGGTATAATAATCAATAACATAGCATCTTTCACAAAGAGTAAGAAGATAAACTACAAACCATCAGAAGCTTGTAAATCAGGAACAACTTGTGTTGTAAAGAAATCTGCTGTGTTGACTAATCCACTGGCTGTTGTAATACCACGCTGAAACAATCATAATTCAATATAAATTCTAATGTAATACACTACAATGAAAATTACAAGTTATTTGTGAAAAAACCTGAGGACTGAATGACAACTATTTCTACCATTCTCTATCTTTTTTTTTCTTTTATAGATTTTTGTTGATGGTTCAATCTAAAGGCATTAGTTCCTGTAAATACAATCATCAGTGTTCAACCTAGAGTGTGCCATTGTGCCATTCCCGTGATTTTTGTCTTTCTGGCGTGATTGAAATGGTCAACTGGGCCAAATCGGGCGCATTGCTTTTTTACCTTTTGAGATCGTCCCTGTAATAAATTTCGGAAATCAGTCCCAAAACACGTCCGGTTTTTACAGTCTTTATCTGTGTCAGTGGAGAGCTTTATGTAAAGTCGTTTTCAAGCGTTCAAATCACGTTGAGAATTTGTTTGTCAAGGTAAATTTAAGGATGATGCGTGACGGGTCATGAAGTGGATATCTTCATACTTTGCTCCCACAGGGGAGAAAAGAGCGAAACCCACTGCAACTGATGAAAACCAAAACGAAGCACTGTTGTCTTCTGAATATTATTACCATCACTTTGTGTCTGTCTTTTGATTTACTATTAATTTAAAATTCAAATCCAAACTCTTATTGACACAAACTCATCAACAAGATATGGTTATTGCCCAATTACACAAGATGTATTAACATCACTTGGTGTCCATTTTCTTTTGACATTGACCCCTAACTTCCAGATTTGGCCCCCTGTCAAACGTTGCCTGGGCCAACATGACCCCCTGTGACCAATTTCTAGATTGAACACTGAATCATGTGAATAAATTTGTGAAATAAAACAAATACCTTCAACCAACTGAAACAAAAATTGGCTTCTAAATTAGACTCACATGAATGAACCTGTTTTATTCGCGCAATTAAAAAATATCAATTTATTATTCAATTTTCCTTAATGTACATTGTGTGTTCAATCAGGTCTGTGAAACATATAGAGTATTTCCCAATTGGGTTCTTTAAAACATTTTCATAAGAGAACAGTATTCGAGTCATCGAGTCTCATGCTATAAATAATATTTTCTTTTGAAAAGTTTGTTTTTGTCGATGAAATGATGAATTTGCAAGAATAAATCACTTATATAATGGGTTGTGGAATATTTTTTTTTAAGTTTTAACATGTGGTATTCACATCATCATGTAGTTCAACAAAAATATTGATATCCTTCATTGCTTACATCTGTCATTTATCAATCAGGACATCGACTGATTACATAATATAGTCTCTAATCCATTCATATCTGCTTGGTTAATTAATAATTATTTTCTATTTACCGGTCAAATTTATTTTTGGCAAGGAAATTGAAGAGTGAAAAAATTTAAATTGATTGCTGAAAATAAGTCATTTCGTATTCTAATCATCGTGGGGGGGTCGTGTAGCCTCGTGTAGTTCAACACAGAATGACAGCTGAAATATTGCATAATTAATACACTGTTTCAAGGTTGGAAACAGCTTTTTTTGCTGACCATAAGTCTTAACATTTTCATAGAAACAAGCATTACATCAGCCAATAAACATAACTTTTCAGTGGAACATTTGTTTAAAAATAAACTTTTATCACGTGATTTCTGACTTGCCAATAATACACAATTATGGATAAGGATATAAAGGTGAAAGATGAAAATAAAAAACAACTCTAGACATTTTTAGTTCTTTATTTCATATGATAACTATGCAAAACTTTTATTAATATTTACTCCAAGGTGGACAATGGATGTCTTGAGAATCAAGTTGCATGATCAACCTGCATTATCTCCCCTTGCTGGAAATTTGTTTATCGTCTTATTGAATACTCTGTATAAATGGATATGCTCCAACATTTGCTGTATATAAATAGGCGGAGTTGACTGTACCAACTTTGTAAAGGACCATACAATGATCATGCATGCACACATAGTTATAATAATGCCTGTAGCGTCAGAGTATGCTAAACTTCGCAAAGACCCATCTCCAGATCCTAAACACCAAAATAAATTTTAACCCACACAGCAGTTTTTTTTATAAAGCATTAAGCTCATCGCTCAGCCATTCAAATTGTACATGTATTTGTCTCTGGCATCCATTTTGCTTTTAGGATTGACACCAAAATCACAAAATCTGATTAGGTCAAGCAAAAGATCATTTCTGTATAGTTTCTTTCCATTTGGCTTGGAAGCTTCAGAAAAGTAAGTTCCTGTACGATACCTATGACACTCGTACAGATGCAAAATGATAACAATAGCTCATAGTGTCCTTGGGA
Source organism: Bathymodiolus septemdierum (assembly GCA_963383655.1). NCBI lineage: Eukaryota > Metazoa > Mollusca > Bivalvia > Mytilida > Modiolidae > Bathymodiolus > Bathymodiolus septemdierum. The sequence continues at coordinate 80,220,549 of OY726518.1, forward strand.
CCAGGTGTAACATAAAAAAGAATTCATTGCATGATAGTGAAGACTGTCTAAGGGGAACAAATTAAAGTATGAAATAGAAATAATACACATACAGTTAGTCCTGTATTAAGAGGTCACCTTTGGGACAAAGAAAAAGTGGCCTTATAAGACAGGTGACCTCTTAAAAGAAGTTCAATTCATACAAATTTTCCTATAACAGAATAAGAAAAAGGTGAGCTTTTAATACAGGTGACCACATGGGTAGGGTTTTTAATACAGGTGACCACATGGGTTGGTTTGATTCTATCAATGCTTATCCATAAAAAATATATCTCACTTATTTTTTTAAAATCCTCCCAGGCCACTTACTTTCTGTGTTTGAGCTTTTGCTGCCAGCGATGTGATCAAATAATAGGCTACATCTTTAGATTTCCAACTTGCAGGATTCTTTGAGTATTGCTAATCAAAAGAAAATAATACATGTCAAACAGATTATCACCATCACTTTGTCATACAGAAATCAAGATATATTTATAAAACAGGTCTTTTGTGAAAGATCTGATTGATTTTTGGTTTTAACATCACTTTCAACAATATTTCAGCTATATCATGCAACCAGTTTTAGTGGTGGAGGAAGCCGGAGTACCCGGAGAAAATTCCATCCGATTGCCCCCAGTCAGATTACACTTCAAGTAAAAATAATGGTAAAAAAAAGTTAACATCTTTATACCCAATAATATGCCATTGGTGAATTTAAGTTGCACCAGATCCAATCTTTTAGATGTTTTAGCTTATTGCAACAGTTAGTACCCGTTAGTTTTAGCTGTCTTCTGAAAGTGACACAGAGTATAGTTTGCACTTTACCTTTTTCTATTTTTGCCTATCCAAACAAAAAGGAACCACATGGTTTCATATAGTTTACTTTGTTAAGAATTCCAGACATACTGTAGGTTGATTCATACTATTTGGAAAATAAAACTTACTTTTAGCCATTTATGAAAATTTTTGGGAAGTGTTGGTTTGTATGTCAAGGTTTATACATAATAATATATACAATTTTTTTTTATACAAACTGCATATTTTTTTTATCTAGACATATTCTAGTTGCTACCTTTAATAACTGGCAATCAGTTATGTCCCTTATCTATCTTATTAAGGGAGATAACTCACTTCTTTTTCCTAGAAATAGTGGCACATTTACCTGCAGCAATCCTTGCACATACTGAGAGAAATTCTGTATCACAGGTCCTTCAAATGATTTACTTAGAGCTTGTACAAGATCACATGCTGATCTTCTTCGTGTATCAACATCTGAAAAAGAAAAATCACATTTAAAACTATAACAATATATTTTGCCGAACTTTTTTTTAAATGCATGTTTCATCTTTCCCTTTATCAGTATATCTTAATATGCTTTCAAGCAACACTGAAGAATAATTCAATCTTGCCTTCCTCTTAAAACAATATCCAGGAGAAAGGATCCAGATGAAACAAAAGAAAAACAGCTCTTTCTAATACATCAATCTCTTTTTTGTTTAATGAAAAAAGCCTCACGTGAGTCAGTATCACCCATCTGTTAAAGTAGATTGTTCAAAACTTTTTCATTTTAATTCTTTGGAATTCATTCATACAAACTTTCAATATTCTTTAGATTTTAAAAAAACTGTTCACTTTGGGGTGTAGAAATCCTAACCATTTTGCAATGTTGCTTCAAGTCAAATATCATTTCATATTCATTGCCCACTTGTTTATGCATAACCCACCTGAACCCTCAATATCTCTTCTAATGTATTCATCTGGATTATCTTCAAATAATTCTTCATCTGCATCTGTCAAAAACAAATTGTAGGAAATTAGATAATCATTGTGAAAGTTTTTAAATAATTGTCAATCAACGATTATACTGTTGCACAGTGTTATGATGCACCACATTTATAAATCGAGTAATAAAAACGTAGATATCTAATTTAGTGTCCAGATATCTGGAATAACCTTCATTAGATTACACTCAATAGTCGAAAGAATGGATCGAGATAACGAAAAACTGACAAGTGTACAAATAAAATAGAGAAATATGTGATACTGTTCTGTATCAATAAAATAAATTTATATCTGTTTTTGTTACTTCATATTGCAATCTGATCCGCCTGGAGCAACATTGGATATACCCGATAACCTGGGTTAGTATTGTGACTTAGCAAACATATTCATTCGCAAACGACAAATTCAAACAGTCCCATGAAATAATCTAATTAAAATCGAGCAGAGCTCCAAATAATTTTCAAGTCCAAAGGGTAATTACCACCTACTTTTGGAAAATGATGCGTATTTGCATATTTCCTTTGCACTGTTGTACTCTCTACTTCAGAAAAGATTGCTTACATGTACACTTTTAAAATTATGTTGGACACAAGTGTTATTCAATAAACACAGGATGCAAGTGAAATGTACATCTCTGTTTAATTTGACACGATTGTGTCATGTTTATTAATAAAATGTTGTAAATATTTTGTTTTTTGCTTGTCGACTTCAGCAGTTTTCACAGCCGTTTTGATAATGTCATCAATGATTCCTTTAACTATACTGTCACTAGACACAGATGAAACTGTCAGGAAATTAAGTATAGAATTTTCTGTTGCGCTTAGTAGCGTGCTTATCCATGTTCTTGCTCATTTTCAACGAACAACGTGTTCCCAAATTTACTTTCGTTTTAGTTCTTACTTATTATGTAAACCGCATGTATTTGTAATATTGACTGCGATTGGATGATTTATCGTAAACATCCAATCAGATCTCTTTTGACTTCGAAAGGAAAACATTCGGTATCTCTTGGATGTATACGCTCTCTCCTTCGAAAAGTATAAAGGGAAGTAATACGGGGAATTTCTCAAAGACAAAAATGTATTGTTATGAACACGACGGTACAAGTACGCTCCGAATTTGGAAAGTTTGCTTACACAGCAAAATTATGTTGGACACAAGTGTTATTCAATAAACGCAGGATGCAAGTGAAATGTACATCTCTGTTTAATTTGACACGATTGTGTCATGTTTATTAATAAAATGTTGTAAATATTTTGTTTTTTGCTCGTCGACTTTGGCAGTTTTCACAGCCGTGTTGATAATGTCATCAATGATTCCTTTAACTATACTGTCACTAGACACAGATGAAACTATCAGGAACTTTTAAAAAAGTATATAATTTTCCGTAGTGCGCTTATTCATGTTCTTGCTCATTTTCAACGAACAACGTGTTCCCAAATTCACTTTCGTTTTAGTTATTAACTAAACCGCATTTATTTGTAATATTGACCGCGATTGGATGATTTATCGTAAACATCCAATCAGATCTCTTTTGACATCGATGCTTAGAAAGGCAAACATTCGGTACCCCTCGGATGTATACACTTTCTCTTTCGAAAAGTATAAAGAGAAGTAATTACGGGGAATTTCTCAAAGTCAAAAATGTATTGTTTATGTACACAATGTATTATCGTCAACAGCGTACGCTCCGAATTTGGAAAGTTTGCTTACACAGCAATATGTATGCATAAATGTACACTCTGATCTGATAATAAATGCGTTTTTACTCGTTTTCATAGTGTAAAAAACGCAGCTTATCTGGAGCTCTGATCGAGGAATCATTACATTTTGTTGTAAAAATTAAATTATAAGGAATATGTTCAATTTTTGAACAGGTCATACTAATTAATAAAACACATTCACTTCCAAATTTCCATCTTACTGAATGAATATACAATACTTACCTCTAAATTGCATATTGGGGACTATGACTTTTTCACATATACTGGCTAATGTGCTTGGGTCTTCAAACAAACTTTTATATGATGGTCTCTCTGCTACTGAAGCTAGAAACTGGATGGCATTACTCACTAACTGTGAAAGAAAGTTAAATTTTCATTAAATGGTTTATGAATAATTAATTAACACAAAATATTTAAACGGAAAAATTTTGCTTGGCAGTAGTGTTTTATTTAGAAATACCATGTATATACAGGTAGTCTGAATTTGTATAATTGTTTGTATATTAAATTTGATCCTTGGTTTATAGTGTTTTTAATCTATTATTTAGTTTATATGGGTATTGGATATCGTCAGCCTAATATCTTTGTTTCCTCGATATTGTTTTATTAATGTATCAGTAATGTTTATTAATAAACTAGAATTATAACCTTATCTAAATATTGAGGGGTCGTTGTGATCATATCAGTCAGGTTTACAACTACCTCTGCAATCAGTGCCCATCATCACTTAAGTTGTGAGTTCGAATCCCGCTCATGGCGAGGTGTACTCGATACAACATTATCTGATTTAAGTTTGTCAGTGACTTGTGGCAGGTCAGTGGTTTTCTCTGGGTACTTCGATTTCCTCCATCAATAAAACTGTCCATCCAATATAACTGAAATATTATTGAAAGTTGCGTTAAATCCCATAACCTTAACCTAAATATTAAATTGAAAAGTGCTTCATATGAAAGTAGTTTTTTCTGGAACAATTTACATTAAAACCAACTTTTTTTATCCCCCAAATGTTTCTAGGATAATATTCATACCATATCATATTTGACCTCCTGGCCTGTAGATACCAACAGATTCCAGATAGCTGTTACAAAGCTAGGTAACTGTGGGGAGAACTCTTCATCATATTTCTGAGCATACAACGCCACATTATCACAGATTTGAGATTTTACTTGTTCTAAAAGGCCCGCCTCTTCCTCGTCCTGAAAAATACAATACAATAAACAATGTCAAATTTCATCCCATGTCCTAATCTGGAGCATATAGTTAACATTTCTTATGTTGAGTGTGTGATTATTACTTAATTCCAAGTGAGCAATTCATCAGGTATATCATGGCCGATGCTTATGCTAATGAAAGGAACTGTGAAAATAAAAATGACTTTAAAACCAAGATTGACTTTAAATATCATCAGTGTTTTTTTTAATTTTCCTCCTGTCAGAGTATCTTTTTCTCTTGGATGAAACATATATATATATTAGACGTCAAGATAAAATTTATGGAAAATTTTACTTGATTCTGAATTATTCAGGGTATCGGTTTCACTATACTTACTAAGGCCAAGAAAAAAGTATCTGTGTTTCCGACAAAAAAGGGGGTAGTGTTATGGTGTTTAACGCCACTTTCAACACGGTGGAGGAAGTTAGAGTACCAGGAGAAAACCACCGACCTGCCACAAGTCACTGACGGACTTTATCACATAATGTTGTATCGAGTAAACCTCACCTGAGTGTTTCAAACAACATTCCTAAAATAAATAGTGAAAGTTGGAAGGCACAACTTTTTATCTTTTTCTAATATTTTTACAAAAATAGGTTATACAGCACAAGGATATGGTTTTTAACGGTTCTGTCTAAAAATGTCAATGAAAACTTGAGGGTAGGCACTAGAAATTAGAGTTGGTAGGATCATTGGAGGCCTAATATTGCTTTTGCCTGGTCTACTCTATCAAGTTATCACATTGTAATTGTTCACGTTAATTTTATTTAGAAAGTTGCAAACCAGCAAATGCTAAATTTTCTATCAAAATTTACTTATATTATCAATTTAACCTACTTGAGTTCTAAGTAATTTGTTGTTTGCACTCAGTAAAGTCAAAAAGTGATTCATCCAGATTCCCATGTTATCTTCAAAATATTCTGGTAAATCCTGGGGAAAAAAAGTTATAGAATTACAATTTTATTTACAATGGAGAAAAATGTCTTGACATATATACTTATAAATGTACATCTTACAGTAAAATGACAGCTAATAAAGTCATTCAATTAACAGTATGAATAACAAAATAAATCAATAGATCTATAAAATATTTCCTAGATGTGATATATTAGAAATAACTATGAGCATTCTCTGACCCTAGGCCTGCTATTGTACTGTTCATGTTTATGTTGTCATTCATTTTTGTGATATTGTGTGGTCTTTGAGTGGAAGTTTTTTATTGTTTATTTATATCTGTCATGACGTTGGAGATCCATTTATCAGAGGGGGATAGTTGAGATCTGATTAACTGGTTTAGCTATGCCACCTTTTTGTGCCTTCCTCAAGCCAGGATCTGGATTTTTAAATTGAAAACCATTGTTGTGGTTTTGTTGATATTGGTAGAATTGTTGATCATCGCTGTTTAAACTTTCTTGTCATAATTGATGACCACTGAAACTGATATCATTGTCTAAACTTTGAGACCGCAATCTTTTAAAGTAAAAAGACTGCAATTACAGGCAGATTTTTTAGTAAATGCATAGAATGATTTATAGATAATTTTATCAAAATAATTTGAACTAGACAAAACTTTAAAATTTTATAAAGTTTTTAATATTCATTCAGATTAAGAGGTATTATAATGTTCTGTTTTATTTAAGATATGTTGTTCAATTAACATACATAATCTGGTTTGTTATTACAATGTATTTTAATGTGTTGTTCATGCTTTGTAGATGACAAAAAATATGGCACATATTTACATTAACCATGTCATGGATGCACAGTGGCGTAACTACCATTAACGCAACAACGCACTTGCGTGCACAAAAAAAAAAAATCAGAAAAAAGCAATGTTACCTTTTATAGTAAGATATACAAATAAGCCACAATATTAACTAATTGTACGAGTTTTAATCAAATACTGAGCCTGTAAATCTATGCAGTCAAAAGGAAATGTACTATTCAGTGGCTTTAAAAGACTTTGGCTTCGATATTCAATTTCAAAGGATGTTGTTTATTGTTCTTCTTGTGTTGTACTTGGTAGTAAGGCTAGTAGAGACAAACCTTTTGTATCTACGCTAGTAAACGACTGGTAAAATATTCATAGCTATATAAAACGACATGAAGTACTGAGTTCTCATATAGCTAGTCAGCTGGCAGCCACTCACTGTCTCGATGTTAAGTCCGAAACGTTAGACAGAGACGTAGACTGTCGTAGTCCATTACTTCAATGCTATCATCTCAGCACAAAGAGGGTATTACCAGAAACATGAGATAATCGATGTATTGATTCTTTGTGGTCGTCACAATATTGCAATTTATTTTTTTTGGGGAGGGGGGGGTGACGAAGACAAAAGAAATTTCATGGCAACTTTGCGTCATGTGTCCAAACACGACAATATATACTAGTCTCACCTGGATAACCCTGTACCTAATTCAAGAATAAAATACATATATCCAGATACACAGAAGAATATAGTCGGAATTAGTGGTGAAATAGTGCGCGAAAAAATACTTTGCTTTAATTGGTGATGAAGCAACTGATGTTTCAAAACAGGAACAAGTCTCCCTGTGCGTAGGGTTTGTAAAATGTACTGGTGGTAGTCACTCTTCGTGAGGAATGTCTTAGTTTTGTGAGAGCAAGCGAAGCAACCGGTGAAAATCTTGCTGAGTTGATTTAACTAGTCTTGTTAATTTCGGCATAGTTATTGATAATATGAGAGTACACTGGTGTGGTGAAGCAGTAGACATGTCGGATATTCACAGAGGTGTTGAAGCCAGGATTAGGGAACGGATTCCCAACAGCGCAATACATACATTCTAAGGCACATGTTTTGAGCTTAGCTATTGTACATTCGTCATCAGATGTATCAGCAAGGACCATGATGGTTACTGTGCAAGAAATCACATTCGCCTTCCACTACTCTTCTAAAATATTGATAAATTTGAGCAACAAACATGTAGGAACGATACCGTGAAGGACAAGTTAGACGGGAGAAGTAAATTAAAACTTGTGTGAAACGAGGTGGTGATGTGGATGAACTATCAACTTTTAAGTGTACATTTCCTGTCATAGTTAGTGTCCTAGAGTATTTACAAACAAATGGTGACGGTAAATCAGGCATCCATTTATCTGCCCTTTGCGATTTGACTTTATTTTGCAACTAGTGGTTTGCAGTCACATCTTATACCCTGTTCTTCCGATTACAGCAATGTTGTATAACATCTCCTGCGATTTGATAAAGGCTGCGAGTGAACGTCAAACCTTGATTCGACATTTTGAGACTGAGAGATATGACATTAGTATTTACAACACTTTACATGATGAAGCTGTAGATATAGTGTTTAACTAGTCTTTTCTAAGCCGCGGACAACCAGTAGACAACGAAATCGTGCCAATCCATAGGTAGCAGACACCAAGGACTACCAGTTCCTAGACCACTTGTTACACGAGTTAAGGGGCCATTAGGTGAAATACGAAGATCGATTGCTGGCACAGTTATTGATATCGATCAATTTAAGCAAACCAACAGGAGGATGAATTTCATATTTATGATCTCATAGGACATATCTGCATACTCATGAAGTGTTTACCATTGAAGTAAAAAGATGGAAAGCAAGATGGTAATTATACCCCACAGATCAGATAAACCCAAGCAATCTTTGCGAGACATTGGAACTTGTAAACAAAAACTTTTATCTGAATATCTATTGTATTTTGAAAATTTTGCTTACAATGCCACCCTCTACAGCAACAGCCGAAAGATCTTTCAGTGTTTTGAAACGTGTAAAGACATATTTACTCTCCACAATGGGACAGGAAAGCCTATCAGCCTTGGCATTGCTACAATCATATTCACAGACTCCTTCAGCTTCTATTGGATGCAGTCATAGACAAGTTTAATAAAAACACAGACAAATGCTTTTGGCTTGTGACATGTGAAAACACCCATTACATTATTAACATGATTAAAGGATATTAAAAGTAGTTTTAAATAGATTTTCCTGCTACCTATATATCAAACATTCCTAATTTCTTCCATGGTTTTGTCTCGGTACCCATATATCTTGGAGCAAAAACCCAAACCCCAGTGCGTGCACATTTATCAAATCCTTCCTACGCCACTGATGCACCACACTAGTTTGACTACTGATGGTGTTTAACCCACTTTCAACAATATTTCAGCTATATCGTAGCGGTTAGTTTTATTGGTGGAGGAAACCGGAGAACCCGGAGAAAACCACCATACCTATCGCAAGTCACTGACAAACTTTAATCACAAAATGCTGAACACCTCTCCCTGATCGAGATTCGAACTCACATCATCAATGATGATAGGCACCGATTGCATAGGTAGTTGTAAATCCAACTACCATACAATCACAGCCACGACGGCCCTGTTTCACTATTGTATACTAGATAATCCACAAATGGTCAGTAATAGTGCTGTGTTTTCTAACAGTGTATTTGTACAGTTAGCTCGAATAGCTATCACACTTTCTATTAATAATAATTAGAACATAACATATGAAACTACTTTATTTTGATTGGATGATTAGTGTTTACTATTTTTGAGCAACTTATGGTTAATTTTGGCAACAGGTGACTATACCAGTTGGAAACGATTTCCCGCAGGTACTATACCAGTTGAATAGATTTTCCCGCATTATTCATATACATTTCTGGCAAGATTTAACTCCATTAAAATTGACGGCGCTGTAGTCTGTATATCATTTACTGAAGCATGGCAAGTTTGGCAATTTTGTTATTATTATAATATTGAATTTGAGTGTGGTTTTTCTTTTATGTCTGGAACGAGATGTTTTGTACTATACATATTATTATCTTCTCCCTCGTGAACAGTGTTGGCTGGTGAGGTGTAGGAAAATAGTTCCCTCAGGAGAAGAAACAATAGATGATATGATATTTTATTATACCTCAGTATATACTTTCTTAAAGCTTTTTTAAAGAAATAAAAATGCTATTGTTTCACATTTTTAACACTGAGACTATTGACCGGTCCATAGTTTCTTACTATTTGACCGTCACACTGTTTCGCGGAATTTTAATGCTGTGTCCGGATTGGATAAATGTTTTATATTTATTAGGAACACTCGGACTTCATCGTCTATTAGCGAAAACTCTTGAATTTTTTTAAAAAATTTCAAATTTTCAAAAAATATTCAAAATGTTCACAAGATTTCAAAATTTTCATAAGATTTCAAAATTTTCAATATAATTTTTTTTTTTAAAGTTCATAATTTCAAAATTTTCATAGAATTTTCAAATTAAAAAAAAAAAATCAAAATTTTCATGAGACTTGTAGTCACCATGTAAATTTATGTTGAAGTCTACTTTCTCAAAAGAATCATTATGAATGAGTGGGGAAATAGCATAACAATGTCCACGAGACAATATTCAGATTTATAATGCAAAATACTGGCAAAAGATGCGTGATTTTATTGGTCTTTATCATTTTGAGGTGATCATTCAACTATGAGTCGGTATAACAAAATACTCATAGACTGTGTATTCGGGAATAGCAAGTTTGTTGTCTCCTCGACCCCGACTATTCGGCTTCGCCTCGGTCAATAGTCAGTGTCTCGGGGACAATAAACTTGCTATTCCCTCATACCCAGTCAATAAGTATATAATATTGACTTACCTGAAAGTTTAAACTGTAGAAGATCTTACATATGAGTACAATAGAACTGAAGATGACTTTAAGAGCTGCAGGATCTTCTGAGTGAGTTTTGGCAAATTCCATTGTAGCCTGCAAAACAAGTGAACATTATAAACTGGGGAGATACAGTACTGCGATAACAAAAGTAGTCAATCCTGTGTTAAGAGGTCACCTTTGGAACAAAGAAAATAGGTCTTTTAAAACTATTGACCTCTTAAATTTGCTATGAAATTATCTATGACAGGACAAAAAAAGTGTGACTTTTCAATACAGGTCACTGCTAAGGCAGGTTTGACTGTAGTCTGTATTGAACATTAGAGGCTTGTTTTTCCAAACGAGTATCCAAGTTGTTGTGAAATTTTAACACTATAATCCAGGCACAGAATAAAGGTTAGATTTAATTTTAGGGGATTCTTGATATGCCTGTTTCCAATCAAGAGGTCCCAAGGTGCAAAAAAAAGATCTTTTAAGGTATGTTTTTTTGTATGTGGATTGTTTATTGTTCATCATTTTTATGAGATTTTTTCAATGAATTCCTTACAAAATCCCTTTCAGAAAAAATTCATAGCATTGCTTTGACATAAAAGGGATGAATTTCTCAATTTCATTTTATTTGCCTTCAATTCTAATGTCTTTATTTGATTGACCATTAAAATAATTTGTTATTTTATTTCCAAAACAGGTCTTCAAGGTGCCCAATTCCAAAATTTCACATATTTGGAATGCACATAGCATTTTTATTTTTCATGCAAATTTGATTGAATTGATTGTGTGAGATTTTTTTGTCAAATGTCAACGGATTTACTCTACTTCTTAGGGTTTCTGTTAAACTTAACAGAATTGAACCAAAAACTTGAATGTTTTTATTTTTCATCCAATTTTTTTCCAAAATCCTCATCGTTTTTTTTACCAGTCATAGGAGATTATAACCTATTTTGGAAAAAAGGCTAAGTTCTAAAATTTCACATACTTGGATGGTATACACAATTCGTGTATTTTTCATCTAACTTTGATGCCGTATAAATTTTCCATTTAATAGATTGTGACAAGGTCTTCAGATAGCATTCCAGCAGATTTCCTTTTATCAGTTACGGTTTTCTACTTAATCTTAGTTCAGCAGTCAAGGAAATTGGCACCGGACCGACGGACTGTGTCCGAAAAATTTCCCAGCGGTCTGGTAGTTTTCGCTAACTCACCGGACCGACTGTCCGGTAAATTGTTTTGTCAGCCGCTGCCTTTAAGAATAGATAAATCGAGGTTCTCAGTAAATTCAACTTAAAAATATTTCTAATTCTTTTTTATTTGTTATTTTTAGATCAAGAAAAATCTCAAATAAATAATACATATTGTAATTGATAATCACGAGTTTTGGCAAAGACACTATAAACTATTTACGTAAAATTTTGATGTCGTAAAATATTTCGTGTGACTAGTGATCGTGGTTTTTCGTAAAAATATTATTCTCTAGTGTTTTCTTCATTAACAATCGTCGTTAATTCGGAACATTTTATCACTTCAAAACACGGTGGTCATGGCTTTCTTGAAGTATAAGACAGGAGCCATACAAGGAAAGCCATTAAAGAGAAAAGTAACCCCAGAGGAGACGAGAGAACGGAAGAAACAGTATGAAAAAGACAGAGAATGTAAATTTATTGATTCTTGGAAGCAGGACCGACCCTGGCTTCATCACAACGTTGAACACAATGTTATGGTCTGCAACTGGTGCATCGAAGCCAATGGACCAAAAGAGCTATATATATATATTCTTTTGTAATTCTAAATTCTGATTTCTAATTATACTTTTTCTGGTAGCATAGAGCTATTATTTTATTCTATTTTTTTTTTTTTACATATAAGGATTCATTTGTTTAGATAGAATGAATATTTCATTTAGTAATTTTTAATGTCACAAATAGTTTTGTAATTTTAGAGTGGAAATATACTTTAATGAATATGATCATGCTGTATACAATAATATATTTATGGACAGTGTCAAATTGTTATCCCATTTGGACACATTATACTGATTCAGAGTCAACCAGTCTTTGCTCTTTCTCCTTAGTGCTGCATACTTAACAGAGAAGCAAAAAATACCAATTTTATAGTCTTTGGCCTGACCCGACCGGAGCATGAACCCATGAGCACTCGCACGCTAACCTTTACGCTGTTGTCTAATTGTAGATATTGCTGTTTGTGATTGTGAGTTTAATGCAATCAATATGTGACACTTGAATAAAATAAATTTATTATTTAAAAAAAAAAATCATTATTTTATTGTCGGTCCTGTAATTCCTTACAGTTCACAAATCCTGTGGATTCAAATTCCTAATTTCCTTGACTGGTTCAGGGTTCGAAATTACTGTAGGTCCGAAAGCAAGAGGCTAGAAGAATTGTGCTCGGTCTAGGCCAAGTTGTTTTATCGTAGACCGTGTGTCTAGGTGATATACGACTATCAATTTCCGGAAATTGTGTTCCGCACGGACATCGTTTGCTATCTTATGTAAAATCTTTTGTCATGTCGGCAATAGAAATAAACTACTATTTTCTCCACTATATGTAAGAACTTATATGACTATGATCACGAGTTCAAGGTTACTTTTTCAATCAAAAAATATGTGGAAATTCTTACCGGGAGTTTCAAAACCGGAGTCTAAATGGAAAGTTAACACCTGTGAAAGTAACAAGGCATACAATGCCACAAAAAGGAAGAGAACATTTCAACCTCACTGGCTTCAAATGTACAAATGGCTACATATTGACAGAGAAATTCAGCTGATGTCCTGTGACTGGTGTAAAAAATTTGGGAAAGACGACCCAGACGGTAAATTTGTTAAAGGCACCGATTTCAAAAAACCTTAGATTACCACAATGGAAATAAAACCCACAAGAGAGCTGAAGACATTCAATGCAAGCACTAGTACTTCAGTCAAAAGCTGAAGAGATTATCATTTCACTTAATGAGTCAGTTGTGAATAGACTTAAAATTTCATTAAATTATTTAAATATTTGCCTTTTATTAACATTTTTCAATCTTTGAAACCCAAAAAAAAACACACTTTTTTGACACAATATTTGCACATCTCATACATTCAAAATATACTCAGAATGTCGGATTTTGCATGTAATTATTAAAAATTTTCCTTGGGGGTCATGCAAATACAGGTCTAGATATTTTCCTTCAGGGCTAGAATAGATTAAATCAGTCTATCCCTGCAGTCTAGACATCAATTCCCATTCAATTCTATCCCTGTAGTTACAGTAAAACTAGTGCAAGAGGAAGATCTTGATGACTTGCAGTGATCGTATCATGCTACACCAACGCTACCATATATTTTAAAAGATGTCATGAACAACCTCATTGATTTTTAATCATAAAATGTTGCAGAAAAAAAAAAGATTCCCGTGCACAAGATAACAAAGATCATAAAACTTACATTAAAAAGTTCTGTGAAAGGTTGAGCAAAATTTTCTAAAACAAATTTGATTTCTGCCCACAGTTGCTGAGATTTAAACTCATGTCTGTATCTGAAATAACACATACAAAAAATATTATGAACTTTCATACTTATGTTTCTTTTTCTTTATTCTTAGAAAAATACTAATTTGTTGCAACCACAATCACAATTTTTCAAGCGAGTCTGTAGATATCAAGTTTGTATTTCTTTCAAAGATTTGGAACAAAAAAACTTAAAAGCAAAAAAATGTTCCCCTCACTTTCCCTTTAAATTCTCTGAAAGAGAGATCAATTTGCCCTGTTCTCACCAAGCATGACGAGCACTGAAAAATATGTAAAACTCTTAAAAAAAACAAATAATGTATTCCCCTGACCAAATTTAGACAATACACCAGATGTGTCAAATTGTTATATTAATATTAATCCGACTAATTTATTCAATGTTAAATACTGTTCTATGTATAATTTCATATGCATGTGTAACCCTTTATATAAATGGTAAACAAGATACAGACACCACCAAGAAGAAATTCTATAAATGTACCTTTTAAACAAAGAATGGCCAGTGATCAATATACCATTGATGACATGGAAGTCTCCAGTTTGAAATTTGGTCACCATCTCTTGCAATAGGGCTGGCCATTTGTCTGGAAAATCTTCTCTTCCTATAATACTTATAGAATCACTTAACTGAAAATATATTTATTGGATTGCTACATTTAGAAGAGTTTGAAGATACCAAAGCAGGGTTCGACATTAACGGTTGTCCGATTGCCCGGGGCGAGTGAAATGCGTCTTCGGGCAAATGAAAACGGCACCCAACTTGTCCGATCAGGCAAGTGAAAATGATTCTGTGATATGTTCAATTCCTGAAGAGAAAAATGATTAATATTTAATTATTCAGTGTTGGAAGTCGCGGCGAATTTTACCTAAACATCGTATCGCATGTATCGTGCATTTTACGCCATTTTGTTTTATTTTGTTGACTACGAAATTCCCCTTTCTCAAATAAAGATCATGTTATTTATATTAGCCAATCGCGAATGCCTAATTAGGGACGGTGCTGCATCAACATCGTATTTATTTTTGCTGGCCAATGAAAAGCTCGAGTTATTTGCGGTGTTCTAATTTTAGAAAATTATCCCTGATGTGTATTGCCTTTGCGATCAAAATATTTAAAGCGTGATAAATTATTGGAATAAAAATTCAAACAAACTATACAGTCGTTGTCAGTCTATGATAAGGAACATCTATACTTAAATTTTCTAACAAAAATATTTCAGAAATCCTCATCAATCACCCGTATTTATAAAACTGTCATATTCCCGCAAATTGATAGGTACTTAATTATATAGCCAAATGATGCACTAACACTATGCCCACACCATAATGTGTAAATAACTAATATGAGGGGTTATTCTACTCTATGAACGGTCATTGTAGATTGCATAGTTCTGCACTACATGCATATATGGCATTTAAGAATTCGGGCTAGTAGTTTACAGTTTCGGGCATGTAAAATCAATATGGCACTTGCCTGAATGGACAAGTTGGTCAAAAAGTTAATGTCGAACCCTGCAAAGGGGTAATCAGAATCCATAAATCGAAGGACAGACAACACAATGGCCAAAAGAAAAACAACGATCGAGTAAAACGAACCCCACAAAAAACCAGGGGTGAACTCATGTGCTCCTGAAGGGTAAGCAGTTCCTGCTCCACTAGTGGCACCCGTTTTTTATTATTATTCAAGTTCTCATTTTTCATTTTGTAAATCTCGCAAATTTTTTTTTATTACCCACCCCCCAAAAATCTTGATTGATAACTTTAGTAAGTGAACACAACAAATGACAGTAACATATTGGTTCAGTGAAGTTTTTTAGTATTGATATGATCGCTCTCTAATTTGAATATGATTTTGACATATATTGTGGTAAGGTTAAATGTCAAAAAAACCTTTAAGTTCCTATATGGAAGTAGTAGGAACCATATGTTTTGCCTGTACCAAGTCAGGAAATTGGGTGGTCATGTGTATGTGTGCTAGTGGCATATATTTTGCCTCTGTTTCTACATTACACGTTAGAGTTTGGAATTGTTCCAACAGTGTGGTAATTTCTCCATTTCATTCTCCGCATATAATATTGAGTGTTTTAGAGACAAAAACATGTCTGTTTACACATTAATCAATCCTGGAAAAAAAAATACAAATAAAGTGGACATGTCCCAGAGTTGCAGATAAAAAAAAAATCCTGTCAGACATTGGGTCTTGCAAGTAAGAGAGTTTTGCCAGACCTATCAACTTTTTGCCCGACCTACTTTTTTTTTAGAAATTTTTTAATATTTCACTTTCAATACAGTACGATTAAAGGGGCAATCTTAAAGCCTTGACACAGCTAAGGAACCGACCATTTAACTTGAAGGGGGGCTATGGTTTTTTGTTTCGTTCAGAAAAGAGTTAGAATATTTATTTGTTTTTGTAGTGCGAAGCGCGAATTTTTTTTCCAGAATTTAGCATTAGGTTATATGACAAAAACTCTGAATCGGAATATTTTTTTTTTCCTCCACCAAAATCAGAATTTTTCAGCAACATTGGGAATCAGAATATTTTTTTAGAAAAAAAAAACATACCCCCCCCCCCCCCCAAGTTAAATGGACGGTCCCTAACGACTACTACGACCAGAATCAGATTAAGGATATTGCCAAAGGGGGGTTAGTGACCGAGACCACATTCAATTTAAATAGCCTTGCAACATCAAATAATCAATACTTCATATTAGTAAAATTTTATTATTCCTCTAATGAGTATTTTGATATCAAATCGTCATTTGTTTGTTCATTTTGTCCTTCCATTTTCGATTAAAGGACCGCCCCGGTCGCCTCTCCTTTTCATATGCCGACCTTTTGGCTTTTTTATTCTCTGTAGATAAATCGATAGGTAGTGGGTGCTTTTTTCCAGAGTTATACCCCTCCGTAAACTTAATTGGCCATGCAGCCATAACGGAAATGATCAAATTACAACGATTACCGATAGGATACGAAATAAAATCCGGAATGGGAACTGGTTACCGAAATTTAGCATAAACAGAAAGGAACAGAAATTTTTACCGATTTGTTTACGACTTTTGATTTTATTAACGATAATCAAAGATCCTTCGCTTAGGGGTCTAAGAGGTAACCAGGACTGACAGAAATTTGATTCTTGACAGCCCCAAGCAGTAAAAATGTTTGCCGGTCATTAGGTCTGACACAAAGACGTCATTTGCCGGACCCTCTAAAATTCTGCCCCCTAGGTCCGACAGGGCCGACGGTTAGCTGCATCTCTGATGTCCAGGAAATGCAGATTATGGGAGACATGATTTAAAATACTTCTAATTTGCCATATTCTTCAGACTGATAGCCAAAATATACAAAGCTATTTTACAACATATTATGAGACTACTCTTTTATGTAAGGATACAGGCAAAGAAATCACGTAAGATTTGTCAATCTGTAGAACAGCCAACAACTTATAACAATTGTGTACATCTATTCTTAAAAGCTGGTGTTTCTACAGTGGACAAAAAAAGAAAGATTTGTTCACCTGTTTCTGTATCTGATCAGGACTTTTTAACATAAGGCCAACTATAAGTTCCTTGATGGTATTTCTGTCCTGGGCGTGGATCTTATCACCTCCATCTTCTGTCTGAAATACGTCAAATTTTATTTAAATAAAAAGTATATAAAATCAGTCACAAAACCAGTATCTTTTTTGCAGCTTTTTTCTAAATTAAAACAATTTATTCATTTCATTATCATACATATGAATGCATAAAATGACTTTTTAACCATTGTTGTTGTCATAACTGGAATAAAATTTTGATGTAATCCTTCAGTTCTGCCAATCTTTTCATTATCTGGATTCAAACTTGTTTCACAGTATTTGACAGCTGATCTATATAGGACTATTTGTTAAGATTAGACCACAGTAAAGATCTCAGTATGAGTTCTTACTTCAAATAAATTATCTTTGTTTAAAATTGTTCATTGAAAATCTATGATCTTAAACATAAACAAAACACTAGCATTGGAATCATCATTTAAAAAAATCATTAATCCACATGTTCATTTTCACTATATACAAAATACTGTCATAAAAATAATTCCTATAATTTTCCCAAAACAAAAATAAAGCATTCTAACAGACACCCCAAGATTTTCACTTAGTTTACATTATCTTGTTTCCTTAATAAAATTATTTAAAAAAACCTACCACTCTCCAGCAACGCCTTGTATAGTTTTTAAATGTTACAGCTGAACTGACTCTGAGGTATACAGGTACATCAGTTTTGTCTAGAATGTGAAGCAACAGTAGTGGATAATTCTGATTTCCTTCAACCGATTCCAAGAATTTCTCAGCTGAAATATGAAGCAGAATAAACTAATACATGTATCTAAATATGTATAGCAATCCTATACCACATTCAATCTCTTCTAATTAGGATGACAGAAATATAAATGGTAGAAAAGTTATCTGATAAGCTAAGACTTTCAGGGTTTGACATAATATTTGTATGTCTATTTGTCCTAGTAAAAAAAACCTTGCCTTGCAAGTTTTATGGCCTTAAGAAGTGTTTTTTATTATTATGCTGTTATTGCTGTGTTTAAATACCTGTGCAAGACAAATGTTTCAACATATTTTTTAAAAGATTGATTGATTGATGTAGCTGTATTTCAGCTATATCGTGGCTTGTTTTTTTTTTAAAGAAAAAGTTAATCATATAATACTATCAATTAAATGTCCTATGTGTAGATCAACCAATTCATGATTTGATAGAGTAAATGCATTAATAAATTGACATTGTATTTTTTGTTACGATTTGATATAATACACCTATTAAATGTTAAGCTTGAACTGGACAATTTTGTAACGATTGCTTGACACACGAGAAGTGATCAATTTACCTGTTCGTCTTATACCAGCATCTGGTGACAATGTTTGCTCTAAATATCCTGCCAACGTCTGTAAATTTGCATCAGTCACTTCCATTCTGTAAACAATAAAATATTTATAATGAAAAATAAGAAAAACAGAAGAAAAGAAATCATTTAAGAATATTGGATAGATTGATACTTTAAACACGCTGCACAAGCCTTAAAAATATGTAATCAATAAGTTTGGAAATAAATAAAGCAAATGTTATATCAGTATCACCAAGATGAGTTATACGTCTATCACAGTGCTGGCCATGGATACTGGTGAAAGTTCACAGGGATCAAATCAACAGACCTCTAAGTGTGCCTCTAGATGTGGAGGTTGTCAGGTCATAATACAGAAAGCCTGATCGTTGACCATAGTGGGCAACGATCCTTTCATGTTAAAGACCTCTTTTGTAGATTTAATATACAAAAAGAGTAGGCACACTATAGCCACTACAAAAGACTAAATTATTTCGTAACTACGCAACTTTCCATACTTTTTCATTGGCAGTCAAATGTTTATCACCTGTCTCATTTCTATGTTTTTTATATATTATTGAATATGTTCTGATCATGAATATAGCTGAAACACTGCTAGTTGGTTGTTAAGCAGTAGTCAATCTATGTCGATATGTCATTGTACTGTACTGCAGTAGTTATTGATATCAGACAGGTTTTTCTCCTCCGAAAACAAATTCCCAGTTGACATTTAGAATGTAGAAATATTAACCAATCAGATCTCCACTATCAACTCTAGCATTGATATATATAGAGGATCTCCTACATTCAAAAATGACTTCAAACCTCATCCATATAATATGCTCAAGTGCTGAATAAATAAATTTTTGAGTCCAGAGAATGTAAGGAAACGTTATTTTCCTTATACTATCGTCGTGTATTGTAAAGTCGAGGGTCGGCTATTTTGCATATTCATTAGATGACGTCGTAGCGAGCACGTGCCCTGTGACTGTCAAACAATAATAGTGATGACCTAGTTGGAAATTGCCAAGTATCTTAACAAAAATGAGATTCAAACAGGTAAAATAACATAAGAAAGTCTCAAGATGCCAATTTCCGCCATTTTTGCTAATGCCCATTTTTAAAAAACAATTTCTGTGCCGTTTTTAGAGCCTTTGGTCACCAGGGTCACGGAAGACACGGTCGGCTGCTTTGTTTACAAACTTGGGTTAAAGGTTATATGACTGAATTTGGACTCGTGGATTTAATCAATTGAGAAAAATGTCTCACAAAACATGTGATTTCTTATTTATCTAACCTGTAAAATGTAAAAAGTCTGACAATGAGTGAAACAAAATAACAACGTGTAGCCTTTCAAAACACTTGGTCATGTGACTTTAACATATGGATAAAAGAAAGAATGTATATTGTGTTTAATATAGTTATAATGTATTGACCCACATTGTTGTTATTTGCTGTTTGAAATAGTGAACTAAAATGAACTAAAATGAACAGCTGAAAAAACTTCATGTGAAAAATATTTTTTTCTGCTGAGACAAATTAGACAATTTTGGTGTAATGCCAGGTTTTTTTATATTATATGATACTGAAAAAAGATGTTTTTAGCTGTGATTGTTATTACAAATTGCTATCTTAATTATAGTTGAAAAAATTGAATTGGTATCATCTTTCATTTATTCAAAACCGTATGCAAATATGGAGTCTCGACTTTACAATACACTCTACAAAACATGGTGGAAATACCCTCCAAGTTTCAGATGGATTTTTAATCACTTGCCAAGGATGCCAAAATAATGTAATCGGTACCAAAAGAGACTACATGTATGTTTATTCTTGATTATGTTATTTATAGAATAGTTGCAGTTATTTTAAAAATGTTTTGAGACAAAATAGTCTTAGGGTCTCGACTTTACAATACACGAGGATATACCATGACCATGCAGTTTGTGTGCATTTTTGGACATTTCTACCATGTATTTAGTCGATATACACGACTCTGAAATGAGTTGAGTAAACTTTTCCTGTTACCCTTCTTGATGTTATAGTATATATGGACATGGTGGTTTGGGAGCATTTCGTGATACGACTGTAATTATATCGTTACCGCCTGGTACCGGTCTGGTCAATGAATGACAATGAATGGGAAATTTCCTAATTTTTACGTCGCGAACATCCTGTTCATTCAAACAATTTACCCTGGTAATTTTTTAAACTTGCAATATATATATTTATACGTGTTACATGTTATCAATACTTAATACAAACAAAAGAAAATGAAAAATACAATAATTTCTGTCCTCACGTTTTCGAAATGGCGCTTTATTTATTCTTCCACCAGGTGGCGCTGACATTATTTTACGAATACTCTTATTTTGCATGGTACAACCCGAGTATATTCGAATATTTCAAATAAATACCAAAAAGAACTAGAAGAAAACGGACGTAAATAAGATCGTTAACGCGAAAATTTGGGAGAATTGACAGCGGTGTTGGAATGAACGGAAAGTGGATGAGGATGGCAAGTTTAAGTTTGAGGAGTGGACCGGGCAGTGGGGAGGGAGGGATTAAGCTACCAAAACTATCAAGCAAAAAAAAAGGGAAGTTTGGTGTCAATTAAGCATTCCCTTAAAAATCATTGATTAACTGGACAAATAATACTAAAATTCAGATTTTATCAAAAAAGTGTGTGCTGGGGGAGAGGTTTTGTCCCCTTTCAATGTGTGGCGGTCAATTATTCCTTTTCCCCTCCCCCCTTTACCACTGCTTAACAATACCTCACCAATGGACTCGCATTCAAAAATAAATAAAATTACACTGAAATATCAATAAATTTTAAAAATAATATCAATAACAAAACTGAGATTCCACACACAAGAACTACATCATTTTTCCACACAAGCCATACGCCTCTGGAACCAACTACCGGTAAGTGTGGTGGAAGCAGACACCCTAGACAGCTTCAAGATTCAGCTGTCTAGGGCAACTCTCATGTAAATTTATAACTATTTTTATCATTTTAACCTGCACTATACATAGACGTTACCCCCACTCAAAAGTGCGAGAATACTTCATTGGTTTTGCACTACACCTAGAAGAAGAAGAAGAAAACTCGTCTAGCCGTCAACGCCAGTTTATAAAGGGTTAGTGTTAGGGTTATGGCGTTTAGCGCCACTTTCAACAATATTTCAGTCATATTTTCCAGGTCAGTTTTATTGGTGGAGGAAACCACCGACATGACAAACTTTATCATAAAACGTTGTATCGAGCACACCTCGCCATGAGCGGGATTCGAACTCACAACTTTAGCGGTGCATTGGTAACTGTAAATCCAGCTCCAGTTATCATATGATGACGACAACGAAGGCCCCTGGCTTATAAGATATATTTATATTTCAAAATAAAAGTTATTAACAGTTTGTAATTCATTAAAACTAACGGGTCGGTATCACCCAACCATAGGTAACCGTAGCTGATATTTGGCTATCATGTTTTTTGCCCTTTTTGGTTTTCTTTCTCCCAAAGACTGTGCTTTCCAAATATTTGACTTTGAGAGCGTACTTGATGGAGGTTATTCCAGAAATGTGTCGTTCAAACTAAATCAGATATCTGCGTTTTTATTCACCCGAGACCGAGGGTACTCGCGACCTGTGGTATTCAGTTTTCGGACCTGGCATGGTTTATTAGATATATTCATTATTGATATTTACAGTTCCTATATAGGCATAAAACTAAGGTTCTACTCTCCAAAGTATATATGACCTTAACCTGATTTTGGCTCACCTGTTTAGGCTATTTTGGTTTTATTGCTTCTAAAGATTTTAAACCACTAGTATTTAGCTTTCAAATATTTTGATTTTAAGCCGGAGCTGTATATAAGATTTACGTTCTTACTTGAGCATACCGGATGAAAGTTATACAAGAAAAGTATCGTGCTCACAAAACATTTTTATTAATATGTTACTTGCTTTATCCATTGTAACCGTATTATAACTGTCCTGACTGTGTGTCACTGTATTATAACTGTTCTGACTGTGTGTCACTGTATTATAACTGTCCTGACGGTGTGTCACTGTATTATAACTGTTCTGACTGTGTGTCACTGTATTATAACCACTCTGACTGTGTGTCACTGTATTATAACCACTCTGACTGTGTGTCACTGTATTATAACTGTCCTGACTGTGTGTCACTGTATTATAACTGTTCTGACTGTGTGTCACTGTATTATAACTGTTCTGACTGTGTGTCACTGTATTATAACTGTTCTGACTGTGTGTCACTGTATTATAACCACTCTGACTGTGTGTCACTGTATTATAACTGTTCTGACTG
The DNA here is from genome assembly GCA_963383655.1 of Bathymodiolus septemdierum. Classification (NCBI taxonomy): domain Eukaryota; kingdom Metazoa; phylum Mollusca; class Bivalvia; order Mytilida; family Modiolidae; genus Bathymodiolus; species Bathymodiolus septemdierum. The sequence continues at coordinate 80,243,669 of OY726518.1, forward strand.
TGTGTCACTGTATTATAACCACCCTGACTGTGTGTCACTGTATTATAACTGTCCTGACTGTGTGTCACTGTATTATAACTGTTCTGACTGTGTGTCACTGTATTATAACTGTTCTGACTGTGTGTCACTGTATTATAACTGTTCTGACTGTGTGTCACTGTATTATAACCACTCTGACTGTGTGTCACTGTATTATAACTGTTCTGACTGTGTGTCACTGTATTATAACCACTCCGACTGTGTGTCACTGTATTATAACCACTCTGACTGTGTGTCACTCACTGTATTATAACCACTCTGACTGTGTGTCACTCTGTATTATAACCACTCTGACTGTGTGTCACTGTATTATAACCACTCTGACTGTGTGTCACTGTATTATAACTGTTCTGACTGTGTGTCACTGTATTATAACTGTTCTGACTGTGTGTCACTGTATTATAACCACTCTGACTGTGTGTCACTGTATTATAACTGTTCTGACTGTGTGTCACTGTATTATAACCACTCCGACTGTGTGTCACTGTATTATAACCACTCTGACTGTGTGTCACTCACTGTATTATAACCACTCTGACTGTGTGTCACTCTGTATTATAACCACTCTGACTGTGTGTCACTGTATTATAACCACTCTGACTGTGTGTCACTGTATTATAACTGTTCTGACTGTGTGTCACTGTATTATAACCACTCTGACTGTGTGTCACTGTATTATAACCACTCTGACTGTGCCACTGTATTATAACTGTTCTGACTGTGTGTCACTGTATTATAACCACTCTGACTGTGTCACTGTATTATAACTGTTCTGACTGTGTGTCACTGTATTATAACTGTTCTGACTGTGTGTCACTGTATTATAACTGTTCTGACTGTGTCACTGTATTATAACCACTCTGACTGTGTGTCACTGTAGTATAACCACCCTGACTATGTGTCACTGTATTATAACCACTCCGACTGTGTGTCACTGTATTATAGCCACTCTGACTGTGTGTCACTGTATTATAACCACTCCGAATGTGTGTCACTGTATTATAGCCACTCTGACTGTGTGTCACTATATTATAACCACTGACTGTCACTGTATCATAACCACTCTGACTGTGTGTCACTGTATTATAACCACTCCGACTGTGTGTCACTGTATTATAACCACTCTGACTGTGTGTCACTGTATTATAACCACTCTGACTGTGTGTCACTGTATTATAACCACTCATTTTATTACAGATAGGTCGTCACGATATAGCTGAAATATTGCTAAAGTTGGCGTTAGTTAAACACCAATCAATCGATCAATATAATTAGGTAGTTGGTTTTCTTGGTGCAAGTAATTTGGCTGGCAGACGAAGTATTCTGCTTTAGAAAGTTCTGGTAATTTTACATGCTCAGGAATGTCGCATCAACTGGAATGCATAGACTTGTCCTATCATTTCTTAAAATCCCATACAGGTTAGAAGTCATTGGCAAATCCTCTTTCGATTCAGCGACCGTCATCGAGTAAGATAATTCAGTATGATTGCAAAGTTTCAAGTTTCAAAGATTTGCATATAAGACTGTGGAAAAAAGTAGATTACACAAAATAGGTGCCTTCAACTGATTTTTTGGGGAGACAAAGCTAGGGATAATAAAAATGAATTTTCTGGAACGGATCCATAATGTCACGGTAAATTTCTGTTTCAGTTTAAACCAGACATCTTTTTTTCCTATTTAGGCGGCGAATATTCAGTCAATCAGAATTATTGTAAGGATTAGAAGTGTTCATCGAATAAACATAAAATGGTCGCCAATTTTTCTAGTAACTTATCTTTTCACAATTATTTTCTTCATTTTAAAGGATACTATAGAGTAATTTGGATAGATGTAAAAACAATTATGAGCATGTTGCGATAAATACGTTTTTAATACGCGCATCGTTGTTGGTGCTAATATTAATACAATCTGAACGCCAAAAAACACAGTAAGAATCTTGAGATTTTCGACTACAAAAAGGATCCTCACCTGAAACAATAGAGAAACGCAGTAGATAAAAATAAAAATTTGGTAATTGTGAAATATTTTTTTTATGATATTTATGTACACAAATAGGTCATATATTACAGATAATCAACACAGATCTGATCTAGTTGCATTGATTCATGTATTTATTACTTTCACACATGTTGATTTGACAATATAGAGAACTATGTGAAGATCTTGATAAGTTCCTAATAAACATGAAAAACAAAACATAAGTTGGTATAATACTAATAGTAATGCTATTGAAAGGACAATATCCCACAAGATTCACAAAATCTGTAATATGATTGGTGGATCAATTGTTGTTTAGTGTTTGAGCTTATTTGGCTTCCAATCCTTTGACTATTCATGAGCATTCCTGATGAAGGTTATTCCATAAACACTTCGTGTGCACTAAATTATGTATCAGCTACCTTTTTTTTTATTACTATATCGATATCTCTGCTGGTAGACCATTAGCCCCCAGAGATGTTATTCGCCTAGTAGTCAATGCTTCAGCGATGAGATGATTTTGTTTGAAATTAACAATTCCTAATTAATGTGATTGATGAAAACTAAGGTGGTCAATCTACGTCAGGCACAGGTAACCTTAGCCGATTTTGTCTCACCCGATTAAGCCATTTGGTTTACTTGCCCCAACACTTTTAAATTATTATTCACCTCTCCAATCTCCTAGCTATGTGTGTACCTGATAAAGTTATTACAGAAACGCATCGCGTGTGCTAATTTAGATAGATACTTTTTATTAGCACATGTCGGCAATATGTATATCCATGACGAAAACACGTTACTAACAATATACATGTATCATCAAAAAGTCAAAAAGAAGTAACAATAGGTTGTGCACAGGGCCGGATTTAGACCCTGGGCCAATAGGGTTTATAGGCCCCTATGATTTTGAGTATGTAATTTTTTCAACTGTTTAGATGGCTAAAGTCAATCATATTAATGTGCATGTCAAAACTAACACATTTTTTTCATTATTAAATAGCAAAATGGCATATTTGGGGGGTCTCTGGTCCATGGCCCATTCGACCCTGGCGGTGCGTAGGTGTTGAATGCCATAGATACAGGAAGATAGCGTCGGAACATTTTACCTTATAACAATCCATAACCATCACCTGTAACGAACGGTAATGTTCGCTAAGTATTGCTAAAAGGTTTCTTAATTTGCTAGAAGCGTGTACGTGGCGTTCTCTTACCACAGGGATAAATTTGCGTCCCATCCTAAGCATGGTGATTGTATATTTTGTCATCCTTCGCGACTTTCGGATAACCCTGTATGAATGGCTGTACAACGCAAGTCAGATAAGCTTGGTCAGTTTCTATATTATGGGTATCCATCGTGTTTATTCAGTGTGTATATTCAACAATGATCTTAGTTAATTTATCATTGTTCTTTGTATGAAGACTTCAAATAACATTAGTTGAATACTTAGGTCATTTTTGGTTCCAAGTGAGTTTGAGTGTGAGCATTTATAGTTGCAATGCTTAATTGAGGCCGTCGTTGTCTTTATCGTATGGTAGTTGGATTTACAACTATCTGTGCAATTAGTGCCTATCACCACTAATGTTGTGAGTTCGAACCCAGTTCATGGGGAGGAGTATTCGATACAACATTATGTGATAGAGTTTGTCAAGGATTTGCGACAGACCACCACGATATAGCTTGATATACCGGTAGTTGAAAGTGGCGTTAAACACCATAAGTAAAACCCAAACCTATAGTTTCAAATTAAGCTTATTGCATAAAATCATAGGATTGACATTCATTGAGTCTGCTATCATACTGTCCATGGTTAGGTTGTCATTCATTTTTGTGATTGCATGTGATCTTTTTGAGTGGAAACGAATATGTGCAGGTTTTTATTGTTTGTGTATATATGTGTTGTCATTGGATATCTAATTATCTGAAGGGGCGGGTTGGGATCCCATTGATAAGTTTAACCCCTCCACTTTGCATACATATCCCAAGCCAGGTCTTGGATTTCCAACGCCATTTGTCATGGTGCTCTTTGTATGCAGTTTAAGATGAGAGGTTAATTGTTGTTCGCTTTGTTGTTATTGGGGAAATTGTTGACCACCAATATTCAAACTTTATTTCCATGACGAAGATGGATTTGCAAATATTATTAGTTTTAACAATAATTCGCCAAATAAAACATTTGTATAATAAAAATCGCACTGAATTAACGACTACTAGTATTTTGCTTATGTTATTTCAAAGCTCGGGGAGATTTTCTGTCTTTCCAAATATTTTCAAAATATCAACTCCATTTTATGGAAAGCAAGCTAATCTTAATATAATTCGTATACTAGTTTATCTAGAAATAAACACCCCCAAAACAATAACTAATTTCAAAATCAATGAATTGTTATGCCATATTTTTGGTTGTTTGTTAAAACGAAATTGTTACAAAATTATGGAAGTTGTTTTAACCAAAGTTATTTACCCAATAATTTGACAAACAAATAAAATTTCATTTATCCCCATCACCGTTGTAATGTATACGGCCAGAAATAGAAATTGAAATGCTCATTTCATGATTAATCTGTGTAAATAGCTTCCGTGGAATGTTTAATACTCGGGTTAAACGCGCATATGTGATGTTTATATATGGTATCTAATGGACTTGTACTAATTCCTAAATTTACAAATAATTTAGTGGACAAAATAAACATTTGACAAATTGTAGGAGTGAGGTGACACGAAACATTTACTTTTGTATAAAGGTATCTTTGTCGCCATGATGTTATCTTCAACCATCAAATGCGACAATAGGGCGAAACCACATAATGATGAAAATCGACACAAAAATAAATTAATTTGCATGTTTATAATATGTCCTTATTTAAACTCTGTAGCATAGAACTGTTGCTACAAAACTCATTCTCTTTTATTTAATTTTCAAAGAAAAAAAAGAAAAAAGAGAAAGAAAAGTAAACAAAAGATTACCATTAACCTAGATATATACTGCACTCGCAGATAAAATGGAGGCCAGGTACACTTGTATGAGACCACAAAAACCGACATTCAAAATTACAACTATGTTGATTCTCCGTAACAGTGTAAATAAAGTCGTATTTTACCACATTTTTTATATAACAAATAACAAATACACACACAAGCATTTGGATGAAATGAGCTCTCACAAATTGAGACATATTACTCCAGTCGTACTTGCATGTTTTCGAATGTAAAAGAAAATATAAAATTAATGGGCGTCCGGTAGAGTATGGTGTCAGACCAATCAAATACATAGTTCCCCCATTGTGTTTGGACAATACCACGCTCCTTGCACATACAAGACGGCTTATATCAGCTTCTAATGACCAACAGTGTGTTAGGAGTGGTCGTTGGTAACCCACAGAAAGGCAAAGACCAACGAATCTAGAACTCATCTTCCCTTTTCCTTGTGACAATTAAAACGGGTTCTCTTCATGATATTTTTTAGCAAAACTGCTCGATTGACCTTAACCAGCAATCGATCAAACAATAGTAGCAGCGTAATTATGGCTGTTCATGCTATTGTCAGGCTTATGTTTGTATAGTCATCTTTTTCTGTAATGGGACATGTGTATATTTTGTATTGTTTACTAAGTAAAAATATACTTTAGAAATAGACATTGTGAATTTAGTGCACATTCTTAAAATTGATATGTCTTTAAGTAAATAAATGCAGAGCTTGTAGTTCCTATCAGGATTTCCTTGACAGAGGGTTGCTGCTACCAAGGAACCTGCTGCATCAAGGGTTCCAAGTGGTTAAGTTGAAATCATCACTTCATAAGTTATACGATGGCCACCATAACTTGATTAACCGTTACGGAACATCTTAGTCAAATATGACCACTGTCGTTGTCACAATCTGGTCCTTTCCTATTTCCTGATTTATCACCGAATGTTATAACAAGAGTAACACGACGGGTGTCACTAGTGGAGCTAAGCTGGTCACCTGAATTCATCCCCCGATTTTTATGGGGGTTTGTCTTTCTCAATAGTTGGTTTTCTGTGTAGTGTTTGTCATTTTGCCATTTTATTTTGGAGCAATCTACTGTCTAACCGTCTTCGACTTATGGTTTCTGATTACTCCTTTAGTATCTTAAAGCATATATTACAGTATTCTTAGCAACAACTGTTATAATAACAAATTATGAAGAAACAAAAATTAAACTGTGATGGTCATAAATTCCACCAATATCAATAAAACGCTCACCACAACGAACTGAATATAAAGGAGCCCACGATATATGATGTAGAAAATCCAGGTCCTTGCTTGTGGCGGGGGTAAATCTATTAATGGGTCCCAACTCTCATCTCTTGATAATTTATTCTCCAGCTGCAATACATATATAAACAAAAGCTAAAAAAACAGCATAGATGCGATTCCACTCCAAAAAAAAATCTTCCATTGACTATTCAGTTACGGTTGGGTTTTGGTTTTATGGTATTCAGTTATGGGTATCTTATCTACATAAAACAAATTATGCATACACTCGTATATATATATATATATATATATATATATATATATATATATATATATATTCCAAATTAGTAATATGTTTACAGACAGATCTACCCATTAGGAAAGTCTTCACGATACTAAAAGATTACATCAGACTTTAATCAATTTATAAACCAGTTTAAAAATAAACATATTCTTCTTCTTTATTTTACGTATATGAAACATACCCACCATTGAGATAACATACATATTTGGGCTATGTAATTGAAAATATAGAATATCTAATTGTAATCAATGGCTTTGAAAACAAATGGCATTGCTATGTGTTGTTTACAAATCTCAGTAACACATCTCTCTTGATTGGACAAACTTTGCGCAAGTAAAGGCCTTGTTGACGCTAAGGCGAACGTAACATTGATAAACTTCATAACTACATCCCTGGGCGTTTTCTATAGGTGAAAGAGATACCTTAATCTATTATCAAAATTATACTCTATGAATAATAAGGTGTGGAATAATTTTCATATTTAAATTGTGTCATTGATAAAATTCGGTACCATTAAAATAGCTTGACTGTCGTAGTGATATAGATATAGGAATGATGAGGATATGTTTCCTGTGTATAATTTTCTTTTTTCTGGTAGGGTATACTATTATATATATATAAATGACTTTTATTCTTCAAAATAAGATTATTTTTTTTTAGATATTTAAAAATTACAATTAAACAATATGATAAGAAGAAGGAAAACTGATCAATTAGTTTTGCCACACAAAAGCAATATTTTATTTTATCTTTTAGCTTCATTAAAAAAATATATATTTTTAAAAACACTCATATTTTTTTTTTGAATGAAGCTAAAAGATAAAAATAAAATATTGCTTTTGTGTGACAAAACTAATTGATCAGTTTTCCTTCTTCTTATCATATTGTTTAATTGTAATTTTTAAATATCTAAGAAAAAAATCTTATTTTGAAGAATACAAGTCATTTTTAAATATATAGATATTTAAATATGTATTTTGCATGAAAACTAGACTAGTTCTCCTCATTTAGAGATGTTGCTGGTGTCTTAATAAGAGGCAAGAACTGCTTAACATTTGGTTCACCTTCGGTTTTTGGTGGGGTCCGTGTTGCCCATCTTTTTAGTTTTCTGTGTTGTGTTTTTTGTTTTGGTTGTCTTCATTCTGTGTCTTTTGCTCCGAATGTTGAACGTGTTTCGGCATGGTCCATTCATGATTGTTCCCTCGATTTTCTATAACGTTTATTTAATCAAGAATGAATACCAAGATAACAGAGTACGTGGTTGTGAAAACTCAATCATCATAATCGTTAATAACACAACAAACAGGAAACTCACAACACTGACTGTTTACACTGTTTATTTCGAATCCATAACACTGCTTAATGTAAATAACATCCAATATGTTGATGACATGGTAAATAATTTTAATCAAAATGTTATCATGTTGAAAGTTATAGAGCTATAAATTATGAGTACAGTTACTTTACTTACGGAAAAAAAGTAGACAAAAACTGTTATCTTAATGCTCTTGTGTCAATAACGAACCAACTGTAAATTGTTTGTTTGTTTGATGGTGTTTAACGCCACTTTCAACAATATTTCAGTTGCAAAGGTGCATTCATAGAATATTCTAATTTAGAACGCACGACGAGATTCCAGAATAATTCTCATCAGACACGCTTACAGTCAAAGATTGGAAAGCCAAATAATTTAAAATTCTGTAGAAGCTTGCAAACAAACCAACGTGTTTAAACAGAACAACCAAAATCAGCTATGGTTGCATATGTCTGAGAGAGATTGACCTCAGTTTTAATAATATTTCCTAAGTCACAAGTAAAAGAGATATCCAAAAACGATAAATTCATGTCAAGAATTTCAAGGCGTATATATTTCGTACGCTGGGTGTCGCTAATTTTTTTAGTTAGTATTTTGTTGTATATATTTGCTGTTTATATACTAATATAGTGTTCTCGTTAAAGATGAGGATAAAACATTACTGCTATAATTTTCAGTGTTGTTTCGCAACATTGTTTTTCTTTGCTCCATAATGATTTTCTCGATGTTTCTTTCCAATTACAACATTTGACAATAAGACAATAAACCATCAATAGTGGACGATATAACCAACCACATTAGAATACGAACAATTCCTATGCCAAACCACAAAGTAAACATCTAAACATCTAAACACAGGAACAACGACGACGGAAACCGATGTAAATTTAGGTCATGGCTTAATTGGGTCATCTCTGCTACAGCTGATTGATTACTTGATTAAGAAAAGTTAGAAGATACTAAAGGAGTAATAAGAAGCCGCCAAACGAGGAACGACAGACAGCACAATGACAAAAAGAAACAAGAAAATAATACAAACAATTATTTACAAAAAATTCCCCAGAAAACTAAAAATTGAACAATACCAAGAGATAGGAAATATTGATCAAATCAACACGAAATAGGTGTATGTGTTCTACTTAAATCTTTATATTTGGCTAATCTTTGTTTGACCCCTATTAAGATATTTTATCTTCTATAATATTAATGGGAAAGTGTGTTTTTTTTAATTCTGCTTTTAAAATTGGGGGATTAATTCCTATCAGAAACCGGTATGACGCATGATGTATTTATTGTATTTGCCAAATTATTTATTTTCAATATATCAAAATAAGACAGGTAAAGTGTTGAGCTTTCGTATTCTACATATCAGACAATATAATTGAAAAACTATTGTTTTCGAAGTTTAGCACAAGAAACGTATTATTGAATGCCATCTTCCATCCTTTGTAGTTCAATGCAGTTTATATGGAACAACATCCAGCTTTGGAGGACGGAATTCTTTCGTGTCAGAACAACGGATGTCGGAATAATGGGACGTGTATTGGGGACAGGTGTATATGTCGTAATGGTTATACCGGAGTTTTGTGTCAAAGTGAAATTCTAGAATGCCTTAGTCAACCATGTCAAAATAATGGAATATGCAACGACCGTGTCGGAACTTTTAAATGCACGTGCTTAGACGGGTATACAGGTTCGTTGTGTGAAATAAAGCCTCCCCAATCGACAACTAGACCAAACGATTGTCCTCCATGTCTGAATGGAACATGTTTACACGATGTGTTTGGTACTCTGTGTATATGTGATGAAGGTTATACTGGTAGCGATTGCTCTGTTCCATTGATAGACCCGACTATTGTCAGCCTCTGCCCTAAGAACTATTTTGGTTCAAAATGTCAGAAATTCTGTAAAGAATTTGATGACTGTGCAAATGGACACTACTATTGCAATCCTAAAACTGGAAATAAAATTTGTCGTGCGGGATGGTCAGGCAATAACTGCACTAATCGAGAAATCCCCAATTATATTGACAAAGACTGCCCGCCAAGCCTTGCATGTAAGAATGATGGTTATTGTTTTAATAAGTCGTGCTGTTGTCGCCCAGGTTATACTGGAAAATACTGTGAAACCAAACAACTTACATGTTTAGACAAACCGTGCCGGCCTGAATGTTCCTGTCATCAGCTACACAAAGGACACCACTGTCATTGTCCATCTACTACTCCACCAACCACACTAAGCACTGATTCTATAACTACTTCAGAGCCAACCACTACAAGTATCAAGTCGACCACACCATCGATAACATCTACTTCGACTACACCAACCACAAAAACAAGCAAGGCACTATCTAGTACAACAATTACCCCATCTACAACACAGCATACAACAAGAACGACATTCCCATTCACAACAGTAACAAGGGAAGTTGATTTCTGTCATGAAACCAAGTGTGACAGCAGCGGAAAATGTATCAATGAGACTAGACCTGGATTGTGTTATTGTACTGGGACTACCGCATTTTTTTGTCCATACAAATATTTTAGTACACACACTCCTTTCAAATTAACAACACCAACATCAACACCCATTCCATCAACAACTACGCCTACAACAACAACATCCACTACACCTACAACTACACCAACGACAACACCTACAACAACACCATCTACTACACCTACAACAACACCATCCACTACACCAACGACAACATCTACAACACCATCCACTGCGCATACAACAACACCATCCACTACACCTACAACACCATCCACTACACCTACAACTACACCAACACCTACAACACCATCCACTGCGCCTACAACAACACCAACGACAACACCATCCACTACGCCTACAACTACACATACAACAACACCATCCACAACACCTACAACTATATCTACAACCACACCCACAACGCCAACGACTACACCTACAAGACCACCTACTGTACCTTCAACAACACCATCAACTACACCGACACTAAAACTATCGACGTTCCAATTCACAACAGTAACAAGGGAAGTTGACTTCTGTCACATAGCTAAGTGTGACAGTAACGGAAAATGTATCAATGAGACTAGACCTGGATTGTGTTATTGTGTTGGGAATGCGGCATATTTTTGTCCATACAAATATCCAATCTCTCCTACTACTTTGCAAGTAACAACACCATCAATAACAAATATCCCTACTACCTTATCAACAACAAAAGCTCCAACAACATTACATTCAACACCAACAACGACGATGGAAACAACAAGTTCAACTATACCCACTACACCAACAACTACGTCTACAACAAAGCCAACAACTACAGAGACAACAACAGAACCAACAACCACACCACCAACGACTATACCACCAACAACAAAACTAACAACTACGTCAACTACAACAAAACCAACAACTACACCGACAACAAAACAAACAACTACATCAACTACACCATCAACAACGTCACCAACTACACCGACAACATCTACAACAACTATTTCTACAACATCATCAACTATTCTTACAACATCATCAACTATTCCTACAACATCATCAACTATTCCTACAACATCATCAACTATTCCTACAACATCATCAACTATTCCTACAACATCATCAACTATTCCTACAACATCATCAACTATTCCTACAACAACAACATCAATAACAGCTTCCACACAACCAACCAGTACGATTACGTCCACTGTTCCTACTTCAACACCAACAACAACTGTCTTCACAACCACCCTGGAAGCGACTACTGAAACAACAGAAACCTTGCAAACCTCGACAACTTCTGTGATTTTAGATCCAGGAAATGTTTTATATTTAAACGGAACGATGCATCCATCTGAAATACCAACGATAGAACTGTACTTAAATAATGCAGCTAACAATACAGGCAAGTATAAGAATAGAATGTGTTACAGTATTACGTTTTTTGTTTTCAAAACTACCAATTGAAGGTTTGAGGTTTACGGTTTTTAACGCTACTTTCAACAATATTCAATGATATCGTGGCGGTCAGTTTTATTGGTGCAGGAAACCGGAGTACCACCGAACTGCCACAAGTCATTGACAAACTTAATAACATAATGTTGTATTTAGTGGTGATAGGCACTGATTGCAAAGATGGGTGTAAATTCAACTACCGTGACGTCGCGGAAGAAACTGATGCTAATTGCGTAACGCAAAAAATTATCATTTTAGCGTCGTCAATAAAGAGGTGGATAGGGTGTGGCCTGATATAGTGTACTTTTTTTTTATATCATTCATTCATTCATTCATTCATTCATTCATTCATTCATTCATTTATTCATTCATTCATTCATTTATGTACGATCGCGACTCTCCTCACTACATAAACTTGTATACTGAAACTACCAAAAGATCAGAATACATGAAGTTCCACAAAAAGCCAAGAGTGAGAAGTCGATACAGTTAAAGCTTGATTTTGAACTGAACAACCCAGAATAAATTTGAGAAAAGCTGAGACTTCAGTCCCAATATTAACTTACGTTTCTTTTGAGAAATTCAGATCATGTATTTCGATAAGGTAAGTATCTCATCATTATTCAACCAAGAACAGAAAAAGAACTAATAGAAATCCATTGTTAACATTAATTATTATCTGACAACATCAGTTCTTTCCTTGTTCATCACTTAACGGCGAATTATGACTTATCACATGAATGAATAACATGATGGGTGCAACTAGTGGAACAAAAACGTCTTATCCATAACATCAATTTTTAAATTGGTTAGTGCTTATTCATTCTTTTGTTTTCTGGAGAGCATTTATTTGTCTTCTGGTCCTTTTTCTTATGACCATTGTGTTGTCCGTCTTTCTATTTATGGCTTTTTATTACTTATTGGCATCTTCCAACATTTCTTGCTTACAATTAAAGTACACAATTAAATTTTAAAACTGAGGATATATATAATATACAATATTTATTAATGTAAAGAAAAAAAAGAAAAAAAAAGATTATTAGTGTAGCCTTTCCAGTAGATTGATTGACTGATTTTTGGTGTTTAACACCACTTTCAGCAATATTTCAGCTATATCATGGCGACCAGTTTTAGTGGTGGAAGAAGCCGGAGTACCCGGAGAGAACCACCGACCATGGGCAAGTAACTGGTAAACTTTATCACTTGCGGCTGCGAGTCGAGTGCACCCTTTTTTTGTAAATTACACAGCGGGCGCGAACCCACGCCGTATTGGTGATAGATTTGTATGAGTTGTTAGGTAATCCAACTACCTAACTCATTGAGCCACCCGGGCCTTCGCTTTTCCAGTAGATATTTGCATTGAAAAGATCTTCCATGTCTTTTATCAGTGTCTATCACCACTTAAGTTGTGAGTTCGATTCCCGGTCATGGCGAGGTGTACTCGATACAACATTATGTGATAAAGTTTGTAAGTGACTTTCGACAGGTGTTTGGGTTTTTTTCCGGGTACTCTGTTTTCCTCCACCAATAAAACTGACCGCCACGATATCACAGAAATATTGTTGAAAGTGGCGTTAAACATCATCTATACGTTACCCTACCCTGACTAATCAAAAGTTCAAGTTTCTAGTTTCCAAAGTTTAATTATTTGTTCCAATAATGTTGTTATATGTTTGAAATATAGTGTTTGCATTTAATGTCATCAAATTGTTTTAATATAATATATCTATTCTCAGATTGGTGTTTTATCTGTAAGTGTTGCTAAACGGGTGTCTTTTTGACCACATTTACCAAATTTCATCTTTTAATTTGATTTTCTAGGGTAGTAACTGGACGACACTGAATATACGAAAACAACAAACATCTTAGTATCGAAATTGAAACAATAAAACTTGTGATATGCACTATATAACAAATTCCTCTCTAATGTTTCCTACGTTACCGCTGTAAGAGTATAGGAAAGCGTGAATTTATGTTGCATTATTTCTTTAATTGCAGTTTTGCTACATATATCGACATCAAATGTAACTTGATGAACAGGGTCCGCTATAATGGTTTTAATTTTTCCCTAAAACTACAGTATTTCTGAAAATAAGAGCTAATTATTTCACTCTATAGCAAGTCATCTGTACCCAAAAAATACCAAAAATGGCTTGATTCATATATCTTTAATTTTCAAGTCTTTAATATTTAGACTTGATGAAACTATTTTAACATATTTCTGGTAAATTAATCATGAAGAATTGAATCAATATATATTTTGATTTTGATATAGGACAGAAAAGAAGAAACATAACGTAGGAAACTGAAGAGGGAAGGCGATAAATTAGTGGACAATGTTTACCATGCCGTCAATTAAATTTTCAAAGTTGAAATGCCAAAGTTAAAAAAAAAAAAAAAAATTTTAATGCGAAATACTTGAATTTTTCCACCTATCGATTTTGAATAGCCAAACTTAACTGAGAATGACTGATTGACCTAAACCATGTTTTTTAATAATTAAAAAATAGCCAATGTATATTCAGAATAGCTATCAAGTAAATATTCGTATTACGTATACACATATATTGTTTTTATTGGAGTCGCCCTTATTAAAATTTCCACTACACATTGGATACAGAATCACTAAAAATATCACATCATCTGTTTAGAATATTAAAGCTACATGTATATTCAAGTTGAGTACCGAATATATATTTGCAAGGGTAACATATTTGAATAAACATTAGAGAAAACCGAAAGGGCAATCAAGAATGGACAATCCAGGGACAATGGAAATATTGGGCACACAAGCCACAGTTAGGACGAAGACAAAGAAAGCAAAAAAACCGCAACGCAATAGAGAAAGCTAAAAAGATCAGCAACCTGACAAAAAACGTGGGTGAATCCAGGTGCTCACGAAAGATAAGCCGTAAATTATCATTTTCAGATGTTAGTATCATATACTAATACATTTGTATTTGTAAATTATGACAATTAATGCTTTCTTTTAATACAGGAAATACAAACTGTTACCCAAATATTACAGTCACTAACCTGCAACATATGATAACCAGAGATTTGTAAGTGCTTATTTTGTATATATTCAAAACATCCTTTAAGTTTTAATAACAAATACAATATTATTGAAAACTCAGAATCACTAACGATGAGTAATAAATACACCCTGTATCATGTGTAGGAAGAGAAATGCACTGAATCTTATAGATAAACTGAAAGGAAGAAAAATGCACTGATTAGCTGAATGGTGACATGTTAGAAAATAAAATATAACCAAATAGAGTTCCATATCACATCTAAAACAGCAGTTAGAACAAAAGTATATATTGAATTATCATCTTTCGGGCAATGCAGTCATTTCCGTTAACTTAATGAAGATATTTCTTTTACAAAAGTAAGTGAGTGATTGCCGTTTAACGCCAAACGGCTAATTTTCAGCTTTATCAAAGCATGAACAAGTTATATTTCGATGAGATGATGGTGGTATTCGTTTTGTAATAGACCAAAATGTTTAATAGGATCTTTTTTTTTAGGACTAGCACATTGGAAAAGCAGTTCGCAGGTAGACATTTCTCTCCACTCGGACACATTATCTTGATTTCGAGCGAACCAATCTTTGCTTTTAACCTTTAGACCTGGTTGTTAAAGGAGAAGCAACAAATACCATTTTTATTATATTGAGTTTGACTCGACCGGTGCTTGAACCAACGATATACCACACTCGAGACCAGCACACTAATCATTACACTACCGATACGGTTTTTACCAAATTAAGTGTACTTTGATATTGCATAAGCTTGAAATTTAATGTATTCATTTTGTTTACTACCAGAGAAATAGAATTGTGTTTTTTTTTTTATTTCAGACAAACGGTATCTAAGATTACATATAATGCAAACGATTGTGTCAATGGAACTGACCCGAATTTCCTCACAAACTTACACAAGGAATTGACTCAAAAGAAACCATTTTCTAATAATATTGGACTATTTCTTCCCCATAATACTGATTCATTGGTCAGTTTAAGTAATGCTATGTACGATATCAACCTTAACGGTTATATATACAGAGATAATTTACACACAATAAAAGAAAAACTGAAAGAATCATGGAAGATGGACAGACCAGGTAAATTTTAAGCTATTCTAGGAAATAACACAGCTTGTGTGTTTTAAAGGAGGGAACAACTTTTAACTTGGCCAATATTCCTGCTTGCAAACTATATAGTATATTGGAAATAGTGTTTCTTCGCATGAACAACTCTGTGTCTGGAATATCAAGCAAATCGTTTTGTCTTTACGATGCTGGTGGACGCTTAGTCCCCGAGGATATCACCCGCCCAGTAGTCAGTGTTTTTTTTGAAAATTACAGTTCCCAAATATTTTTTTTTTTTAAACTGAGGTTCATCTCCTTAGGTGATTTGGATATCCTGTTTAGGGCTTTTGGTTTTCTTATTCCAAAATGTTATAAATTTGGTTGATTTTCAATTCTGTTGACTTTCCGCGTACGAAGTGCCAAAATTAAACACACCAAAATATGTCACACTCCAAAAATTAACTGCCAAAATTGAACACTGCCTTAATATCTTTTTATATTTATATTCCTTAGTCTGTACCTTTTTGTCTTACTTCTTTCCTAAGTAAAACTTTGTCAATTACCGTTATGCATGTATATGTTACAGTACAAATTGGAATCCAGTAGGATCCGGAATCCTACTAGTACAAATTGGAATTCCAATTTCTACTAGTAGAAATTGGAATTCTGATTTGTACTGGATTTAAACCAGTTTAAATCTGAATTCCAATATCTACTGGGACAAATCAGGATATCCAGATTTGTACTAGGAGGATCCAGGATCCTACTAAGCTTTCAGTAGGATTCAGAGTATTACTGAATTTAAAGCTTAGTACGATTCTGAATATTACTGAATTGAAAAACATAAAAATATGTAAAATTTGTGAAATATAAAATAAATCTTGTGCGATAACTTAATTACAAATAGTGAGAAAAATACATTTTAATACAATTTTGGATTAAGTTTCCTATTTATTACAACATTTGGTCAAAGTTTGTTTGTGGCATTTGCTTGAGCGAGGTATCTTAGATTTGCGGCATGAACATCGCATTGCATTACATTTTCCAGCACAGTTACATGTGGATACCAGATTAGCAGTTTCATTTACTGTCCGGGTTTTCTGGCAAGCTTGAATGTGGGAAATTTCCAATATTACATTAGGGTCAATAGAATTTAATCCTGGGAAGCAAACTGTTCTTAAGTCAACTAGGTCTTCATCTGAATAATAGGTTTTCAGTATTCCATCTTTTGAATGTATTTTGTAAACGGATTTGGAATCGGTTACTTTTTTTACTTCAAGAACTTTGCATGGCAATATGTTTGAATCAGTATTAGTTCTGTCTACTTTGTGAATTCTTATACCGACAGTGTCACCAATAGAATATGTTTCTCCGATAAATGAAGGTTCTGATTCATGTCGAACACGTCTCCGTTTAGCTTCTCGCATATAGTTTAAATAAAATAAAGTATTAATTAAAGATCAGTGATCATTGATCATACAAGTATATTTATTTAGCTTTTACTGATTTTACCTAAGGGACATAAAACAGAAGATTTGTATTAAAAAAGTGTTCATATTTATTTTTTCATGTTTCTCCTTTTTTCAATTTTTTATTTTAGTAGGATCCTGGATCCTCCTAGTACAAATCTGGGTATCCTGATTTGTCCTAGTAGATATTGGAATTCTGATTTATACTAGTTTAAATCCAGTACAAATCAGAATTCCAATTTCTACTAGTAGAAATTGGAATTCCAATTTGTACTAGTAGGATTCTGGATCCTACTGGATTCCAATTTGTACTGTAACATATATACACACACAAGTCAAACTGAAAAGTGTTCACGATGTGAAATCGTTGGCTTGGATGACAAGAGAGAAATTACAGGTAAATAAAGTACATTGAAAAAAAAACATGCAATACCAATAAAATTTATTCAATCAACAAAATGTCAGATATCATTAAAATAACAATTACCTATAGAAAAAAGAAAAATCAATAAACACGTAATTAGTGTCTTATCGGTTTTATTTATAACAACATAAAATTCAGTCAATAATCAAATAGATTTACAGGTACAAAATCCAATTATAAAGGTGTGATCTGTCATATACATTTTTTTGTAACCTTTGATCTGTTTATTATGTATAATTGTTGTGTAAACAATACATGTACTGACCGTTATAATAAGACTGTTCACCTGTAAAAGCGATGATTAATACCAGTGCAAAATTATTATTTGTTGTTTTTATATTAAATGCATTTTACTTTATGCTGTTTAAATATTTAAATTCCTAGTTTTAATAAATATCACAATTTATCCATAATCGTTGTTTTTTTCCTAAAAAAATATTATGATTTAGAAGGGAAAGAAATTAAATAATCTGTCACAGCATTGGCCACACAAAAATATTCTACTTTACATAGGTATGAAAAAAAAAATAATCTGGTTTAAGAGTATTGTTTTGAAAAAAAAAATCCCAAGCGTTGTGCAATAAATCTCAATTATACTTTATGCCATATCTACACACCTATAAACCTCACTCTATTTGGAATTTATATTAAAGATTTCGTTTAGTTTTTCAAACTGTACTTGACCTTTCAGTAATTACGCCCTATTTTTAATAGATATTGTAAGTGTCCCTTATAAAATGGGTTTGCTGCCTCATGTATGTACTGTCACTTGTAAGGCTATGAAAATTTGATGATAAATACTTAATACTATAACAAAGGCAACGCAAAGCATGACATATCCCCTCACTGTTAAATGGCTAAAACTTAAGTCCAACTGTGACCTTGACCTTTGACCCGTGACCTTCAAAATAGGCTTCAAGGCTTTGTATGAAATAAGTGTCGAGATATAACATGGAAATTTATAGTATATATGCATAGCATCTAAAAATGAATACTGGCTTACACCTTTATACAAAGCATTGGGAAAAAAAGTTATGTTTTGACTTGGTAAGAACAAAAATAATTTAGTTTGATTGCAAATGAAAAAAAAAAAAAATGTGTCCAACTGTATAAAAAAAATCATCAGATCAGTACAAAAAACCATAACCTCCCCCCCCCCCCCCTTCAAGTTAAATGATTGTTCCCTAAGTAACAGTAAAAACGTAGTATCGCTGGTTGAAATGAGAACGCTTCCATTTACGTTCTGAATTAACTGACAAAAAAATTAAACACATGGGAACCAAAAGTGGCCAAAATTAAACACACTAGAAAGGAAAATGGCCAAAATTTCACACACCAAAATAAAACAACCCTCTTTTGGAGAAAAAAAGGCCAACATTTCCCGATTTACGGTATCTGATGAAGGTTATTCCACAAACGCGTCGTGCGCATTAAATTAGATATCCACGTTTTTATTGTATAATGTATATGGACAAGAATGATAGAGTCTATTTTTATTTGTTTATGATTAAATGCAAAAAAATCATTTTATTTTACAGAGGCCAAAGATGTAGACATTCTAATCGCTGGGTCACTTACAATGATTGGAGCTTATGGGTAAGCAAATATAAATAAAATATGTGTTCCTTGTATATTGTACATATGTAATGTCATTGTAGTACATTTAATGTAGATAAAAGTGGCAAAAATGACTAAATACTGTAATTGTAATAAATACTATGATAATTATATCTATTACAATTTTCAGTCTTAATAAATATCGGATATACCTATATTAATTAGTGCAATCATAACAAATGGCCGCACTTCATTACACTGTACTATCCATAATGAGTTTGTGTTGACCAAGTTGTTTTGTTTCGTGTTAATTTACGTTATATTGGCACTATTGGTTGTATCCGGCGTTGACCTCAATTGCTCAATAGTCTATTCCTACCAATGAGTTCGTCTTTCAAAACGAATTGTAATTAGGAGATAACTGTATTGTATTTGAAAAATTGACGGCATCAATTGGAGATTTGATAGTCGCAAATTGAGTTTACTGGCGACGCCAAAAAAATATATAAAAAGAAATAAAAAAAAAAAAAAAAAAGGCAGGGAAAAGAAGATAATTTGAAGATATCAAAAGAGTAAATAGAAGCCGTAATTCCAGGACAATTAAATGGCAAGAAAAATAAGGAAAAAAAGACAAACAACTGAAAAAGGAGTTAAGTTCATGTGCTATGGAAAAAAATAAATAAATAATATGAATTGCCACGATATAGTTATTAAGAAGAGTTTGAAGATACCAAAGGGGTAATCAGAATCCGTAAATCGAAGGACAGACAACGCAATGGCCAACGGAAAAAGAACAAACAACGATCTACAAAACATTACACATAAAACTAAAGATCGAGTAACAGGAACCCCACTAAAAACTGGGAGTGAACCCTGGTGCTCTGGAAGGGTATTTATATATTATTGAAAGTGGATTAAATACCAATAATCCTTAACTGTGTTTTAATGAAGTATATTTGTTGCTGTCGTTCTGTTCATATGGTTTATTGCATTTATATCCTTTATTTTAGGAGCAGGATAACTAAGATTCAATATTTAGCAAGCTCTAGAGGTTCCTTAGTTACACCAAAGAGATACAAACCACCATCTCCTTCTGTTGTTAACGACATGCTAAAACGTAATACTCATCATATAGACAGTGTATACAGTAATTCTCCATTATATCAGTATACTGATGGTATACGAATAACATTAGACAAGGCTGTCAATACGATTAGAATAGATAACATCACGAAAATACTAAAGTCAAATTATATATCGTCTTTGAAAGGTAAGTGACTTGTTACTCTTCATAAAATGACATAGCAAACATTTGGTAGACATAGTGAATGTTCTATGTCATAATCCCCTAGACATGAAACAAGAACAACCAAAAACCGTATTGAATAATGGGTTCCTCCATAAGGAGTTATAATATAATAGATGCAGGAATATCTTTCACGAATGTGAGAAATTTCATCTTCCTATATTTGAGTGAACCGCATCGGTGGTGGAATGGTTAGCATGTTCGCCTCAAGGGTGTTTGATCGTGGCTTCGTGCCCCAGTCGGGTCAACCAAAAACTATAAAATTGGTATTTGCTGCTTCTCAGCTGGGCATGCAGCATTATGGAGCAAGAGCAAAGGCTGTGTCCGAGTGAAGCGACATGTCTACACGCGGACTGTTGCTTCAGTGAGCTAACATTATAAAAATCTAACTAAGCGTGTTGTTCTGGTACAAAGCGGACATCACCATCATGATCATCCTCTCATTGAAAAGTAATTTGTTCTCCCATGACATAGCAGCTGAGTTGGCGTTCAGCAACAATCACTCAAATCACTTATTCGAGTGAAGCGTACACGAGCTCGACGAACTCCACAAAAAGCCGTAAGTAAGCGCATGTGCTCCGGCAATGTAAGCAGTTACTGTTTTTAAAACTCCTGTGATAATTGATATTCGGTAATAAGTCATGAACAAGGAAAGAAGAACGATAAGAGAAACATATGATCCGCGGTCAACATTAACACAGACATTCCGTAACGGTTAACAAAAATAATATTTTCGTGTTGTAAGTAGAAAGCTTATTTTATGGCTCACTTTTCCAGATGTGAATAGATGTGGAAATAACTGCAATCTTGATATTGTTGTGTCACCTCTTGAGGAAACAGTTGATTCGGGGTAGGTCAAAATGTGATCATTTCTAACATTTAATAAATGTATGTTTTCAATTTATTTGTAAATACTTAGTATGCTGAAATTGCAACAAACATATTTAAAAAATAATAAATTTCATTTATGAAAATTGAAAATGAAAAATATCATTATTAATATTTTAATTTGTATATTTCAGAGACATTTATACAGGCGTAAAGATATTATTCTTTTTAGACGATTTAATTATTGTTAAGTTTCAAACATTTCTATTTGATCAAATTCATCATATGTTTTCCTTACAAAATATAATAATGATAACATTAAACCATATTATATTAGTTATATAGGCTTTAGACAGGCAATACGGGCTCATATAACCTGTCTGTGTTGTATATTTCCTGAGCCGAAGGCGAGGGAAATATACAACACAGACAGGTTATATGAGCCCGTATTACCTGTCTAAAGCCTATATAACGAATTTGTCATACTGCAATACCATGGGTCCATATTACCTGTGTAAAGCCTAAATAAAGAACATGACTACTATATGTCATGTATTGTCTCATGAACATTTAACCCCAGGTATGACTTTGCTTTAAAGAAGAAATTAATTCTTCAACATATTTAATAAACAACTTAACAATTTTAACTGAAAAATAACAAATGATTTAGAATTGCCTCAATATCAGCGTCAGAGTGACAGGCGAACCTGGGGGTCGCCATCTTGATTACGTATGATTTCAATATGAGTTATCTTTCTTGGCACGTGCTTTCATATTACCGGCTAGAGCCGTATAATATGGATTAGTAAAATCGAGTAAATAACCAATCGGATCACTTAGATTTTCTATTGCAGTATGACAATTCTTATTATACTCATCGAATGTAACATATTCTTGCCATGATATAGCTGAAAATTTTCTCATTTGGCGGTAGATAACACTCACTCACTCACTATTATTTTTATCATCTTGTAGGAAAACTGATGTAGTATATTTCCCAGTACTTAATAATACTCTTATAAATAACAATGGACTTCTTAACGTACACCATGATATAGAATGCAACCCCACATGTTCTTCGCCAGCTAGACGACAATATGTTGATATAGAAGGAAATCTTAAACTTAAAGATATGGTATCTGTACGACGGTCATTAATATACAATAATAGTGCTGCAAGGAGTACGAGAGCAGGTACTTATATACATATTTTTTTAAATTCTTTTTTTAAACATTTTGTCATTTTTGAAATAGTTTAATAGTAATTGGAGATGATATTATTGATATTGCACAACGTTATATACGGAACGCATCAGTGGTGTAATGGTGAACGTGCTTGCCACGAGTGTGGTACATTGTACGTGAGTTCTAGCCCCGATCGAGTCCAGTCAAAGATTGGTACTTTCTGCTTCTCCGCTAAGCACGCAGTATTGACGAGTAATAGTATGGACGGGTTTTGGATCTGAATTAGGATAATATGTCCGAGTGGAGTGACATATTTACCCTTGGACTGTTGTTTCATTGAACTTACACCATAACAATCCAACTAAGTGTGTTGGTCTATTGCAAAAGGGACATCATTATCATCTTGTTCTCGTCATGATACAGTTGCACGTTTGGCGTTAGATAACAATTTCACAATCACTTTCTCCTTTGATTTATGTGTACAATAGAGAGAACCTAATAAGTTTACTTCAAAATAACTGAGTTATTTGAGTTATCCAGGATGATTAATTTGAATGATACAATCTAAGTAAAATTAAACTTTATTTGCTCATCTTTTTTCTGCTATTCCACGAATACATACCCAGCGCAATGCCATAAGAAGCCAGGTTGTGTTAGATCTTCATTCGCGACATATAAAAAAGGGAGTAATCAAAAGTTTTAATTTGATTGTTAAATTCAACTACGAATTGACAAATTTTATATTCGAACTTTTCAAAGAAGCGACATATCTGGGTTAGAGATAACGAGATTTGACTGTGCTTCCTTAAATAAAAACGTAGATATCAAATTTAGTGCACACGACGCGTTTCTGGAATAACCTTCATCAGGTATGCTCAAAGCCGAAATGTTTGAAAACCAAATAATTAGTATATTGAAATTATGAAAGTAATACAAATATTAATACATGTAATTATATCTATACTACGGAAAAAAAATACTTGCCTCCCATTTTCACAATTTTTTTTAATTTGCAGTTGTAGATTTATCTCTGGTTAAGCACAACTTTTTGACATCAAATGGGTGAGTAAAGGCAGCATTAACATATGCAACATTATCTTATTCATTTGTTATGAGAATGGAGACCACACATTATCGTAGTTTAATCTTGTTGCCTAATAACAGTGTGGTCAGTGGCTTTGTTGTGTTTCTATACGCTGTTTGTTTGTCATGGTGTTGTATTGTTTCGGAGTTGCAAAATTCATTTGTATCGGCATAACACAAATATTGTTTCATATCGCTGTAAAGAATTAATTTATGCCTTAGTGTTGACAAGGTGTTATTGAATCGAGCAAGAAAACTTTGAAAATACCAAAAAGGAAATCAGAAGCCGTCGTTTGAAGAAAGACAGACAATTTAATGGCCATAGAAAAAGGACTAAAAGACAAAATATGGTTGACAAAATACTACTAAGAAAACCAAAGATTCGGCAACACGAACCCCACTAAATAAACGAGGATGACCTCATGTTATCTGAAAGCGTAACAGTTCCTGTTCCTCCTACTCTTCTAGTGGAAAGCGCGATTTGACTAAATGCTATCTGCAGATAACGTTCGACTGAATGCAAATAACGTTTGACATGACAGTGAAAACATTTTTACAAAAAGTCGTAGATTTCTAATAGATACAGAGATTATCATTGATAGTACAAATGAATTGTTATGTTGGTTTTTTCTATGTTTATTAGGTATCCAGTAACACGAGTTTGGTATACCGAGAACTTTAATGATAGTAAGAAACAGTGGCCAAATCCAAATTTGGCGGGAAGGTTAGACAACATAAACAATGAGTTATCAGCATCAAATAAAAATATTTATATAGATGAAATTCAGAAGTTATATGAAATTAATCTGGAAGGAAATGTACATGTCAGCTGGACTCATGACGTCAACAATTCTACTGTTATGGGTTGGAAAAAGTTCAATAAAGGTAAATTAATATAAGTCACCAAATTCAAGCGATGTCACAAATGTACAATGATAATTTTATTCAAACCCTACTGCTTGCCTAAATAAGTGTTCATTACACGTTTTTATTTACTGAAGAAAATGTTGTATTTCGCACGAAAAAGAGTTACTAGTAATTAAATGCTTTCTAAAATTAAGAAAAATATTTTATTTTGCACTGTGTTTGGAAATGAAGCAACATCTTGTCTCAATCTAATTCGTTATTACATATTCAACATTAGTTGTCTCTGTGTTGTTGTGGTACAATCAGGGTTTGAATAGTGCAGCTGTTGTATTAGTATTTCACAAATCTTTATAAATGTCATCACAAGTCAACGAAAGCATAATATTTAGTGGTTTTCGTATTTTATTTCAATTATTCTAACTTGAATATCTAAGATAAGACCTAAACAAATATCTTCATTATATTAAAAAGGGTATTTCTGGAATTCTTTATATTATGTACACATTTGGCAACTGACTATTAATAGATCATAAAACCATACAGAACAACTTTTAATAATTATTGAAATACCGCTCATGGCGAGGTACAATCGATACAACTTTTTGTGATAACATTTGACAGTGTCTTACGACAAGTCGGTGATTTTCTCCGGTACTCCGGTTTCCTTCACCAATAAAGCTGACCGCCACGATATAGCTGAAATGTTGTTGAAAGTGGCGTTTAACACCCTAACCATTCAATAACTATTGTAAATGTGTTGTTCGGAAATAATTGCTTTTAGAGAACAAGTGGAATCGGTCATATTTTCTATTTATATCATAAAACTGTACGGATCATACTTGTGAAGCAGATACTGTTTCCGAATTTACTAATTATATTAAATTACCCTTCAATAATACTTTTCTCTATTTTGGTATAGTGAAAGGCTAGATATTTCAACATGATTTTATCATGAAATAGGTGCTACTAGTGGATCAGAAACCGCTAACCCTTCCGGAGTACGTGGGTTCACCCCGATTTTGTGGGATTCGTGTTGCTCAATCTTTAGTTTTCTGTGTAGTGTTTTGTCCTTTTGACATTTTTCTTTTGGCCATTGCATTATCTATTTTTCGATTTACGGCTTCTGATTACCCCTTTGGTATCTTCAAACTTGTCTTTGTGAATCTTTTATATATTACATTTTTTTCTTATTTTTACAGCTGTTCAAAATGAAGAAGTTGTTGTTAAAATCCACACATGGGATACGAATTACTTCTCTGAATCAAGGTAAGACGACCACAATGTATGCATGTTTTGAAGCTACAAACGTAAGCAACAAAAAATGGAAATAATGAAATAAATATGTTATTTCTTCCCCAATTATGATTTCTTGTTCATGAAGCACCTCACATTATTTTCAATTCTTATTTTTATATGTTTAATTCAGAACAATACGAATCTAAATGAACATCACAAAAATATCCATTCAAACCTCTGGTAAAAGTTAAAATGTAATAAATAATTCACTTCGATATCTCACAGTCGCATATACATTCTTTAATCATATTCTTAACTCATACCCAGAGAGAGAGAGAGAGAGAGAGAGAGAGAGAGAGAGAGAGAGAGCGCTCAAAACAGAGTTATATTTATTGATAGCTGTATGCGATCTACAATGTATGACTGTGAACCGTGATTATGTTTAAACATAAACGATAAAAAAAAAAAATATATATTGAAGATATCCAATGAGAAGTACGTATTCATTTTTGAAATTTTTGAAATTTTATGCATTATATTTCTTAATGTTATTTTGATCTATTTGGATTGTTATATGTTATTCTGTTTCTTCTTATGGCAGTTGGATTTACAACTATCTATGCAATCAGTGCCTATCATCACTAAAGCTATGAGTTTGAATCCCGCTCTAGCGAGATGTACTCGGTACAACATTATGTGATAAAGTTTGTCAGTGACTTGCGAGAGTTCGGTGATTTTCTTCGGATACCCCGGTTTCCGCCACCAATAAAACTTACCTCCACGATATAACCGAAATATTGTTGAAAGTGGTGTTTAATACCATAACCCTACCCCTACCCCAGTGAGAAATATGTCTTCAATTTGATATTTCCAACACTATATTTATTAATGTTTGTCTATTTGATATTTCCAACACTATATTTATTAATGTTTGTCTATTTGATATTTCCAACACTATATTTATTAATGTTTGTCTATTTGATATTTCTAACACTATATTTATTAATGTTTGTCTATTTGATATTTCCAACACTATATTTATTAATGTTTGTCTATTTGATATTTCCAACACTATATTTATTAATGTTTGTCTATTTGATATTTCCAACACTATATTTATTAATGTTTGTCTATTTGATATTTCTAACACTATATTTATTAATGTTTGTCTATTTGATATTTCCAACACTATATTTATTAATGTTTGTCTATTTGATATTTCCAACACTATATTTATTAATGTTTGTCTATTTGATATTTCCAACACTATATTTATTAATGTTTGTCTATTTGATATTTCCAACACTATATTTATTAATGTTTGTCTATTTGATATTTCTAACACTATATTTATTAATGTTTGTCTATTTGATATTTCTAACACTATATTTATTAATGTTTGTCTATTTGATATTTCCAACACTATATTTATTAATGTTTGTCTATTTGATATTTCTAACACTATATTTATTAATGTTTGTCTATTTGATATTTCTAACACTATATTTATTAATGTTTGTCTATTTGATATTTCTAACACTATATTTATTAATGTTTGTCTATTTGATATTTCTAACACTATATTTATTAATGTTTGTCTATTTGATATTTCTAACACTATATTTATTAATGTTTGTCTATTTGATATTTCTAACACTATATTTATTAATGTTTGTCTATTTGATATTTCTAACACTATATTTATTAATGTTTGTCTATTTGATATTTCTAACACTATATTTATTAATGTTTGTCTATTTGATATTTCTAACACTATATTTATTAATGTTTGTCTATTTGATATTTCCAACACTATATTTATTAATGTTTGTCTATTTGATATTTCTAACACTATATTTATTAATGTTTGTCTATTTGATATTTCTAACACTATATTTATTAATGTTTGTTTATTTGATATTTCCAACACTATATTTATTAATGTTTGTCTATTTGATATTTCTAACACTATATTTATTAATGTTTGTCTATTTGATATTTCTAACACTATATTTATTAATGTTTGTTTATTTGATATTTCCAACACTATATTTATTAATGTTTGTCTATTTGATATTTCTAACACTATATTTATTAATGTTTGTCTATTTGATATTTCTAACACTATATTTATTAATGTTTGTCTATTTGATATTTCTAACACTATATTTATTAATGTTTGTCTATTTGATATTTCTAACACTATATTTATTAATGTTTGTCTATTTGATATTTCCAACACTATATTTATTAATGTTTGTCTATTTGATATTTCCAACACTATATTTATTAATGTTTGTCTATTTGATATTTCTAACACTATATTTATTAATGTTTGTCTATTTGATATTTCTAACACTATATTTATTAATGTTTGTCTATTTGATATTTCTAACACTATATTTATTAATGTTTGTCTATTTGATATTTCTAACACTATATTTATTAATGTTTGTCTATTTGATATTTCTAACACTATATTTATTAATGTTTGTCTATTTGATATTTCTAACACTATATTTATTAATGTTTGTCTATTTGATATTTCCAACACTATATTTATTAATGTTTGTCTATTTGATATTTCCAACACTATATTTATTAATGTTTGTCTATTTGATATTTCTAACACTATATTTATTAATGTTTGTCTATTTGATATTTCTAACACTATATTTATTAATGTTTGTCTATTTGATATTTCTAACACTATATTTATTAATGTTTGTCTATTTGATATTTCTAACACTATATTTATTAATGTTTGTCTATTTGATATTTCCAACACTATATTTATTAATGTTTGTCTATTTGATATTTCCAACACTATATTTATTAATGTTTGTCTATTTGATATTTCCAACACTATATTTATTAATGTTTGTCTATTTGATATTTCTAACACTATATTTATTAATGTTTGTCTATTTGATATTTCTAACACTATATTTATTAATGTTTGTCTATTTGATATTTCTAACACTATATTTATTAATGTTTGTCTATTTGATATTTCTAACACTATATTTATTAATGTTTGTCTATTTGATATTTCCAACACTATATTTATTAATGTTTGTCTATTTGATATTTCCAACACTATATTTATTAATGTTTGTCTATTTGATATTTCTAACACTATATTTATTAATGTTTGTCTATTTGATATTTCTAACACTATATTTATTAATGTTTGTCTATTTGATATTTCTAACACTATATTTATTAATGTTTGTCTATTTGATATTTCTAACACTATATTTATTAATGTTTGTCTATTTGATATTTCCAACACTATATTTATTAATGTTTGTCTATTTGATATTTCCAACACTATATTTATTAATGTTTGTCTATTTGATATTTCCAACACTATATTTATTAATGTTTGTCTATTTGATATTTCTAACACTATATTTATTAATGTTTGTCTATTTGATATTTCTAACACTATATTTATTAATGTTTGTCTATTTGATATTTCTAACACTATATTTATTAATGTTTGTCTATTTGATATTTCCAACACTATATTTATTAATGTTTGTCTATTTGATATTTCTAACACTATATTTATTAATGTTTGTCTATTTGATATTTCTAACACTATATTTATTAATGTTTGTCTATTTGATATTTCTAACACTATATTTATTAATGTTTGTCTATTTGATATTTCTAACACTATATTTATTAATGTTTGTCTATTTGATATTTCCAACACTATATTTATTAATGTTTGTCTATTTGATATTTCCAACACTATATTTATTAATGTTTGTCTATTTGATATTTCTAACACTATATTTATTAATGTTTGTCTATTTGATATTTCTAACACTATATTTATTAATGTTTGTCTATTTGATATTTCTAACACTATATTTATTAATGTTTGTCTATTTGATATTTCCAACACTATATTTATTAATGTTTGTCTATTTGATATTTCCAACACTATATTTATTAATGTTTGTCTATTTGATATTTCCAACACTATATTTATTAATGTTTGTCTATTTGATATTTCTAACACTATATTTATTAATGTTTGTCTATTTGATATTTCTAACACTATATTTATTAATGTTTGTCTATTTGATATTTCTAACACTATATTTATTAATGTTTGTCTATTTGATATTTCTAACACTATATTTATTAATGTTTGTCTATTTGATATTTCTAACACTATATTTATTAATGTTTGTCTATTTGATATTTCTAACACTATATTTATTAATGTTTGTCTATTTGATATTTCTAACACTATATTTATTAATGTTTGTCTATTTGATATTTCTAACACTATATTTATTAATGTTTGTCTATTTGATATTTCTAACACTATATTTATTAATGTTTGTCTATTTGATATTTCTAACACTATATTTATTAATGTTTGTCTATTTGATATTTCTAACACTATATTTATTAATGTTTGTCTATTTGATATTTCCAACACTATATTTATTAATGTTTGTCTATTTGATATTTCTAACACTATATTTATTAATGTTTGTCTATTTGATATTTCCAACACTATATTTATTAATGTTTGTCTATTTGATATTTCTAACACTATATTTATTAATGTTTGTCTATTTGATATTTCTAACACTATATTTATTAATGTTTGTCTATTTGATATTTCTAACACTATATTTATTAATGTTTGTCTATTTGATATTTCCAACACTATATTTATTAATGTTTGTCTATTTGATATTTCTAACACTATATTTATTAATGTTTGTCTATTTGATATTTCTAACACTATATTTATTAATGTTTGTCTATTTGATATTTCTAACACTATATTTATTAATGTTTGTCTATTTGATATTTCTAACACTATATTTATTAATGTTTGTCTATTTGATATTTCTAACACTATATTTATTAATGTTTGTCTATTTGATATTTCTAACACTATATTTATTAATGTTTGTCTATTTGATATTTCTAACACTATATTTATTAATGTTTGTCTATTTGATATTTCTAACACTATATTTATTAATGTTTGTCTATTTGATATTTCCAACACTATATTTATTAATGTTTGTCTATTTGATATTTCTAACACTATATTTATTAATGTTTGTCTATTTGATATTTCTAACACTATATTTATTAATGTTTGTCTATTTGATATTTCTAACACTATATTTATTAATGTTTGTTTATTTGGGTTGTTATGTTTTATGTTCTTTCTTCTAATTAATTTACTTTTTATTTTCATAGACATGTTTCCAATTTTTTCTTCAATTTATATTAAGATCCATTTTTATCATATTTTAGGGATAGAGCAACCAAAGTAAAGTATACCGTATCCCTCTTAAATACTGACTCTTCTAATACTGTATTACAAGAACCAAACCAAGATGTAATCAAAGGTTTTCTCCCAAACGATGTTTCAGTGTGTGATTGTATTGCAAGAAAAGTTCGGAGTATTGGAGTTACTGGACAGATATCAGATATTGACAAGGTTAAAGTTCAAAATGTATTAAGACTAGTTTGGATGACAGCAAATAGTGGTAACTATATATATATTTGTTTAATTTTGAAATAGTTATATACATGTAATTATTTGTATCAGGATAACAAAATGGTTATTAAACACTAGATTATACATCCAGGAAAGAAGAAAATAACGTTTGTGTTCGAGCACTCACTAAAACTCTTATACTCTCCATCATTTTTATGAACATTCTATTATTAAGATTAGATGTGTGTAAAGTAAATGTTGAAATGTTAACAAAAACCACGAGAAGTTGAAATATAAAATGGAACAAAGACCGCCAGAGAATATCAAAACAAGAACCAGTAAAGACGTGCATATTAAATCATTCCTGTCGTCAGAGCTAACGACAGGCAAGGGATAATATTTAACATTATTTTGTTTGTCTTCTAATGCTGGACGAATCAGACAAACAAACCCTCACCAGGATGGGACGTAATTGCGGGCTTCGCCTTGTGAGAATGATACGCTTCTTGTATGTAGATAACAACTTACAGCAGCTCTTAGTGTGGAACAGTTTGTGTGGAGTGGTCTCCAATGGCCCGTTACCTGACACCAGTAGTTACTTCCCCTTGTCTGTGGCAAACATAATAACCATTAAAAGACCCACCTTTTACCTATATGTTTTTTGTGTGTTAACTTGTTTTCGTCTGATCACATGACGTCAATCAATCAATCAATCAATCAATCAATGTGAGATGAGATTCATTTTTGTAGTAGACAACAACAAAATAACAATACATTTGAAATTACCGAAATTTACCAAATGATTTTAATATCAGTTGTTATTCAAACGTAGAAAGAATGACTATGAACCTCCTAGGTCCGTCCATTACTCAAGGTAATTGTATTATAATGACATGGACCTAGCATGTTCTTCTGTGTTTTGTAGGGGTTGGTATTATTACCATAAGGACAGAGGTTAGATTTGTATTACTAGGATATCAAACTGATGATGGGTAAGTACTTTATACAATTTTAATACTAAATAATCAGAATCGAAATCAAATATTAGGGTGATGTTAATGAAATCAAAGGATGTGATGGTATTGTCGACATATTTATCTTTATTCTAAGCATTTCTACGAAGCTTTCGTCAATAAAAAGTCTCTCCTCTCTCGTCATTTCTCATTTTTTTTTAATGAATAATAATCCTCTTGCAGAAAATGACACTAATAAGTTTATTTATATAATTAGTAAATTATATTAAATAAAAACAAAAACAAAACAAAGCAAAAACAAAAACAAGACCAAAAAAAAAAGAAAAAACAGAAAAAGAAATAAATGAAAAAAATATATGTAAAATATTTCACCCGATATACGCAGACAAAACATTAAAAATATCTTAAGCATTAAAGTAACACATTTTTATTCAACAAACTTGTGCCATCCGGATTGTGAAAACAGAGTTAGAACTGTGGATACCAAAAATGCAATACACACTCTGTTCATGATTGACAGTAATTTTATCATATGATAGTGCAATTAAAATATATATCAGGTTACGAAAAATGATGTACATCTAATCTTTATGTTATAACAGGAATCCTTGAAAAACATTTATTTTCAATTTAATTCTTGAATACATCTCAGTGTTGTGTAAGAGTATCACAGAGTACACAAGTCTGAAGGTACATGCGGATAAAAAACATCAACAATACAAACATTGAGAACACAACATCCCACGCTAAAAAACATCAACAATACAAACATTGAGAACACAACATCCCACGCTAAAAAACATCAACAATACAAACATTGAGAACACAACATCCCACGCTAAAAAAACATCAACAATACAAACATTGAGAACACAACATCCCACGCTAAAAAACATCAACAATACAAACATTGAGAACACAACATCCCACGCTAAAAAAACATCAACAATACAAACATTGAGAACACAACATCCCACACTAAAAAACATCAACAATACAAACATTGAGAACACAACATCCCACGCTAAAAAGCATCAACAATACAAACATTGAGAACACAACATCCCACGCTAAAAAACATCAACAATGGAAACATTGAGAACACAACATCCCACGCTAAAAAACATCAACAATACAAACATTGAGAACACAACATCCCACGCTAAAAAAGAAAAGTGGAGCTCGTGTTGCTCCTCTGTTAATTTTCTGTGTTGTGTTTTTTTTCCTTTTTCGTCCTGTGTTTTATATGCCCAGTGTCTTTGGACTGTCCATCCTGATTGACCTTTACGCTTACTCAAATAATGAGTTATATAGCAGGGGCGGATCCAGAAGGAAAATATGATTTTTTGGCGTAAAATCGTGATTTTTCACACGAAATACCACAAAAATTTTCGCGCCTCCCTCCGCTCGGTGCATTTTTTTTTAAATACGCCTTCCCCTTAACTTGAAATCCTGGATCCGCCCCTGTATAGGTATGTCTGTAACGACAAATGAAATCGAAAATTCAGCATTTAATAAAAATCAGGAAGAACGTTATGAAAGTGTTGTGATACTTATATTCTGACGTCTCTACTACATTAACAAGATTCATACACATATCGTGCTCCTTAATACATACTGTCTGAGTGGACAGTACTCTGTACAAAACAGAAAATAATCATATTGAGAGCATAGAGAGGAACAGCATAATTGTTTTGTTAGTAAAATCTGAAGATAACAAAAGAATAATCAGATACCGTAAATCACAAAAAGGACAGGAAATACAGTGGCCAAAAGAAAAAGGACAAAAGGACAGAAAATACAGTGGCCAAAAAAAAAAAAAAAAAAAAGGACGAAAGGACAAACAATGACGCACAAAGACACCTCATAATTTTTTCGGCTATAGCGTGCTGGATCGGTATAGCCGAAAAAATATGAGGTGTTTTTGTGTATTTCAAGTTGGATTATATAATGAGCTCTGACGTAGATAATTGGCAACCAAGGTAGGCGTGCCATACATCTTGTTGTAGAAAATTATCATATTTAAAGTAGAGAATAATTTTAACTCACTAAATAAATTCTAAAACAGTTTTTTCGACCGTGAACTGAGGCAACCGACCCGAAACCGATGAGGACCTTTCTTTATGGATAGACGTAGACAGTAAACAAATATATATATGAAACGAGTGCCTGTGTACTGTATGAACAGAGAAAAGCTGATCATTTCGAATCATCTGCTTATGTCCCTTCCCATTTTATTATGTGTTGTTTCACTCTCTGGATTTTGACTTTCAATTATTTTACCTGTAACTGATGTCTTGTCTGTCAAATTTTCCCATTGTTATAGTAACTTAATTTCATATTTATTACATTTGTTTTGATAAAAATGACTTATTACTGTTTGTTGTTGATTTTTTTTACAGAAAACCCGCTGCAAAGTTAGAATATTATATATCACCAACTTTAAATGGTCATTACATAGATGAAGACGACTTAGAAAAACCTACTCACGAAACATTAAAAATAACATTACAGAATCAGGTACCTGGATTAAAAGTAGTTGAAACTCCATTAAAACCAAAAGCATCAGCTAGCGAAGCAGAGAAAAAAGTGGTAAGTGTAAAACTATTACAGAATCTTGAATCTTCTATTAAATGTCTGCACCACATCCAAAATGCATATCAACTTGCTTACAAGAACAACAAATAGCACATTGGCAAATATGAAAACAAGTAGGGATTAGGGATATAGTATTTAACGCCACTTTCAACAATATTTTAGCTATGTTGTTGCT
Source organism: Bathymodiolus septemdierum (assembly GCA_963383655.1). Classification (NCBI taxonomy): domain Eukaryota; kingdom Metazoa; phylum Mollusca; class Bivalvia; order Mytilida; family Modiolidae; genus Bathymodiolus; species Bathymodiolus septemdierum. Next base: position 80,278,762 of record OY726518.1, read on the forward strand.
GTTAGATTTATTGGTGGAGGAAATCGATGTACCCTGAGAAAACCACCGACCTGTCGCAAGAAACTGACAAATTGTATCACATAATGTTGCATCGAGTGCACCTCGTCAACGTTAGTGGTGATATGCACTTATTGCATAGGTAATTGTAAACCAACTCCCATACGATCACGACCACGACAGCCCATGAAAACAAGTACGGTGTAGCCACTTATACAATTACTTAGAAAATATAAAACAGAGAATCAATCAATCAATCAATCAATCAATCAATCAATGTATTATTACATTGATAAAAAGACAGATCGTTTGTCCACCGATTGAAATGTAGCATGTCTTCCTTGGAAATACTGCATTTTTCACAAACAAGATATATTTTTATGTACTTATTACTCCCTAAGCTTAATGGTTAATGAATTATCTGTTCTAGCACGAATTACAGCAATCTCGTTCAGAGTTTAGGAATAATCGCTACATTTGTATTTAATCTGTAAGATTGATTGATTGATTTTTTGGTGTTTTAATGCCACTTTCAGCAATATTTCAGCTATATCATGGCGACCGGTTTCAGTGGTGGAGGAAGCCGGAGAGAACCACCGACCATGGGCAAGCAATTGGTAAACTTTATCACTTGCGGCTGCGAGTTGAGTATACCCTTTTTGTAATTTACAAAGTCGGGCGCGAACCCACGCCGTATTGGTGATAGGCTTGTATGAGTTGTTAGGTAATCCAACAGGACCGTAACTATGGGTTTAAAACAGGCGAGGCAGGGATATGAGAATCGCCGATTGAGGCCCCCCAAGTAAGGGGTCTGGGAAGAGACATCCCGGCTTAAAGTTGTGACTACACTTGATCGATTTCTGTATTATTGAGACGCTTTATTTACCAGTTACTATCGTAAATAGCGAACACGCCGTCGAAGCTTCTATGCTAAATTAAACATAACACAACTGATTGATTTTTTGAATAATATTTTAAGGAATAAATTTGTAATTTCAAATGGCATTACACGTACTTAGTCCGTGAATGCAAGATGGATTTAACTATTGCCACTCAAATCCCATTTTTTGAGAATGGCTTCTGGATTTACCTGCCTGACAGTTTCATTAGGGTGGACTGAAACATCGTCAACACACACAAGCAATGTTCAGTCATTGTTGCTCTACACCAAGTCTTGAGGCTCCGAAGAGCCTGGAAAGACCTCTCACATGCACAGGTTATGTTAGATGTAGCTTTAAAATCACATGAACATTTGGGTACAAGTCAGCGTGAGGATAAGAAATCGTGTCTGTAAGTGTATTGGCAAACTGTAAGTTGCAGCGGATACATTTTGCCACCCATCTGTCAACCTCTTGTGGAAGATCATTTGGGTATATAGCAACTCATTCATGTATTCTGTTTTCATGTCATTAACTATTTCCGGATTAACACTATTTACAAGGCATGGTACCAGATAATTAGATGTGGTTTTACTGAAAAACGTTGAACCAGTTTTGATTATTTAAAGGGATATTAAAGCTCGTTTTAACATATATTTTTCAACCCGTGACTAATGTTGTTTCTTTTCAATTTAATTGTAAAAGAAATCCATAAATACTTTGCACGCCCATATAATCCTAAATAACGTTAAAATATCACTTAAAAGGGTCGAAATTAATTTTTGTCCAGGAAGCAAAAATTCAATAATTGGAAAAACCCAGAGAAAACCGCAAAATATGACAGAATTATCAACGAATTATGTCACTTTTACAAAGTTTCATTGGTAAAACCCGGGTTAATGTTTCATAAATATCATTTATTGAACCAATTGCTAGTTTTCATGAGGTACAAAAAATTACCAAAATTAGCTTTAATACCCCTTTAAGCGACATGGAAATTAGACATTGTCGGAAGATCTGGAACAAATTCCGATAACAACTAAATAGCAACCACGCTTCAGGTGAAACTGTTAACACAGTCTTGATCGATGGATAAGACTAGTTGAAGTTGGCTTTCAGTCCTTCTTTCCCCCTCTCTCTCTCTCTCTCTCTCTCTCTCTCTCTCTCTCTTGTTTTTGTTTGTTTGTTTTGTTTTGTTTTGAACACCGCGGGAACCTCGGGGTAAGAAATGGGACCGAGAGCTTCTTCGGCTTGAAGGGGCGTCCGTCGGTTGTGTGGGATGTATAAATTCACAACCAACCCGTCCTTCGGATGAGACGTAAATAAAACCGAGGTCCCGTGTTGAGAGATTGCCACCCTCTTCGCACGTTAAAGAACCCAGTGTAACAGCTCATTATGAGCATTATGCTCATGATGAGTGGTCCATAGGAGACCTGTTGCACTGACTAAATTATCCGTCCCTACCCATCACCTTTGCTTGTTTTGAGTCCCATGGCGTTTAAATTTTTTAATGTTCTCGTCCTGAAGATAGCTGAAAAATTGCTCGCTGGACGTTAAACACTAATCAATCAATCAATCATGTTTGGTTTTTTGTATTTTTTAACGGAATGATAGTTACGGCCCTGTCCAACTACCTAACTCATTGAGCCACCCGAGCACCCTAGTAAGATGTACTCATGTTGATTTATTATATTTAATGGTTTATTTTTATCTGACCTTTCCACAATCTCTGTTTAATTGTTCTTACTCAAATCAGTCCATTTTTGGAAGGATCCAATATGATGTTTAGAAATGAAATGATGATAGCTTTGCGCGATCAAGAACAAGGATGTTGGCTTGTTTGAATTGAAGTGATATGTTTTAGCATTGTTTGTCTTGTATGATATTATATATTGAAACATTTTGTTACTTTTATAGGCATCATGGTTAATCATAGTGACCGTTGTAGCAGCCCTCCTTGTTCTTATAGTGCTGATATCAGCTGCCGTACTGTTCAAAAGATGGAGGTAAAATAATACTTTTTAAACTATATCTTAAAGGGGCATTAGCTACGATTTTGACCCAAAAAATTAAGTTTTGGAAATTGGTAAATAGCTTTAAAATGATGAAATAAAGGTAAATATTTCACATTAAACAGCTTATCGTACCACTTTTCGCCTTTTGAGAACGAAAATTACCATCGATTTATTATTTCCTTGCTAGTGACAGGTAAAAACGAATAATTTGTATTTTGTCGCTAATTAACTGCAAACTTGCATGGTTCTTTGTCCGTAATTAACGCCGACTAAAAGCAGATTCACAGAAAATAAGAAATAAGTGCATTGTTGTGCTGATTTAATGACGATTCGGCAAACTCTGTAAACAATGCCGATAATTAATAAGATGGCGTCCATTTCTTGATCGATATCAAAACACGAGCAGTTGCACCTTTTTTTTCCGATGCGCGTACATTTCATAACATTTATAAGTTACAGAAGCACGTTTCATTAAGGCATCAATCATATCTGATAGTTTTTATGGGTAACAAAAAATTACGATTTTGTCAGCTAATGCCCCTTTAAGTATTATACGTTTGCTTGGTAGATGCACTTCATTTTATAAGGCAAGCACAATTTATTTGAGGTCTCAACGGATCAGACATTATTTACTAACTAACTAACGAAGCTAAATTTCGAATTGTATCGATCTACACTGTTTAACCTAAAATATCGTTTTACGTCGAAATTTCGATTGTCAATATTAATAAATATGCAAAATAGTCATACTTTGATAAAAGTCATACAAAAACATACCTTACAATATAACAGAGAAATCAACCAAAATAATAGCAGAGGCAATAAGAGTGAAATTGGATTATCTTTCATATGTAATATACATCTCGGGTCCATAATCATTGTTAATTACATATTGTTTAAATTGTATGCATATTCTCTTTATCACTTTTGATATTTGCATTTAATTTTATTATTTTTTTTTTTCTTGTGGCCTTTTTGTTTTCTGTCCATCTTGGATTTATGGCGTCTAATTACCTTTTCAAACCTTTCATTACGATGATTACAACCTTATATTACTTCATTTACAGCCACAGAGAGTCACGGACGCTGAAACAAATCCCAGGAGAGATGAACAATTACGACAAAGAACACTTTTCAGAACAGCCAGATTTTGACAGTGCTAATTACAGTTTTAGTGAAAGTGATTACGGAGATAACAACCAAAAGGGCTCATATATGGTGAACTCTTGATGAAATGACAACAAAATGTAATTGATTATTAAAACATATTGTGAGGAAAAGGCAATGATGTATTTATATAGAGAATTATTATTCACGGTTAAAATAAAATAGTGGATGCATAATACGATACCATTGTAACAATGTTAAATCCGTCTACAAAAACGAGTGGAAATGGAAGAAATGCATTTGTGCAAATATATATTATATTAAGTATACGTATATAGGTCTTAGCAGATATATCGCTAGAGCTTGTACTATTATATATGTTGATCTAATTTAATTTGATGTGAATACTGCAATCCGGTTGGCTGATCTACTTGGAGCAACATTGGTTATACATGACAACCTGTGTTGGTATTGTGACGTTGCCAACATATTCATTCGCCACAGACAAATTCAAATAGTCCAATGAAATAAACTACCTGTTTTGAATTTAAAATTTAAAAATATTCCTTAATTAAACATGAATATCAAATGTAGATGACATCCAATCACAATATCCGACACAATCCCGTTTTGTGATGTATAAACTTCTATTTAACTTACCGGTACATGTGGAAAGCACTTGCATGATTGCATCATTTCATCAAAAGCGGAAGTTTGGGCCTATAGAAATAGTTTAACCCCTATTTTTCTAGCGAGTCATGTATTTGTATGTTAGGGGGATTGGCTTTGTCTCTCTATACGACTTTTCTATTGGATTTTAGACTTGTTCCGACAGTGGTACAGTTTTGTTTTCCATTTTATTACATTTGCTATATTGCTACATTTTATAAATCCAGGTCACAATCGTCTTTCAATAAAAATGTTTATTATTATTTTTTTAATTTTATTTCTGAATTTAAAATTAGTCAATGAATTGTAAAGAATGTTGTTTTGTACATAATTACTGGAATTCGTAAATGATTGAAATTACATTTCAACAGAATACGAGAACCCCTAAATCACAAACCAACGTGATAAACCAACTGAACTAAGGATAAAAAAAAATATTAGAGTAACGAATACTTTCGTAAAAGGAAAACGAGGATGCCTCTCCCCATTATTTCATTTTGTGTTCTTGATTGTCTTTGTGCTTGTTTTTGTTATGTAAATGATTTGCAGTGTCTGCAGTATCTATTTGAAAATACCCCCCCCCCCCCCCCCCCAAAAAAAAAGAAGAAGAAAAAAAACATTTTACTGTACAAATTCATATTGATATTGATATAAAACCATACATATGTTATACAATAACAAGATTTTATATTTTTGTATATTATTATGTAAATATGTATACATTTGTAGATAAAAAAAACATGTATATATTTCGATATCCAATGATATAATTTCTCACTGAGAAAGTCGCCGTCTAAAACCAAATCAATTTCAATATAATGTGAATACATTTAAATTCGTGGGTACCAATTTTCATGGTTTGAGTAAAAATTGTACTTTGTGTATACGTTGATATAAATGTATAATAAAGGCGCTGATGAAGCAATCTGACTGTTTCTGATTTTCGTTATTTTTAGCTCACCAGAGCAAAATCTGTCCCCATAATTTGTCGACCGGTCTGTGAACTGTTCACATTTTGATCTTCTTCTCATGCACTACTAGCAAGCCAAATTGAATCACACTAGAATATGGTTCTCCAAGGATGTTGATCTTCCAAAGTCGTGTTCGTTGACCTTTCATGATATTCAAGATGGTCGTCAAGGCCTGTGATTAATTGAAATTGAAATGTTTGAATGTCTTCTTCGGAACCACTGATGATCCCATTCCTAAATCATGTTCATTGAAGCAGACAACTAACCAAAATGACAGTAGGATTTCAAACAAAAGATTAAGCAAAATGTTTATTCATATTCACTTGTCAAAATTAAACGAAATTCTGTACAAGAGGTCCTTGGGTTAATCAGTTTAAAAAAATTATGTCTGTTGACCTCGGCACCTGTTCATAAATGGCTAATATATATTTGTGTGTAAATTGGCAGTGTTTATCTTGGTACAGTGATCAGGGGCGGATCCAGGATTTGTGGTTAGGGTAGGCGAGGTGTCTGGGGGCCTAGAAGCTCTGGGGGTTTGAGGGATTACAGACATTTATTTGAACGACAATTTTGAACCAACCACACCATTTCTATCAGACCAAAAAAACTTGACTTTGAATCTTAATTTTGTCGGATAATTGTTAACAGTATGTTTTTATCAGATTATAAGAACCTAAAGTAAAACTTTTTTTGAACAACCGTGATGCGAATTGTTCAACTCATGACTGATCGATCACGATATTTTAACACCCTTCAAAGAACTATTGGTTTAGTTTTAACGCATTCCTCATTTCACTAATTGGTCTGCACTTTAGGTGCTTGTCCTTTCGGGTGGTTCTAGTAAATACTGCCCGTCCGGATGGAGCTTTTCTTTTCGTCATTTGATTCATTCATTGAAAACGTATGATTCGACCGTTCTTGTTTATAAACAAACAAAAGCGGAAATTGTCAATACATGAACTTGTTGTTGATTTCTGATAAGCTAACGTGACTAAATTAGATGATCAGAATCGTTTCATGCAGCATTAATGTTAACATATTCACCTTTGTTTGTCTATAAACAAGAACGAATCATACGTTTTCAATGAATGAACCAACGGCCAAACGAAAAGCTTCATCCGGACGGACAGTATACTGATCATTTATCAATGGGTAGAGCTTTTTAGAATGATATCCCAAATTTACTCCTAATATCATTACTATTCATTTTGACTTACAGGTCACGAGTTAACCATTCAATGATTCATGAAAAAGTTGTTTGTTGAACTGCTTAATTAACGTTGTTTCACATATGCTTTGCGAATTTTAGGGGGGGGGGGTGCACGCCCCCTCTAAATCCGCCTCTGGTGATGTGTTATAGTCATCTGATCTTTGATTGCTGGATAGTACCATGAATAGAGTGTGTGATGAGTAATTGTGTTTTAAGGTGGTACCATACACTACAGGGAGATAACTCTTTAAAATCAGCTGAACGTTTTGATCATATGATGTTTGTATGCAGATTTCAAGCATCTCGGTGATAAAAACCACAGCGAGAAAAGCTGCTATGTGGCTAGTGAATTTATAGCTCTGAGTCTGTTGGTTGGAATTTGTTAAAATTTTGATATTTATTACAGTGGATATATTCAAACACACTGCCAAAAAAATAAGAAAATTAAACGAGCAGATCAAATTTTACCTGAAGTGTATGGTACCACCTTAACTCCAAGCTATCATTGTTTTTCTGGTATATGGGGGTTAGGGTTATGGTTTTTAACTCCACTTTCAACAGTGTTTTAGCTATTTCGTGGCGGTCAGTTTTATTGATGGAAGAAAACAGAATACCGTGAGAAAACCACCGACCTGTAACAAGCCACTGACAAATTTTATCACATAATGTTGTATCGAGTAAACATTGACATGAGTGGGATTCGTACTCACAACTTTAGTGAATACAACTACCATACGATCACCACGACAGTCCCTCTGTTAATATCATGGTAATAATAATAATAATAATAATAATAATAATAATATTCTATTTAGGCAAATCAAGCACATACATATAAAACACACATATACTATTACAATATACATAAAAATAAGTTATAAATATTGTAAGCTTGACAGCCTAGGATAACCCATAAAGCCCAATAAATTGAGCTTCTTTCCAATGGGGTCCTTATCTTGTAAGATTACAAGAGTAAAATAATAAAAATTGTTTACTCATAAAACACACTAGCACATAAAATATTTTAGAATAAAGCACTAAATTACAAGCACTATATTGAGTTTGCCTGAACAAAAATAATTTTGATGAGTGATTTAAAAAAATATAAATATTCATTTTCTTCTCTTCTTCTTTGCCTCAAATTAAAAAAATTCTTTTACTGCATTTTTAAATGTTTCCTTATTAGTTACATTTTTAATAGAAATTGGCAAACTGTTCCAGTCTCTTATTGCATTATATGAAAAGCTATTAGTGCTACATAAATTTGCGTTTGGAATAATAAAATTTAAATTAAATTAAATTTAAATCAATATGTACTCCTAAATATTTAACTACCTCTGTTGATGTAATAACATGTTCATAACATTTCACATAAAAGTTTTTAATTTGTCTGATCTTTCTTTTAGGGCCAAAAAGCATACATTCAGTCTTGCCAAGGTGTAAAGACAATTTATTATCAGTTAACCAGTCTGAACATTTTTCTAATACATTGCCTAATTTAGAAGATATAATATTAGGATCTTTATGTGTATACAGTATTGCACTATCATCTGCATGCAATATCAGTTTACAGTCTCCATCTATACTTATTGACATATCATTGACATAGGTCAAAAAAGCAGAGGCTCCAGTATACTACCCTGGGGTACCCCACATGATACATGCATAGGTTCTGAAATTGTACTGTTTACAGATACAAACTGGACTCTATCTGTTACATATGACTCAAACCAATCTACTGACTGTACACCCATGACTTTCAGTTTACTACACAAAATATTGTGACCGACAGTGTCAAAAGCCTTCTGTAGGTCTAACATTATCATCCCTGTATACAGACCTTTAGCATTATTAGTTCTTAAATAGTCTAATAGATATATGAGACATGTGTCTGTGGAATACTTTTGTCTAAAACCTGACTGTAAATGATGTAACATTTTGTTTTCTTGTAGAAATTCAACAAATTGCTTATACACACTCCTTTCTAATATTTTAGATACTATACTCAATATACTGGCTGGTCTATAATTACCAACCTCTAAAGGACTGTTTTTCTTCAATAGAGGTTTAACTCTGGCATATTTCATGCTTTGGGGAACAACCCCTGTGGTAATTGACTGATTAATTATAAATGTAATAGGAACTTTTATTACATTAGCACCATTTTTTATAAATCGAGCTGGAAAATCATCTAAACCAGTGCTTTTATTGGCATTAAGAGAACATAACTCTTTAAAAACAAACTCTTCAGTTACAGGTTGTAAAACAAGTTTTTTGTTATGAGGATTTCTCCTTTTATAAAAATTTAAAAATGATTGTGAGGTAACACTATAGATACCTTTTGCTTTAGCAAGTTTTTTTGCAAGCTCAGAAGCCACTGTAGTAAAAAAATTATTAAAAAAATCAGCAATAGTTTTAGAATCATGACAGTTCATTGTTTATATTCAGAACAATACTTGCTTCTTCAGTTTTACTTTTGTACCCCAGATCTTTTAACTGTTTCCACAGTTTTTTTTGGATCATTTTTATTTTCTTCAATTTTGTCAGAAAAGTAATTTGATCTAGCTGATTTCACCTCTCTCTGAACTTTATTTCTTATAATACAGAATGTTTTATGATTTTCTGAATTATTAGATTTTCTATATTTCAGTAATAATTCATCTCTTTCTTTTATGAGATTTAATATTTCTGTTGACATCCAAGGCTCTGTATTTTGTTTTACTCTAATTTCTTTCAATGTAGCAACAATATCTAGAACACATGTAAATAATTTCCTGAGACAATTCCAATTTTCATTTACTGGTTTTGTCTCATTACACTTCCAGTCTATTTTATTTAATTCTTCAACACAACTAGCAGTATTATACTTGTTTAAAGATCTTATTTTGATGTTTTTATGTTTACCACTTGTTGATCTTTTGATTTTTCTACAACAATATATTATATTATGATCACTTAAACCAACACAAATTGACCCGTATTTAACTATATTTTCTGGTTTGTTACATAAAATACGGTCAATTATCGAAAAACAATTTTCAGTTACTCTTGTAGGTTCATTTATAATCTGTTAAAAACCAAATAATTGCATTATATTAGTAAATGATATACCAAGTGAATTGTTATTATTTTTCATACATATATTAAAATCACCTAGAATAATAGTTTCAGTGTCAGATTTTAATTGACATAATACATTTTCAAATTTATCAATAAAGTCAGACATCTTAGGTGGACGGTATATTGTTCCGATGACTATTGGTTTTGTCTTAGAAAGCAGTAGTTCTATCCAAAGCGACTCCACACCATCAGTTTGTAAATCAGTTCTTGTATTAAATGCAATACTGTTGATAGATACAAACGCCCCCTCCATGTCGATCTCTATCGTTACGCAGAATGGAATACCCTCGATCTGGATTTCGCTGTTCGTCATAGAAGAGTTAAGCCAATTTTCTGATATTGCAATGACTGCAGCTTTGGACTCTTTGGCCATGATTCTAAGTTCTGACATTTTTGGTAGGATTGATATTGCATTCACATGAATAACATGCATTCCTTTAAGATTTGGAAATTCAAATATGTTCTCTTTTTCTTCCGGCACATTGGTTACATGTGCATTTATGGTGGAATTTTGAGTAGTATTATTATCCAAGTCTTTGGAATCAAAAATGGTGGGAGCCAGTTACTCTATGATGAAATAATTATTCAAATGGAGTTAAATTGTAATAGCCCCTTTAAGCAATAGTTCACAGATGTGTATACATGTCGCTTCACTAGGACAGATTATCCCGACTTAGGGGATTCTAAGGGGAGATTTCTGATAAAGTGTTCAAAATAATATATGGAAAAATCCTAAATTTTGTATGTACAGTAATTACATGTATTTGAATTTTGTTTTCAGTATTGTTTATGTCATTATTATCTGCAGAACTCCTGTTGATTTTTTTTAAGTTGCCCACAAAAGTATGTAAATGATATTTTTGGGGACTTAGAATCATATTGAATTAGCATTCACTATGCTACATCTGTACAATTTGACAGTCAATTGGATTTTGATTTCAGTAAGGTTTAGAACATTATTGTAAGAGGAACCTCTGTTCTGTCCAAACTGTTTTGGTAGGGAGTTCTAAATTCAACATTTGTGTTCAACCATTTACACAGGTAATACTGTCAAGTAAATGATGTAATAATAGGACTTGCTAGCGATTACTGGCTACGCTGAGGCCTATTTCACATGAAAACTAGATGGATAGTGGGACAATTTAGATGCCAGTTCAGTGAAATTCCTATTATGGAATTGAGGAAAATTTTTCTTCTCTGAAAAAGGACAATACCTGATGATTGTGGAAGCAAAATTAATAATTCACGAAAAGGGGGTACAGGTTATGTTTGTTTTATATCCAATAATAGCGTATTTCCTAATAAAATGTATAATTTCTACGTGCACGATATATATTGACAAACATATATATTTAAAGACCATTCAACTGGATACTTCCACGTACTATTTTTTTTTACTAAACGAAGGTCAAAATATTTAGAATAATGCGCACATCGACAAATGACTCATCATGCAAATACAGGTAACTGAAATCTGAAATAAGTTGATAAAACTATTATTGATAATTATTTCCAGTTCGCAGTTCATATGAAGTGAACCGCATCCGTGGTGGAATGGCCATCGTGCTCTTTTCGAGTGCGGTAGATAGCGTGTTCGAGCCCTGGTAGATAGCGTGTTTGAGCCCTGGTAGATAGCGTGTTTGAGCCCTAGTAGATAGCGTGTTCGAGCCCTGGTAGACAGCGTGTACGAGCCCTAGTAGATAACGTGTTCGAGCCCTAGTAGATAGCGGGTTCGAGCCATGGTAGACAGCGTGTTCGAGCCCTAGTAGATAGCGTGTTCGAGCCCTAGTAGATAGCGGGTTCGAGTCATGGTAGACAGCGTGTTCGAGCCCTAGTAGATAACGGGTTCGAGTCCTGGTAGATAGTATGTTCGAGCCCTAGTAGATAGCGGGTTCGAGCCCTGGTAGATTGCGGGTTCGAGCCCTAGTAGATAAAGGGTTCGAATCCTGGTAGATAGTATGTTCGAGCCTTAGTAGATAGCGGGTTCGAGTCCTGGTAGATTGCTATAACATTGGTATTTGGTGCTTGACCACGAAACACCTATCATGAAGGAGTAAGAGCAACGACTCGTTAGCTCGGAAGAAGGATAATGTGTTCGAGTGAAGAGACATATCTACCCACCAACTGTTATTTCAACTATAAAAATTAAACTATGGCAGTTGGTATGGTGCAAAGCGAACATCTCATCGAAATGCAACCCAGTCTCACCATGGTATAGCTGAAAATTGCTCACTTGGCGTTAAACGACAATCATGCATTCACTCAATTGATGTGGCCAATAATTCGATGTTTTGCATGTCCACATTTGACACTTTTTGTTATCATTTCGTTCTAATTTTAAATGATTAAATTTTGGTATAATTTCGTATTGACTATTGGGTTTACGAATCAAAGGATGGGTTGCGATAAGGTCCTAAATCGGCCCAAGGAGAGGGTGTAAAATTATGTTTTACAGAACCATATCTTTATTACTATTTTTCGAAAGGTTTTTATATAATATTGATGTACTACTCAGAAATATGTTGGCTTTTTACACCACTATTGGTCAGCATTACCATTAGGCCCATGGTAAAATGTAATCAACTGACCCCTTTTAGCTTAATTGTTTAATATGCCTTGCACCACGGAACCAGCTTGACATTAATGCAATACGTCATGTACTTAATGGGAAGGGTACATGCAAAATATCTATCTGGTTCCGCGTGCAACGCATATTCAAAAATGAGAAAAAACGCAAGTTTTAATGGGTTGCCATAAGATGCTAAGTTGGCCCAAAAGGAGACTGAATTTTTTTTCTCCAGTAAACTGTGCTGCATCATTATATTTCTAAAGCCTATTCATTTTAGTCTTCAGAATATATAATAATAATTTGGTACTCTAGCTTGAGATTGAGAAAAAAACTTGGTTTGTGATTTGTGATTAGCGTTGCGCCTATGGGAAAATGTCTAGCAAAGGCATTGTTCTGACTGAATTTTCACTATGCCTTGCATTCGGAACACGCTTAATAATTATATATCATCAATCAATTATATCATAGGTAGTATTCATGCAAAAAATCTATATGGTTCCACGTACAAGGCATATTGAAAATTAGACAAAATGGTATATTTTGTGGGTAAAATGCGTAATTGCTTTATTATAGAATTTGTATATTAAGCATGCATATGTATGTATGTACATACTTTGCGGAATAAAATTATGACTGCACCACCTTACTCATGTGATAAACTTATAATGGATATACACAGTCATCTACTCTTGGGAATGTGCCAAAATGGCGGAAAAAGTGATGAATTACCCTTGTAGCAGATTTAATGTTTTTTTTTCAACCCCACAGTTTTCTATACATAGAAATCTATACAACAACCTAATATTCCCCGAGAATAGCAATAACATGAAAGCATACAGTATTCAACGTTATGACAAAATCGTGACGTCATCGGTATATATATATATATATATATATATATATATATATATATTGTCTGTTTATCCCAATTTTTTAAAAATCTATCTTGTGCAATATATCGCGCTAATCAATATTTTATATATAATATTCACCCTATTATCGAAATGTAATAGTATAACAGTAATAGATAGCCGGGCATATTTTATTTAAATACAAAAATTGATTATTCCATTGTATGCACCAGCAGATCGTGATATAATGCCATCTATTTAGAAAATAAGTTTTAATCTATATCATCCGACGATAATATCTAAACTTATTTAATAATTTGCATAAAATTAAAAATCAAATTCTCAAGTTTCAGACAAAATACGTGATATATAAAGTTACAATAATCGTTATTGTATACCAAAATTGGATTTAAATGTTTTTTCCTTCAAATGTTAACAAACAGTAATGTTTATTTTAATCAAATGTAATGTTAAACATTTAAAGTTAAATATATACGTGTGTGATGAATCTTACTAAAATGTTAGCTATAGAAAAGTTTGAAGATACCAAAAGGGTAACCAGAAGCCATAAATAGAAGAAGGACTGACAATACAATGGTCAAGAGAAAAAGGACAGACAATACAATGGTCAAGAGAAAAAGGACAGACAATACAATGGTCAAGAGAAAAAGGACAGACAATACAATGGTCAAGAGAAAAAGGACAGACAATACAATGGATAAGAGAAAAAGGACAGACAATACAATGGTCAAGAGAAAAAGGACAGACAATACAATGGTCAAGAGAAAAAGGACAGACAATACAATGGTCAAGAGAAGAAGGACAGACAATACAATGGTCAAGAGAAAAAGGACAGACAATACAATGGTCAAGAGAAAAAGGACAGACAATACAATGGTCAAGAGAAGAAGGACAGACAATACAATGGTCAAGAGAAAAAGGACAGACAATACAATGGTCAAGAGAAAAAGGACAGACAATACAATGTTCAAGAGAAAAAGACAGACCACAGGCGCATGAGGCATGGATTTCGTTTCCTCCTCCCCCCTTTTCTCTACTACCCCCCCTTTTTTCAAAATTTTCATATAAATCATTCCTTTTTCAAAATTTTCATAATCATTCGTTTTTTCTTCATTTGACAATGAGTAGACGTCATACATCATGAATAATACGTGTATTCTGTGTCCACAGTTTTTCGACTGATACAGTATAAGAGAGAAGGTATGCAACTCCCTTTTCATATTTCGCGCCATATCGCTCACCTCGGTTGGGAAACCCCCGTGTTTTTTTACACTTTTTACCTTGTCTACATATGGCACTGTCGTATCAAACTGTTTCTAAGACACTTACCTAATTGCCCATGTTCGAATTTCAGTCTGTACGTTGATCTTTTCCAAGAAATCTCACCGAGAATAGCGAGGCAGCTTCGTTTCTAGGTCAAACTACATCATATGAGACGGAAGTGCAAGAACGGGAACCCTGGGATTTTTACGAATGGATTACCTGCAATGAAAAACCCAGATGCGCTCCGAATATTTTCCCATAATGTTTTGGCGGGAAATATAAACCGCTGAAAAAACATAACAGCAGACGGATTATTTCGTAAAAATGCCACAACGACCATCTGAATATGGAAACATTGAAATAATTTGATGGTAAATAACTGTTCAAAAAGAAATTCAAACTGAGAAATAGATGATTGAATGGTTAGAACTGAAGTCAAAATTTCAATGAAAAAGAAATATTTAGCTTGCCTCTACTTCAAATTATTAAAATCATATCCAAACAAATACATATACAACTAAAAAAAAAAAAAAAATAAATAAATAAAAAAAAACAAAGGAAGAAGAAGCTGAGAACAGCTATTGAATGGGACTATGGCATTTTACCCTCTTCAGCGGTTTATATTTCCCGCCAAAACATTATGGGAAAAATATTCGGAGCGCATCTGGGTTTTTCATTGCAGGTAATCCATTCGTAAAAATCCCAGGGTTCCCGTTCTTGCACTTCCGTCTCATATGATGTAGTTTGACCTAGAAACGAAGCTGCCTCGCTATTCTCGGTGAGATTTCTTGGAAAAGATCGACGTACAGACTGAAATTCGAACATGGGCAATTAGGTAAGTGTCTTAGAAACAGTTTGATACGACAGTGCCATATGTAGACAAGGTAAAAAGTGTAAAAAAACACGGGGGTTTCCCAACCGAGGTGAGCGATATGGCGCGAAATATGAAAATGGAGTTGCATACCTTCTCTCTTATACTGTATCAGTCGAAAAACTGTGGACACAGAATACACGTATTATTCATGATGTATGACGTCTACTGATATTGTCAAATGAAGAAAAAACGAATGATTATGAAAATTTTGAAAAAGGAATGATTTATATGAAAATTTTGAAAAAAAGGGGGGTAGTAGAGAAAAGGGGGGAGGAGGAAACGAAATCAATGCCCCATGTGCCTGTGGGACAGACAATACAATGGTTAAGAGAAGAAGGACAGACAATACAATGGTTAAGAGAAGAAGGACAGACAATACAATGGTCAAGAGAAAAAGGACAGACAATACAATGGTTAAGAGAAGAAGGACAGACAATACAATGGCCAAGAGAAAAAGGACAGACAATACAATGGTCAAGAGAAAAAGGACAGACAATACAATGGTCAAGAGAAGAAGGACAGACAATACAATGGTCAAGAGAAAAAGGACAGACAATACAATGGTCAAGAGAAAAAGGACAGACAATACAATGTTCAAGAGAAAAAGGACAGACAATACAATGGTTAAGTGAAGAAGGACAGACAATACAATGGTCAAGAGAAAAAGGACAGACAATACAATGGTCAAGAGAAGAAGGACAGACAATACAATGGTCAAGAGAAAAAGGACAGACAATACAATGGTCAAGAGAAGAAGGACAGACAATACAATGGTCAAGAGAAGAAGGACAGACAATACAATGGTCAAGAGAAAAAGGACAGACAATACAATGTTTAAGAGAAGAAGGACAGACAATACAATGGTTAAGAGAAGAAGGACAGACAATACAATGGTTAAGAGAAGAAGGACAGACAATACAATGGTTAAGAGAAGAAGGACAGACAATACAATGGTCAAGAGAAAAAGGACAGACAATACAATGGTCAAGAGAAAAAGGACAGACAATACAATGGTTAAGAGAAGAAGGACAGACAATACAATGGTTAAGAGAAGAAGGACAGACAATACAATGGTCAAGAGAAAAAGGACAGACAATACAATGGTTAAGAGAAGAAGGACAGACAATACAATGGTCAAGAGAAGAAGGACAGACAATACAATGGTCAAGAGAAGAAGGACAGACAATACAATGGTTAAGAGAAGAAGGACAGACAATACAATGGCCAAGAGAAAAAGGACAGACAATACAATGGTCAAGAGAAAAAGGACAGACAATACAATGGTCAAGAGAAAAAGGACAGACAATACAATGGTTAAGAGAAGAAGGACAGACAATACAATGGTTAAGAGAAGAAGGACAGACAATACAATGGTTAAGAGAAGAAGGACAGACAATACAATGGTTAAGAGAAGAAGGACAGACAATACAATGGTTAAGAGAAGAAGGACAGACAATACAATGGTTAAGAGAAGAAGGACAGACAATACAATGGTCAAGAGAAAAAGGACAGACAATACAATGGTTAAGAGAAGAAGGACAGACAATACAATGGTTAAGAGAAGAAGGACAGACAATACAATGGTCAAGAGAAAAAGGACAGACAATACAATGGTTAAGAGAAGAAGGACAGACAATACAATGGTCAAGAGAAGAAGGACAGACAATACAATGGTCAAGAGAAGAAGGACAGACAATACAATGGTTAAGAGAAGAAGGACAGACAATACAATGGCCAAGAGAAAAAGGACAGACAATACAATGGTCAAGAGAAAAAGGACAGACAATACAATGGTCAAGAGAAAAAGGACAGACAATACAATGGTTAAGAGAAGAAGGACAGACAATACAATGGTTAAGAGAAGAAGGACAGACAATACAATGGTTAAGAGAAGAAGGACAGACAATACAATGGTTAAGAGAAGAAGGACAGACAATACAATGGTTAAGAGAAGAAGGACAGACAATACAATGGTTAAGAGAAGAAGGACAGACAATACAATGGTCAAGAGAAAAAGGACACAAAACACAATCAATGATTCACAAAACACTACACAAAATACTAAAGAATGAGCAACACGGATCCCACTTAAAACCGGGAGTTTAGTCCATAGTGCTTCGAAAGAGAACAGTTCCTGTTCCACTAGTGGCACCCGTCATATCATTCGTGCTAATAATTCGGTGATAAGTCATGAAAGAGGAAAGGAGGACGGGATTGTGACTACGACAATCGGAACATATCGGTGGTCATCCGTGATACAGATAAACCCCGAACGGTTAACCAAGTCATGACGACGACCGTAAAACTTTCGAAGTGATTACTTAAGCTTAACCTCTAGGAATCCTTTTCACACTGAATTTAAAATATTGTTACTGACAACTTGTTTAAATTGAATTTTTACGTAATGTTGCCTACAGTTAATTACAAAGGATATCGACATTTTCTATGCATATCATATCCTCAATCAATTTGGTTTTTAAGTCGTAATGCAAACAAACACTGACAACATGGTAAATATTATTGACTGTAATTTACACTTTAGTTAATAAGTTGCCACATGTCTTAAATATCTTATTTTAATTCTTTATTTATTTAACGAGAACAACAAACAACCAAGGGGCTATTAGCAGTTCTCCTTATAATATGTCTTATATACTGTTCTTACATATTCTCTGATATTTTGTTTTATTTAATATGATTCACTGATTGCAGAAAACGGTGATTATCTATACCGAAGAGATGGCGAGTGAAATACGAGTCACATCACAGATATATGTTTATGCTACTCGATTTACACATGAAACCCTAAACATACATGGTGGGTATTTACATGTAATACAATATTTAACACCAAGTGGGTAATATTTTACCTATATCATGTCGAGAACAAATTGTGTTTTGATATTTGTTGTGTACTACACCTACACGCCGATTTGGATTTTTATAGTGCTAGCTCACGGATTTGAACCCAAACTATATTAAAATCATCATATGCAATGCGCAATTTAAATGTTGAGTTAGTTTGCTATAAAATAAAAAAAATAATAAAAAAAGAAAAGGTAATGCGCATATTATATACCATCGTCACACGTTTAAACACAAGTATAATGTTACCTTGCGTAACAAAGTATCACATCGGTTAATGAAGTTATGTATAGGAGAATGTTCAAGTAACTCTCCATTCCTTAAAAATAATGGAGCCGAGGCCCATGGTTTTTAAGGAATGGAGAGATACGAGGACATTCTCCAACTTAAACTCCACCCATTGTACTTTATTAATTTTATTAATTATTAATCTTGTAGCAAAAAAAAGTATGTGTATAGTATCTAAAATACAAAGTATTAAATTGTTTGCCCCTTGTGGGACCTTAAAAGTACAAAGAGAACAATAACTCTCCATTCCTTAAAAATAATGGAGAGTTTTGACAATAGATTTACATCACAGGTGGATTTTAAATATACGAAATATTTGTTGTGCTTTTATTTCACTTTCCATGTCACTTTTGTGGTGTTGTAGACATTTTTTGTTCACTCGGCGGAATTCAAACTGGTCACATCGTTACGATAAACCGCTGCACTGACTCACTTAGGGAGCGACTATTTAATTCGTTTTATAGAAAAAAATATTAATATATATGATAGAGGCAAAACAATATTTAATGTGACCAGGTATTTTTTTTATAGGAAGTTTAAATAAATTTTTAAAGAAAATTACCGATTTTTGGTCCAAAATAGAAATAATCTGATTTTTGATTTTTGCTTCTTTAAAAATAATTGGCTTGGGGGTGTGGGGGTGTTCTAAACCACTCATCCACCTTCGAGTTAAATGGTCGATTCTCGATCATTATCGCGTATTTTTATGCTTGTCTACCACAAATAGTAATTGATATCACGTCTGATTTGTGGCAGTCGCGCACGACAAAAAATATATCACATACGATTTTTGGCAATGATACTTCCTCAACAATATCTCTATGTGGTAATAAGTGTGAACAGTTGGATAAAATCTGTTCAGAGTTGCCACATACCTTGTAGAGAAACGTAAGACTTAACAGAGATTGTTTATCGTAATCCGATTCTTTCCTTATTCACGGGTTTGTGAGAAGAGTAACACCACGACGGGTGTCATTAGTGGAGCAGGAACTGCTTATCCTTTCGACGCATCTGCATTTGTTCTTGTTGTTCAATCTGTAGTTTTCTGTGTAGTGTTTTGTAGATCATTGTTTGCCCTATTGACCTTATTTCTTTTGGCCATTGTATTTTCTTCGTCGATTATCGGCTTCTGATAACCTCTTTGTCGATATCTTCAAACTTTTCTTCTTCTAATTATCCTGAGTTAACATGCATCATTGAAAGCACATATTTGAGTTTATAGTTATTTGACCTCTGAACTCAGACTTCAGAACAGTTTATCCTATTAGTTTATGTTAAAGCGTTTTCATAAAATGTTAAGTCAGAATTTGTGTATTTGAATTAGTTCAAATTAAGACCTCTTTATTTATCAATCGTACGATAATAGGTAACATCCTTTCTCTAACAGATTTTAGTATACATTTGGCGTACTGTCATGTATTTGGTATGAATTGAACATTTGGCACTAAAATGTAAGTTAATGCTCACATCAAAAAGTCGATTACATTAGATATAACAGAAAACAGAGCGTAACGTATCTCACTGTATAAAATGCTGTAAATTTTCCTCGCATCTTAGAGAACTTGTTGATTCTACAAGTTAAAACTTGTCTTTGTGGTTCAACTGATAAACAAACTGATCAAATAACATAATGTAAGACTACATTTGATTTCCGAATTATCTATTAGGATTTTATTTATAAATAGTTAACGTTTTCTATGGTTGTCGGGATCAGATAAGGTTTTAATTGCACGTATTTATAGTTTAAACTTACTTCCTAGTGTGCGACTGTCGTTAGGATGTCAAACTCGAGGCATTGAACCTGTACTTATCTACATCGACATATCATACCATTTTAAAGAATAAGCAAAAGTGCAAATGGAAAACAAACGGTCAATTTAATAAATTTTCGCATTAAAGTGACATTTTAATGAGTACATGTATATCTGTCAGGGAAATTAAATGTATGCTTTATTTGAAAAAAAAAATTCTATAGAAAATCTCTTAGTAGCAAAATAGAGAATGTCATTTGCTTCAAACTATAGACACAGTACGGATGCTATTTCTAACTGAGATAATGAATAAGGTTGGTAATTAAAGATAATAGAAAATTGTTATTTATATTTTATTCAATTTTAATTTTAATAATGCTATTATGTTTTTATAAAGAAAAACAGGTCTCGAATACGTTAGATTGTGAGTTCGATTCCAGGTCGGGTCAATCCAAAGATGTATTCCTTAAATTGACTGATATTTCTACCATGGACTGTTATTTCATCTAGCTAACACCAAAAACCAACCCAACGGGTTGGTCTAATACAAAAACAATTATCATCATTCCTGCAGCACCTGCATATCGAGTATCTCTCAGTTGAGAGCTTTTGGTTTCTATCACGATTTCCTTGATAGATGGTGGCTGTTAACAAGGAGGCTTGCTTGTGGTTAATTTTAAACCATCATTTCGACTTGGTTAACCGTTATTTAATATCTGTGTTACAAAAGACCACGGATTTGTTCTGTTTGTCGTAATCACAATCACGACCTTTCATCATGTATGACTAATCACAATCACGACCTTTCATCATGTATTACTAATCACAATCACGACCTTTTATCATGTATGACTTATCACAATCACGACCTTTCATCATGTATGATTAATCACAATCACGACCTTTCATCATGTATGACTAATCACAATCATGACCTTTCATCGTGTATGACTAATCACAATCACGACCTTTCATCATGTATGAGTTATCACAATCACGACCTTTCATCATGTATGACTAATCACAATCACGACCTTTCATCATGTATGACTAATCACAATCACGACCTTTCATCATGTATGACTAATCACAATCACGACCTTTCATCATGTATGACTAATCACAATCACGACCTCTCATCATGTATGACTAATCACAATCACGACCTTTCATCATGTATGACTAATCACAATCACGACCTTTCATCATGTATGACTAATCACAATCACGACCTTTCATCATGTATGACTTATCACAATCACGACCTTTCATCATGTATGACTAATCACAATCACGACCTTTCATCATGTATGACTTATCCCCGGATTTTTAGTCAGAGTAACAAGAACTGTGTCAGTAGTGGAACAGGAACTACTTATTCTATTCTGTCGGAGTACTTTAGTTTACTTCCGGTTTTTAGTGGGGTTCGTGTTGCTCAATTTCCAGTAGTATTTTGTCAACTTATTGCTTATCTTTTTTGTTCTCTTGGTCATTGTATTGTCTGTCCGTCGAATGGCAGCCTCTGATAATCCCTTTGGTATCTTCAAACTTTTCCCATCAAACTGTAACTTGTTCTCGACATGCTATAACTGAAACGTTGCATGGAACAACATTCACTCACTGTAAAGTAATAAATGACATGCATATATCTTTCAATATTTAGATTGCACAGATTGAATGTTAAACTGATTCTAATTTCAGATTATATCAGATGTTACTTTTTTATAGGCGTTGAAAGTTATTTGAATGTTGACATGTTTATAGTAGTACACAGACTGAATATGAAACATTCAATTAATAACAAGAAAAACTCATTTTTATTTCGTCATTCTGTGTCTTATTCCCAATGTTTCCCGTGTCTCTGGATTGTCCATTGTCGATTGCCCTTAGGCTTTCTTTAACGTTGTTTTTAATAGTTTGTGCCCCGTTTTACTAAAGGTCGTAAGTCCTAAGTTCGGTTGTAACTCCCTATCATTCTATGCAAATTACGACCGATCATAAGTCGTAAGTCCTTTAGTAAAACAGGCCCCAGGTTACCATTTTACAGATTAAAGTGTGAAGTTTACAGAATAAAGTGTAAAAGTTACAGATTAAAGTGTGAATTTTGCAGATTAAAGTGTGAAATTTATAGATTAAATTGTAAATTTTACAGATTAAAGTGTAAATTTTACAGATTAAAGTGTAAAATTTACAGAATAAATTGTGAATTTTACAGAATAAAGTGTGAAAAATAAAAAATAAAAAAGTGTCAAAGTGACCCTAATACGCTTCCGTAATATTCGCTTTAAGTTGTAAATTAAACATATTTTACTTTTCAAAAAGACAAAAGGATAAGATACAATTTGAACATTTAGATAGTCTTCTTCCATTTTGTTCTAGTGTTGTTGAACCATTGGAAATAAAAGTATGACATTATGGTATCCGCTGCATGGTAAAAGGCGTCCGAAAATGGTGTTCAGTTGCTGCATAATGGCAGGTTTTTCGTGATCTTTGCGTGGCACACATCGTGTCGTTCTTAGTAGTTAAAGATCGTATGACATTAACCATTATTAACAAAATGTGTTCAAAAAATTAAACCAGCTAAAGAAAACAATGATTCTAGCCGGTTAACTGGCATGAAAATTATTTCTGGTGTTTATTTTTAGCTTTAATTTCAAATTTCGTACCTAGGAACCTAGTTTCCGCTGTAGATTTACAACCACTTAGAAAAGGATGCCACCTATTAGTAAGGTATGAAGAAATACACAAAAAGGACAACCTGGGATGTCAACGAGGGGCTCGAATTGTGAGAATGTCACGCTCCTTGAACGTGAAAGACAACTGGCAACAAACCTTACAAACAACATTACTAGTAAAAGAGTGGTTGTCAGTCTCCCGTTACAAGGCATAATTTCGATCACTTGATCTTGATCTTTAACTGCAATCATTCAATCAACAGACTATTTCTAAAATATACAAATATAAGTTGTCTCTGAATACAGTCGAATTGCATAATGATGAAATCATGTTTTCATATCAAAAAGGGTTAAATTGCAACATCAATCTTATGGGTTTTTTTTGTCTTTCCAAAGATATACATTCCCCTTCATACGAAATATAAAATTGGTCCGTAAGTAAGGATGCACAACTCGCAACTATTAAAACATTGAAAGCATTCGATAAACGTGTTGTAAATAATAATGCACAATATTAACATATTGTCATGCTGGGTGTATTAACATATTGTCATGCTGGGTGTATTAACATATTGTCATGCTGGGTGTATTAACATATTGTCATGCTGGGTGTATTAACATATTGTCATGCTGGGTGTATTAACATATTGTCATGCTGGGTGTATTAACATATTGTCATGCTGGGTGTATTAACATATTGTCATGCTGGGTGTATTAACATATTGTCATGCTGGGTGTATTAACATATTGTCATGCTGGGTGTATTAACATATTGTCATGCTGGGTGTATTAACATATTGTCATGCTGGGTGTATTAACATATTGTCATGCTGGGTGTATTAACATATTGTCATGCTGGGTGTATTAACATATTGTCATGCTGGGTGTATTAACATATTGTCATGCTGGGTGTATTAACATATTGTCATGCTGGGTGTATTAACATATTGTCATGCTGGGTGTATTAACATATTGTCATGCTGGGTGTATTAACATATTGTCATGCTGGGTGTATTTGTCCATGAATCCGTGTGATTTCGTACGCAGCATGCCTTATTTCTTAACTAAAAATATATCCTACTGTGCGTACAGTTATTCTCGAAAAGACTTCAGTTACTTGTAATGATTATGTTAATCTTTAATGAGACATGGTAAGAGAAAATAGTGGGGGAATCAAGGTTAGGATATTAGAATAAACTTTATGTTATAGGAATAAAAGCGTAGATATCTAAACTAGTGGGTACGGGGCATTCCCGAAATAAACTCCATTAGGTCATCGTCAAAAGATTGGAAAGCCATATAATTTGTGTTTGTGAGCTAGTAAGACAAAGGGTTTAAACAAGATAATAAACATCAGCTAAGGTTACATAGGTAGTATTTTAATATACATCTCTTTGGCATCACTAATACAAAGTAAGGTTTCCTACTCAAGGAATCAAGTAAACGGATAGAGATATCTGTGTATAACGCTATTTTCAACAATATGAGTTTTTTTTTTAAGAAACCGGGGTACCTGGAAAAACCACATACCTGTAACACATCTCTGGCAGATTCTATCGCATCACGTTGTATCGAGTACACCTCGTCACGTGTGGAAATATAGTCCCTTGATTTAGTGGAGGCATGTCTTAATTGCACAGTTAGATGTTAATCTGGTTGCCACGACAGCCACTTGAATATTAAATTCTTTTTCATAATGAATAATACAAAGGATGAAAGAGATATTTGAGATTACCTATTTCCTTTGATAATGATAGTTGTATCAGTAGGATTTATACGTTTACACAGTTCTTTAATTATATATTCTTAGATTTAGTGCTCTCTAAAGTGTTAGCAACCTCAATACCTCAATATCGTGCATAGTCATGCACTGAATCCGGAACACCCGAATTCACCTCATTTCTTAGTGAAGTTCGTGTTGATCGATCTCTAGTTTTTTGTGTGTATTGTTTAGTAGATCGTTCTTTGTCCTTTTCGTATTTTTTGTCATTGTATTGTCTGTCCTTCGATCTTCGAATACTGAATACCCCTTTGGTATCTCCAAATTTTTCTTAATTTGAAATTGGAATCGTGTTATCAAATAAAGGAAAAGTGCGTATGACGCCTTGGACACACAGTCTTTACTTTATTGCTACATTTGTTCTCTGGTTCCACAAAATATCAGATATGAATAAAATATTTATAAGATTTTATTATTCTTATTTGATTTTTGGTTCGAACGTATACAAATTCTGTTAATGGCTTGTATTTGTATCGTACTGAAGTGCCTTATTAAAAAAAAAATGCCAAAAACGTTTTAAAGAACTGACATGATGAGCAACGTGTATTTGTATAGTACCTGAAAAAAAAATCTGGATCATTATTGATCAATATATTAGTTTTGTATGGTGTTGTTTTGCCTTGAACTTCGTAGACCTTATAAAAGACTGATGACAAACAACACTATAACTATCATTGTTTACTCCCATACAAATGTTAATATAATATTTTATATTGACATATTTATTTTCTGGCTTAATTTTAAGAGGTGTAAATGAAATTGTGATAATTATTATGGTATGAAATTGAAATCCAAATAAAACGCTACAATATCCGTAAACAAAATCATGTACATATACACGTTTCAAAACATAAGCTGCTTATCTGACCAACCAGAATATTGTTAGCACTGCTTAATGTATAGCACAAATAAACTTAGTAAGAATAAAGGTAATAACAAAATTACCGAACTCCGAACAATCTTACAAAGGGAAAGTCAAAACTCATAAGTATATACAATGTAAACAGACAAAATCAGTCAACAACCGGAAAACTGTGAAAACCGTAATGACCCTGACTTGGTACAGGCATTTCTAAAGAAATGGTGGGTTGAACCAGATTTTAAAGCGACAAACCTCCCGCTTTCATTACGACTCAAAGGTTCCGGCTGTCACTATAACAGTATATATAAGAAATGATATGGATGTAAATGAACATGAGAGATTACCAAACATTTCATTTAGACACAAATTAAAATAAAGCTGCAACGGTTTTATTGCTGTTCAACATTTCTAATAATTAATATATATTTTACTATAACATAACAACATTATGTGATAATGTTTGTCAGTGACTTGCGGCACGTCGATGGTTTTCTTCGGGTACTCCGGTTTCCTCCGCCAATAAAACTGACCGCTACGATAAAACTGAAATATTTTTGAAAGTGGCGTTAAACAACATAGCCGTAACCCCTAACCATAACATAAAACGATAAATGCAAAGAGTTAATGTTTATTTTGTTTGCTTGTAACCTAAGATTTTGACATATTTCATTTCTAAATCCAATAAAAGCACCTGTGGTTCGTCGTCGTATACACTGGGTACTGGTAAAGGTTCCCATGGTACAGACCCACAGATCTGCTCATCTCATCCCCAATGACAGATCGGGGACCCTTCTCGGTGAGGAGGATGGTCAGGTTATAATACGGAAAGTTTGACCGTCGACCATAGTAGGTATTATATAATAATGTGTTTGTAGAGTGTCACGCTCTCTGCAAGCTAAATATTTTTTGGTAGATTTCAAAAAGACGAGGGGTACTGTAACCGCTACAAAGGACTAAATGTTTCGTCACTATCCAACTCTCCATACTTTTTTTTCAGATGCAGTCAAAAATCGTTGACCCGGTTGACCTATCCCTTCCCTCATCAGGGGCGGATCCAGTGGTGGGGCGCATCCGGCGCGCGTCCCCCCTAAAATTGGAAAAAATAAGATTTTTTGGCGTAAAATCGTGATTTTTCACACGAAATACCCCAAAAATTTTCGCGCCTCCCTCCGCTCGGCGCAATTTTTTTAAGTGCACCCCCCCTAACTTGAAATCCTGGATCCGCCCCTGCTCATATATATTATCGAACTTGTTCTCGTCCTGAATATAACTGAAATACTGCTCGCTGGACGTTAAACAAAAATCAACCAATCAATCGTCGTATACCGTACAAATTGTCTCTAAATTAACATACGAGTAACTTTTTTTTGTAAAATGACAAATTAATCAAATAATTATCACTAAATTAAATTTAGATTAGAAAATACACAATGTATAATATATTTATCTACTAAACAGATACAACTATTCAGAGTAGCTACCGACACATTATAAACAAGGGCCCGTCGTGGTCGTGATCGTATGGTAGTTGGATTTACAACTACCTATGCAATCAGTGCCTATCACAACTAACGTTGTGAGTTCGAATCCCGCTGAGGCGAGGTGTACTCGATACAACATTATGTGATAAAGTTTGTCAGTGACTTGTGACAGGTCGGTGGTTTTCTCCAGGTACTCCGTCTTCCTCCACCAATAAAACTGACCGCCACAATATAACTGAAATATTGTTGAAAGTGGCGTCAAACACCACAAACCAACCAAACATTATAAACATTTATTCCATGTTTGCATTAAATGAAATATGATATCTGATATTAGGCAAGATAATTCATGTCAAGTGACCAAATTCCCTGTTGAAGCATCGATATTGCGAGGCATTAACACTATTAATAGATGAGTCATGGCGGCATAACAATGGTATCACTCAATTGTGTTTGGAAATTCTTGAATTTGATAAGACATAACATGGTTTTCCAACGTCATATGTCGTGGTATTTTTTCTCTCTCTATGTTCAATAATTTGAGAAGATGGGTGATTGTTCGTTGTGTTGTTTTTAGTGGAATTGCTGACCATCATTATTCAAACTTTCTTTTCACGATATATCTTAATCATATCACGTAAGACGTAGGAAGAAAACGAACAACTGATGAAGATTATTCCAGAAATGCGTCGTGGGCACTAACTTTGATATCAACGTTTTTATTTTTGTTCGGAGAGAGAAAAATGACTTGGAGTTTGTTATATTATTAGTACCATTCGTACTCTACCAGTAATACGCTTGTCTATTTCTTGGGAAATGTATCCTCCTATATTTCCCCGTATATTTCAGTTTCCTTCTCCAATAAACTTAATCACGAATGGGTCATTTATTAATTTGAACGAAAATTCTCCAATACAGTTTCTTCATGGAAACCATAGTTTAGTTTGCTGGAAATTTTAAAATGGGTAACATTATTTTCGCTAAAAAAAAGTATCTCGGGCTATTGCGAGGATAAAATGCAACGGAAATAATGTTACCCATGCTAACATATAATACAAGATATGGTTGTTATTAATTCAATTTTGCTTCGATTCAAATAGTAAAAATCTAACAGATTTTTGAAGCGGAACGCATCTCATAACTACTTATCTTCATGTGTTACAGTCGTTTAGCTTTCTGTATAGACACATATCCCGATTTGTAACTGCCATTTTCTAATTCAATGGCAGTTTGATTTTAGCAAATTAAGCACAAAAAAAAACGCCACAAATATTCGTAAAATAAATCAGTAACCTTGTGTCAATAGCATCAGCGTTCCCTGGAAACAACGATACAGGAAGACGACAATTTACAAAAGTGAAAGTCGATGAATCGTTATATTTAGTACTTTACTGGGTTTTTTTCCGGGAAATATGAAGAATATGTAAAGAAAAACATACAAACATGTTAGTCCTGTGTGATGTCCATAGTTTGTCCAGCAATACGCATGTACGAAATAAAATATATTGGAAATTTATCACTGTATTGTCCTTAACTAATGAAATTGTATTCAACGTTCGTTGCATTTCATCACGTTTTCGTTGTATCATGGGTGATCAAGAAATATTTCATATAATCATATTTGAATAATGACTCCATTTTATAATCAAAGTAGAGAAAGTTCAACTGTTTAGTGTACAAAAGGTAAGCAGATTTAATTGCATTAACAGTTAATAACAAAAAGGTAAATTGGAAAACAAATATTTACTAAATGATATTTATTAATATAACCTAATGCCAACATTTAGCCTTGTGAATCAATACTGTAATGATTTTAAATAAATCTGTTGAAAAAAAATCCCCTCAGAAACCTCTTGTATATTATTATAGACTCGAGCTATTTAGAAAGCTATATAATGCGACTTGCATATACACATATATAAGTTTATTGAAATCAACATGATCTACCTATTAAATACCTAGCTGATGGAAGGCATTGTATCTGTAAAAACAAGCTTTCACAAATATCCATTCAAGCGGTTTTTTTCCATACAACACTTGGATGACGGTAAATCTGGGCTATTATTGATAATAACGGATTTAAGTATAACTATTCTGTTAGTATTCTCCTCAGTAACAAGGACACCATTCATTATAGCATTTATATAAAAAAAAAATTGAATACGGATTCTCCGATTAAAGAAATAACAGGATACATGTTGATTTTAATTGAATTGGACTGTGTATGCTATGATTCAGTCTTCTATATTTAATCATAGATGTTCGGAAGGAGAAACTGAATAAGGAAAGCGACATTATCATGGATTTGATATCGGAAATGAACACTGGCCGTCGTCGAAGTATTGCTGATGCAATCGAGGACCCTATAGCAAAACCCGAATCTACATCACAGGGTAGAGGTGTTCCAAAAGGTTCTAATGCGTTCCAGGAAGCTTTAACATTAGCTTATGATGATATGAGAAAGAAAAAGAAACTTGAAAAGAGTAAAAGTGAGCAATACCAATCTGATGAAGATTTCAGTGATGAGGAGAGGGATGTAGTTAGAGATATAGACACATTCAGGAAATTTTCTATCGATTTCTCCTCGAAGCGAAGTGGAGGACAACACTCAAAGATTGTTCGTTCTGAACTTAATCCAAGATCTCGTATATTATCAGAAGGATCTCCACCGCCTATTGTTGAAATGCATCACCAAAAGAAACTTTCAAGAAGACACACGATTGGGACAATCCAGGTACCATTGCAACCATCTCGGAACGATAACGATCGAAAATGAACGTGTGGAAGAATAAGTGAAATAAGATACTCAGTGAAACAAGGTACTCGTTTATTTAGGATTTTTGCCATTCTTGTCAGTTCTGGGTATGTTTTAACCCTTACTAAAATATGTGCTGAAATAGGAAAAAAAAACCAAACAAAGTTCAGAAATGACCAAGAGGAGACGTATTATCTAGAAACTATATTTATTATCCGCATAGAATTGTGAATTATTTAGATATAAATAGAGTACATGTATATTAAATATACACTTTGGATATTTCAGTCCACTTTAATGGTAACGAGTATGTTTGATTTTACTTACTTAAAAATAAACTGGCAAATATAATGAAAGTGAAACATGGAGTAAGTATGATAACTATTGTTAAACCTATACCATTCGTCTGTATACTTAAATGTTTATTGTTTTTTATTATGGACAATTAGATATACGATTACAGCTTACTTTGTATTTGTAAAATCAAAACGCCAAGTAACAGATGAGTAGCAACTAGAAACATGAATTAATACGGGGTCTATCGTTAAACTTTAAGGGGGGGTATGTTTTTTTCCTGAGCAATAATTTTTTTTTCATGTGAATCAAAAATCTGAATTTTTATTATGACGTGAAAAATCAGTATATATTAGTTTCTAGTTAAAAACTGCAATGTCAGATTTTTTTTTTCATCTTTCAGGTCAATATATAGTTATTTTCTATTAAAATTGACGATAGAAATATATATAAAAAACACATACTCCCTTCCCCCCCCTTTTTTTTTATAAAAGTTAAATGATCGTTACCTAATTGCACACTTGTCTTATGCATTCACGAATTCATGTAAATGAATAAATTGGCTACAGAAATATATATATATATATATAAAACACATACCCCCCCCCCCTTTTCATAAAAGTTAAACGACCGTTACCTACAATGTAAATGCACACTTGTCTTATAAATTCACGAATCCATGTAAATGAATAGAATATTTATGTATTTTGTTGAAATAAAAAAAAAATAATGATCGATCCTTAGTACCGGTATCAATAGTTACATACACTTTTATTAGAAAAAATATCTCTCGTATAATATTGAAATAAGGTATTGGCCTTTAGATCTGTTTTTGTAGAGGCGGTGTGAGTAAACATTGTTTTTCATTAGTATTTATTTGGATTCTTTGAAATGTGAAATTAAAAGTATTCCGCATAGAAACCTACAATAAACCCTCTGTTGGTAAGTCGTTGACTCTATCTCATTCCATGGTTATCCAGTATATAAAAACATAGTAGTTCTCACCTTTAAATAATAACATCTTATAGTACATAAACAAATGTCGAAAGGAAAGCAACAAAGCCGTGTAAGTCATGAGTGGTCATTAACTAACAAAAATAGTAAGTTCGTACATTTATTGGAAAAATAAAATAAAGATCGGATCTTGTATCAGACAGTTGTCGTAAATATTTAAATTAACAACTTTCCCTTATAGTGCCCCATTTATTGACATAGTTGCAAGGTTGGCTGATTTGAATAATCAAACGAATTTATTTTATTGAGACTTTTAAATTTCTTAATTTTGGCAATAAATCTACAATGGGTAAAAAATGTACTCCAAACAAAAATATAGGTTTTCGTGAATACAAAATATAGATAATTATATAAAAATTATTACTTTTTTGTTAAAAAAACAACTTAATAGGGCATGTACCGATATTTGAGAAAGTGGTTCACAGTTCATTTCATTTTAATAATCATATTAAAATTGAATATTGAGTCTTGGCATGGGATACTTTACCATCTACACTTAAAATGTCGGGTCAATATATATATAAATGATTTGTATATTAACAAACTTGTGTAAATGTCTTTAAATGGTGAAATGGCACTTAAAAATTAGATTTTGTTTTTGTTTTAGCAACAACTCGTGAAGTTAATGTATACACGTACTTTAATTTAACTTTATTTCTGATCTATAGAATTAAGTCAGCTATTGTCATCACATTGCGTCCATCGTCATCAACGTTGTTAGTGGCGTCCTGTGTCGTAGTCATCTATTGTCATCACATTGCGTACATCGTCATCAACGTTGTTAGTGGCGTCCTGTGACGTACTATAGCTACTTCTCTGACCAAATTTGTCAAATAAAAACAAACTTCACAGGTGAACCTGGTCAGAATTTTTGATTTTGGTGAGAATCTAATATTCAATATGGCTATCAGAACAAAGAATGCCATTTATTTGTCAGAACATCAAAGCTCTAATTCTTCTAATGATCCTTGGGTGGTTCTCTACAGAGTGTGTGATTTTTGTTCCAATCGGAAACCCACTGCAGGACTATTTCACATAGGGGTATATGGGATGATATGAAAAAAATAATAATACCACACTGTCGGGGCAGTTCCAAAATACCAAAAGAAAATTCAAGGAAAATGAACGTTAGCGAAAACCGAAGGGGCAATCAAGAATGGACATTTCAGAGACACTGACACCATTGAACACACAAGACACGGGAAAAAGAAAAAGAAAAAAAAAGATCACAGCACAGCACAGAAAATAAAAAAGATGAGTAAAACGGAACCACCACAAAAAAAAACCCGGAGATGAACCCAGGTGATAATGAAGGGTAACCGGTTCCTGCTTCTTAGAAGACACCCGCCATATTATTCATATAGCCAAGTCTGGTAAATGTCTTGTCGGTGACAGAGTCAAGAAAAAAAATCTACGTAAAATGGAAAAGATCCATTGTCATTTATGATACGTATATTTCGTAACGGTAAATCAGATCCTGATGACGACCGTAGACTCTGTTTTGTAGATGATTTCAACATAGGAGCAAATAAACGTTAGAAAAAACCGAGGGGGACGGGAGGGGAGGTGGGTTAAATCTAGAATTGACAATACAGAGAAATTTACAACATTGGGTACACAAGGCTCAAGACAAAGATAAACCAAAAAAACAAAAAACACAACATAATATGTGTTGGACGCCTCTATGCGTACAAACACGAATACCGTAGACAAGACATGAGCCCTCGTACAAGCAACGTAGCCTTGTTAATGTAGCTTTTGTGTCAGCAGCTGAGCTAGTTCTGACAAGAAACAAATTGTTCTGTGCACAAGCCCTAGAAAAACTTTTAAGCTGTGAAATGTAAACTCCATGCACAGGCGATGCTCGAATATTGCTACTGATGAAAGGGAAGTTGACTATTGGAAAAGTAAAGTAATCACATTTGTCGTAGAAACTGAAAATCGATACCCCTAACACACGTACATAATCGCTCACTTTCCTGGTATGGTAAAGGCATTTCAATAAAAATAAATGGCGGGGTTAAATTAGTTTTATGGGCTCGAACCTCCCCTCCATTGTCAAATGATGCGGTCGTGCGTGCCTCCCTTCCATAATCAAATGATGCGGTCGTGCCTCCCCTCCATAGTCAAATGATGCGGTCGTGCCTCCCCTCCATAGTCAAATGATGCGGTCGTGCCTCCCCTCCAAAGTCAAATGATGCGGTCGTGCCTCCCCTCCATAGTCAAATGATGCGGTCGTGCCTCCCCTCCATAGTCAAATGATGCGGTCGTGCCTCCCCTCCATAGTCAAATGATGCGATCGTGCCTCCCCTCCATAGTCAAATGATGCGATCGTGCAAGTGGTTTCCACGTGTAAGTAGAATGTCAACCCTCACATATAACTTTGTGAACAGCACAATTATTAGAAAAATTTGAAGATACAAAATGTGGTAATCAGAGGCCGTAAATCACCAAATGTGGTAATCAGAGGCCGTAAATCACCAAATGTGGTAATCAGAGGCCGTAAATCACCAAATGTGGTAATCAGAGGCCGTAAATCACCAAAATGTGGTAATCAGAGGCCGTAAATCGAAGGAGAGACAAACAATGGCCAAATGAAAAAGGATAAATGAACAAACAATGATATACAAAACACTACACAAAAAACAAAAGATCGATCAACAGGAACACCACTAAAAGCCAGTGTGAACTCAGGTGCTTCGGAAGGGTAGGCAGTTCTTGCAAACCCGGTGATAATTTATGAATGCGGAAAGGACCGGATTGTGATTTCATTTGTGACACTGATATTCAATAACGGTTAACCAAGTTATGGTGACAACGTAAAACTTTCGAAATTATGGAAAGCTCTGGAATACTGGATGAACTGAGAGATGCATACTCCGTATGCAGGTGCTGCTGGAATGTTGCTACATATAAATGGAAAGTTCACAATGGAAAATTTGAAACCATCTCTTTTGCAATATAGTTTCGTTCTTAACCGGTCCTTAATATCAATTCGAGGTGTATGCCAAGGTATGAAGCAGACCAAATTATATATGTAGTGTTTTTTATTTCAAGCTCTGTGTATCTCATTGCCATAGTAAATATAACCTAACGTAAAATTAAACGATCGTGATAGCCCCCTTTCGTTTTCTCGTACGAATAAAGGAACACGTCGGTGAGAAGAGGAGCACAGTTGACACCCATAGGAATGCCGACAGTATGTTGCATCAAGGTTTGACGACATCACTTCAAATATGCTAAGGTTGTCATCACGAACTGATCGACCGTTACGATATATCCATTTCTCAAATGACAATGGATTTTATTTCTTTTTAGATGTTTTTCTTTCCTCTTTCCTCTGTCACTGACAAGATTGTTATCGGACTTGACTATGAGCAACATGCCTGGTATCTTATTAGAAAAAGAAGCTGCTTATCCTTCAAGAGGACATGAGATCACGCCCGTTTTGTTTTTGCTGTTGATTTGTATGGAATTTTTTGTTTGTGTTGGCGGGTCCGTGTTGATCATCATTTTAGTTTTCTGTGATGTATTTTTTTGTCTTCGTTCTGTGTCTTGTATGTAATGGTGCATGTTTCTCTAACTTGTCCATTCTTGATTGCCCTTTTTGTGATCTCTAAATGTGAATGATATTAATGCAATACACATTCGTTTTGAAATGCAACGTATTTTGTACCCAGAATATAATAAATTCAATCCAGACAGTATGCTCTTCAATGCCTATGAATAATATAATTTCACATTAATCTATAATATATCAAATAATTGTGTTGCTAATCTAAAGTTACAGACATTTCCGTGATTACGTCAAAAGCAAAAACATTCATTATCATACCGACAAGTTTGATTTTCAAAACGAAAATCTCTTACAGTCATTACTTTGATGTTAAAATAAATGGTAGAAATGCATGTCAGATGTAAATTTCTCACACTGAAATGGATTAATTAAGATACCTATGTAAGACATGCGTTTAATAAGTTCATTATTTTTCCTTCACTCCCGGAATCAATCAATAATAAAACGTCTGTAATTATGATACATTGTACTAAAACATAATTGCATTTGTATTACAAAGCTTGTCAAACACCAAAAATCAATTTTTGTAATTTCTATTGTTAAGAGTCAAATTAATTTGATTGACTCCGATGTTCTTTTTTTTCAAACATGAGACATATTATGTTGATTATTGATTGATCTCAATGCGGAAAATTCTGATTACCAATATAATATTGAACAAAAATATTGAATGCTAAAATTACACAATATTTGGTTTAGGTTGTTTCATGGTGTTTAACGCCACGTTCAACAATATTTCAGTTATATCGTGTAGGTCAGTTTTATTGGAGGAGGAAACCGGAGTACCCGGAGAAAACCATCGACCTGTCGCAAGTCACTGACAAACTTTATCACATAATGGTGTATCGAGTACACATCGCCTGAGCAGGATTCGAACTCATGACGTTAGTTGTGATAGGCACTGATTGAACAGGTAGTTGTAAATCCAACTCCAAATCCACGACGGCCCCAATAAACGAATGTATTGTATAATAATAATAATAATAAGAAGAAGAAGTTTGCAAAACAACTTTTGATTTACCTTGAACGGAAATTAGTGTTCATGTACACATTTTTGGGGATTCATACAAAGACGTTCAACAATTTCTTTTTCTGATTACTATAAGAAACAATTACGATTTCGATCAGAAATAGTTACGAGTTCAGTTAGAAATAGTTACGAGATCTTTTAGGAATAGTTACGAATTCTGTTAGAAATAGTTACGAGTTCTGTTAGAAATAGTTACGAGTTTAGTTAGAAATAGTTACGAGTTCTTCTAAGAATAGTTACGAGTTCTGTTAGAAATAGTTACGAGTTTGGTTAGAAATAGTTAGAGTTCGATGACGAGTGGAAACATCGTGGATTTACATAACACAGTTTGCCAGTTTATTACCAATAATGACTGTTTTTTCAACAGTACAATTAAGATATAAGTAAAATTAACAAAGCTGGTACATTTACCGGAAGTTCAAGTCAGACAAAAAGGTATAAATAAAGCCAAACATAAAGAGACAAACGAGATATCAAAAGACCTAAAAGCAACTATCAAAATTAGAATTAGAATATGAATTTACCCTTTCAGCACTATTGACGATATACGAGTGATCGAATTGCATTATCTGAACATTGCGTTCATCGTGCTACCACTGGGTCGATATCGCTTTCAAAATGGACTGTCATAACCCGAGGGTATCGTCAGTATAATAGACAATTTCTTATTTTCCGGTCAATGTTCCTACTTTATTAGTTTTACTTATATCTAATCATAATCCATAATCTGCTATCTTTTGGGTAAGCGGAACAAATTGGCAAATTTTGTGTCCACGATGTTTGCATTGTTGACATAACTCGTCACTGTTTCTTAAGAATCGTGCCAAGCACTATTCTTATAATTGAAAACGGAAGACGTTACTGCATTTCAACAACAAAAACCAAAAACCAAAACATAACATAACAAAACAAAACAAAACAAATACAAAACATAAACAATTAAAAAATGCCAGATATTGCTGATATTGCATGGAATGGAGACGATCGCAGCAAATTTACTGTTATGATATTGACGATTTTGAATTAATGTTATAAGCAGCTAAGGTCACCTATACCCGAGGGGGGGGGGGGGGGGGGGGGGGGAGGGGGTAGAATATGTGCTTTAAACAATAATTACATTATATAAGAACTGTAAATTTCAATAATAAATATATCTGATAAACTATGTCAGTGCCGAAACGGCAAATTCTTAACCCTAAAGATAAGTGAAGTAAACAAAGGTTCGTATTTATGACGCTTTGAGATTGATCCCTGTAATAATCAAACAAACTGTTGATAGCGGTCATGATATAACTTTCAGGATTGTTTTTTTTTGTTTTTTTGTTTTTTTTTATCAATATTAAATTGTTTGACATTCTTGTGTTAATAATTTGCGATATTATTCCATTAATTCCCGATCTTCAAAGTAACGATAATACATTGTACAAAACACTATTGTTGTTGTAATACATAGTATTGTCAAACACCAAAAATCAATTTTTGTAATTTCTATGGAATCAAATTAATTTGATTGACTCTGATGGTCGTCTCTATCTCATCAAATGTCTGTCCAAGTGCTTAGTAGATATTTCATGTATAAATTTTCACTTTCAGTTTTTTTTTGATTTTAAGCATATTTTCTATTCAATTAAACATGCAAAATGGATAAGACACAAAGTCATGGTCGTGGTCGTGGTCGCATGATAGTTAGATTTACAACTACCTATGCAATCAGTACCTATTACCACTAACGTCTTGAGTTCGAATCCAGCGCGATGTGTACTAGGCTAGATACAACATTATGTGATAAAATTTGTCAGTGACTTGCGGCAGGTCGGTGGTTTTCTCCGTGTACTCCAATTTCCTCCACCAATAAAACTGACCGCCACGATATAACTGAAATATTGTTGAAAGTGGCGTGAAACACCATAAAAAAGTACATAGTCATCCATGGATTACAATGAATATAGATAATGATATAAGCATGCAAATCATTTGAAGGAGGTATATACAATTATTATAAATCAAATCTGTAACAACAGAGAGAGAGAGAGAGAGAGAGAGAGAGAGGGGGGGGGGGGGGTTGTGGGGGGGGGGGTGGGGGGGGGGGGGGGTTGTGGTGGGGGGGGGGGGGGTTTGCCAACTTAAATAACACACCAATGAATCAATTTGTCCTTTTGATAAATTCAAACACATGTTTAAAAATAACATCGTTTTGTTCCTATGGTATGATAAGCTGAACCATGAGTTAAGGGAGCGAGATCTGATATAAAGATGTCAGGAAACAAAGAAAATAATTGTAATATCAGTATATTGCTTTCAGTTATAAGGATAGTGTTCGTCATGATTCTTAAGAAATTGAATATGTCATTATAAACTGCTGATATTTAGAATTATTCAATGAAATGAACGTCTGTACTTCCGGAATCACAAAAGAAGAAAATAGTGAGACAATTGGTGTGGGTTTGCCAACTTAAATAACACACCAATGAATCAATTTGTCCTTTTGATAAATTCAAACACATGTTTAAAAATAACATCGTTTTGTTCCTATGGTATGATAAGCTGAACCATGAGTTAAGGGAGCGAGATCTAATATAAAGATGTCAGGAAACAAAGAAAATAATTGTAATATCAGTATATTGCTTTCAGTTATAAGGATAGTGTTCGTCATGATTCTTAAGAAATTGAATATGTCATTATAAACTGCTGATATTTAGAATTATTCAATGAAATGAACGTCTGTACTTCCGGAATCACAAAAGAAGAAAATAGTGAGACAATTTATTTGTATATCTTCCTTTTCTCCACAAAGTTTCTATGACACTTAAAAAATGTAAAATTGATACGATTCAAAATGTATCTAAAAATGACCTATACAGAGAAAGATGTCACAAAGTCACGAAGCATACTTTGAAGAACTCGATTATCACATGTCACAAACGCGTCATGCGCACTAAAATATATCTTCGAATGTATCATGCGCCCAGTAGTCAGTGTTTCGGCACTGACATGGTTTATTAGATATATTTACGTTCGGAATTATTATGTTAATATCCCTATGGCACATGAGACCTTAATTTTGTTACCCTTTAGGTTTACATGCTCTCAAAGACTTTTAAATTATATTGCTTTCCGGGGCCCGGGTGGCTCAATGAGTTAGGTAGTTGGATTACCTAACAACTCATACAAGCCTATCACCAATACGGCGTGGGTTCGCGCCCGGCTTTGTAAATTACAAAAAGGGTGCACTCGACTCGTAGCCGCAAGTGATAAAGCTTACCAGTTGCTTGCCCATGGTCGGTGGTTCTCCCCGGGTATTCCGGCTTCTTCCACCACTAAAACTGGCCGCCATGATATAGCTGAAATATTGCTGAAAGTGGCGTTAAAACACCAAAAATCAAATCAATCATATATTGTTTTCTAATCTGTTGACTATGTCTTGTGATGGTTATTTAAGAAACAATTTCAATAAGTGTGAAAACAAATTTGCAAATTTGTCCATCCTGCTTCTAAAGGGATAACAGTCAATTTTTTATTTGATTTTCTTGTTAATAATTATTCATGATTCCAACAATATCAAATATCAAAACTTCATGACGAGGTGTACTCGATACAACATTATGTGATAAAGTTTGTCAGTCACTTGCGACAGGTCGGTGGTTTTTTCCGGCTTCTTTCACCATTAAAACTGACTGCCACGATATAACTGAAATATATATATATATATTGCTGAAAGTGGCGTTAAACAACATAAAATCAATCAAAACTACGTCTCATCTCAAATCATTCAATGCAAAACAGCAGACCTTTAGTCGTTCGATAAGCAAATTGTATTTATTAATGTAATTTTTTTTTTTATGAGTACATCCACACCCACACAAGTAGGAAAAATAGAATCCTTTATTAAGATGTCATTAAAACTGAGGACAGAGAACCCATAATATATATATTAATATATATGATATGTACAATATATTAATGTGTATTGATATGTTCTTGTTTGAACTGATATTTATTGTATGTTTATTTCTTTGTTTGTCACATTTCTGTTGGTTTAATGGCAATACAATTTTGAATTTGAATTTGAATGTGAATATAATGTTTTTGAGGGAAGAGAATAGCAAAACAATTATTATTTCGTTGTTTACTCGACAGTACACCTAAAAGAAGAAGAATTCTTTTATCTACAAACACATTGGGAAAAAGTATATCTAAACAAAGCACCTGGTTTTAGTTGGTTTCGTGTTACTTGAATCTTTATTTTTATGTGTATGTTTTGTTGATCGTTGTTTGTCCTTTTGTCCCTGTTCCTTTGGCCATTGTGTTGTTCGTCCTTTTCCTATTTACGGATTCTGATTACCCTTTTGGTATCTTGAAACTCTTCTTGAATCGATTTAAGATTAAAACATTCTATTTGAACTTTTGAAATGAAAATGAAGTGGAGAAATGTATCCGTGTAATACTGTTACAATTGTTACATATATTTATATTTTAAGTGTATTTTCGAATCGAAAAACAAGAACTATATCAAGCAAATACGTTACATTTTTTCAAGGAATGATTTCGACTGTGACCTCATTCCCTTTTCGAGAACCGTGTTGTTGTGTCAATATGACAATAAGAAATATCTTGTTTTCACTTAAGTAGTGTCATGCAAAACGGCAATACTTTAAACGGTCATATTCCATTGATTATAAAGCATATACCAACCCTATATTATATAGGTAGTAGCTTTCTGTACAATTTGCAGCGATGCACTTCAAATGTTTCGAGTACCTGATTCCCAAATAATATGATGTTCTTGTCGTTTATCAGCGATACGACGGGTGCCACTAGTAAAGCAGGAGCGGCTTACCCTTCTGGAGCACCTGAGCTCAGCTCCGGGTTTTCGTATGGTTCTTCTTGTTAGATCTTTAATTTGCTGTGTAGTATTTTTAAGACATTGGTTGTCATTTTGTCGTTTTTTTCTATTTGGACATTGCATAGTCTGTCTTTCTTCGATTTTTGATGCCTCCTTGGTTATTCTCACACTTTTCTTAAAATAAATGATGTCGCCTTTATGTTTTCCGTTTTACTTGATTAAACTCATATTTTTTTAATAGAACCAGCAGCTATTCATTATTACCTTTAAATATTGTCAGAAACGATATAAATGTTATAATTATCAATATGGGCATCATATGGCGCTGAATGTCAAATCCATACGTCTGGTGACTCAGCATTTTTATTGTAATTCATAAAAAAATATAGAGATATACCACAAACATTCTTTTAATTACATTCCTTCATAAATATAAATAGAAGAACATCTTTTTTTGACAAATTTAAACATTCCTGACACGCCTCCATAGAAATTATATTTTTGAATTCATATTTTGGATGTATAGATAATAAACACACTTTTATTCTATCGTGAGGTAAATATGATATTTTCACAATAGTCATCTATGCAAAAAAAAAAAAAAAAAAACATCAACGCCCGAATAGAATAGGATATACATTTGTTTATATGTTTCTACACAAATTGTAGTTGAAATTAAGTTAACGTAGCTTTCAATCTTAAACATAACAAAACGTTATCTTAAAAAGACAAAGCTTTGTGAAACTAATTTTACACAAACGTTGTTAGTAATTCAGCTTAACTAATCCCATTTCCCTCGATTCTCAGCTTTCGGTGATTTATCAAACAGCTTGTGCGCAGGCATTCAGACATGATAAATTGTTTTCAAACTTCAGACAATCCCGGAGCAGACGACACCAGCTATTGCCATTTTTGATTTCGTAATTAACATTATACATGGAAACTTTATTGACTACCGTCAGTTGATAACTGTGTTTAAAAGTATCTATTTATTGACCTTAAATAGCGCTGTTTGAAATCAAATTGGTTTTTTTAACCTTTCTACACGTTGTTCTGAATCGTCAACAATGGATAAAATTGTTAAGTATGATCAATAAATAAGTTTCCCAAAGGTTCCATTTAAGTAAACGTTAGAGAATACCGAAGTGGAAATCGAAAATGAACAATCCAGAGAAACTGGCAACACATCTGATTCGAAGATGAAGAGAAATTGCCACACAAAAAATATATCGCCAATTGCGGCGATCAGACCAGCAGGAAATATTACATATACAATATGGTCATATAATAGAAAAGATTATAGAGATACCAAAGAGCCAATCAGATGACGTAAATCGACGAAAGGACAGACAATACAATGGCTATAAAATAAAAAGAACAAAGCGACAAAACATTACACAAAAAAACTAAAGACCGAGCAAGCACGAACTCTATTAATAGATCATCACTATTCAAAAAGGCAAAAGCAGTGTCACACATTAATGTTTTTCCACACTGCCCGAAAATCTGATATGCTGATATGTACACACTGTGTTAGTCTTATTCACAATGGAAAATAGACCAAAAGTTTATTTTAAGCAATCAAAAATCACCGGACAAAACCGAACAGTGGTTTTCTGATGAGATTCAAATGTTATCAGACGACGATGAATCCTGATTAATAGGATATGGTCGGATGTGTTGGGTGTGTACAAAGAAAAAGGTTGGTTGATTGGTTTATGGTGTTCAGCTCCACTTTCAACAATATTTCAGCTATAAAGTTTTCGAAATTGAAGTTTATACATAATCATTTAAAATAAGCTCAAATTTGAAAACATTGAATATCTTTTAATATAAGTATAATTAATATTCACACAGCAGTAGTCTCGATCTTAACTTTTCCAAAGATTTTGCATTTGACATGTGAAAAACGTATGCGCGAAATCACCGGTTGCGCGAACACCGGTGCCAAAACTGTACATAGCGCTTGTATTTGTTATAAATCACTGCAATGATCGAATTGTTTTCATCAATAAAAGTTCATATTGCATCAATTTGTATGAACCCCCACATAAGGTTTTGATACAAATCATATTGAATTTTTTACATTAATAATAATCAATTTCAGACAAACAAAATGTGATGTTACTCGTTTCAAACCTGCCGATTACGAGAAACATCACACATAAAGCTGATATATTCATTTTCTCTACATCAAAGTTTAAGATGTAAAATCAGATACTACTAAATAGTAAGCTTGAGGATAGGGTGTATTATAGTTATCAAAATCTAATAGCAAGGGCTAGAGTTAGGGATATGGTGTTTAACGCCACTTTCAACAATGTTTCAGTTATATCGTGGCGCAGCCTGCAGTTTTATTGGTGGAGGAAACCGGAGTACTCGGAGAAAACTACCGACCTGCAGCAAGTCACTGACAAACTTTATCACATAATGTTGTATGGAGCACATCTCACCTGAGCGGGATTTGAACTCACAACGTTAGTGATGATAAACTCTGATTGCATAGGTAGTTGTAAATCCAAATACCATATGATCACGACCACGATGCAATGATTTTCTGATAAGCGTATTTACAAAGGCAGGCCAAACAAAACAAAAAGCATTTATACATTCAGGAAAAAAGTGTCGAGCAGGAGAATGTAAAGTTGTAATTTACATCAACAGTAAACCCGACTCTCCAGAACGAACAACACAAACAAACGAAGGATCCTGCTATTGCACTGTCAATGTTTATGTTGTAATCCATCTTAGTGAAAATATATCGTCTTTTTAACTGGAAGCGAATCTGCGTAGGCTTTCTCATCGTTTGTTTATATATGTATTGTCATTGGAGATCCCGTTAACGAAAGGGGAGGATTGTGATCCCATTATAATTAACCAGTTTAACCCCACCACATTTGTATGACTGTCTAAAACAAGTGCCTGGATTTTCATCGTTATATGTCGTGGTCTTATTTTGCTTTTGTGTTCAGTGAGTTAAGAAGAGAGGTAGTTGTTGGTTTTGTTGATATTGGTGGAATTGTTGACCATCACTGTTTCAACTCTTTTTTTAAAAGGACTATTTATCGACATGATTAGCATTGACTTCCGAATTATCAGTTTAATAATTCTGTAAGTATTCGAAGCTATCACATGTCTTATTGACATCTACCTCCCAATTAACAAATCCAATAAAACCAGCCGTCTTAGATGGAGCGGAAGTTTGTCAAATATATTGATAGATGAAAACCCCATCAAGGACACGCGACGCTCTATTAATGGTAGTAGGCAACGATTGTATAGGCAAATATTAAAAATAAACGTTAGAGAATAACGATGAGGCAATCAGAAATGGACAATCCAGAGAAACTGGCAACATAGGGTACACAAGACGAGGAAAAACAAAACAAAAACACAACTCAATATGTGTTGGACACCACTATACGCAAACAAACATAAACAACGTAAAAAAGACATGAGCCCTCTTACAAAAAAACTCGAGGTAAAAACGAACCGAACATCGTTTCTTATGCGGAAATCGTAGCACACATCACGGAACGTAAGGACACATAATAGGACAACACAAAAAACTAAAAAGATGAAAAACCCCAGAGTAATCTGTAAATGTTTTGGCTGTTTAAAAGAGCAAATATTCTCTGAGTAACAGCGGCTGTCTTTTTAGATCGAATGGGATGGGGATATCATTTACAGACACGCCAATAGATCTACATGTATGGCGCCGTATCTGACCAGCATTTGTAACTGACCTGCTAATCATCCATAAAACCAGCAATTGTTTATGAACTGATTAAAAATGAATCGGATGATAATTATTCAATAAATTGGGTGGCTATTTGTCTAGCCATAACATTGGGAATGTTGCTTGACATTATCATCAGTATCTCAGAACTAT
Source organism: Bathymodiolus septemdierum (assembly GCA_963383655.1). Lineage (NCBI taxonomy): Eukaryota > Metazoa > Mollusca > Bivalvia > Mytilida > Modiolidae > Bathymodiolus > Bathymodiolus septemdierum. Next base: position 80,323,414 of record OY726518.1, read on the forward strand.
TGTTTCTATGAGGAAGAATGGAATCTAAAGACAATTAAAGACGCACTGTTCTGTTAGATTCGTTATAGCTCCTATTTGGTGGTAACTAAACCCCAGAATTCACAAACTATTTTCAGTAAAAAAAAAATGAAAAAAAAACTTAGGGTGACAGCACCTCTCTACTAAGACGTACACGTTCGGTTCTCCGTTGTGATTTCATATGGGTATTTCGTCAGGTTAAAACTTTAGTAAAACAAAATAAACTTTAGAACTAACAATTGGACAAAAGCGCACTCTAGAGAAACATACTGTACTTAAATCTTATCTTAGAATATTGAAAGTCATAGGTGTCAGTGAATTAATTTAAAACACTTAATTAAATCATTTAATAAGATTTCGATCAAATCTTTACGTAATTTTTATTTATTCAGTCAAAGTCTCTCCAATTAAAATTATACAAACCATTTAATGTGATAAATAGGTACGCTAAACTTTATATTTTACTACAAAATCACATTTTACAGGTAACCCTCTTTTATCGTCTACATTCAGATATTAATCATTCATTTCTAACGACGTAAGACACTTAATTGCTGTTATTTACCCATTTGATATCTTCAAACTCTTCTTAAATGAGTTTTTCATTCATTTTATATTTGTATTTTTAAAAATGGATAAATAAATATTAGTATGTTTTCAAATTGCAAAGTTATTAACGTCAATCATTTTTTTTTATAGAAATCATGTCAATATTTTTTTCACATCTGTCCCAGAAAAGGAGTTTATTATGAGTGAGTGAGTGATTGTTGTTTTACGCCAACTCAGAAAAATTTTCAGCTATATCATGGCGAGAACGAGCTAAGTTTCAATGCATGATGATGATGTCCCCTTTGCACTAGATCAACACGCCCAGTTGGATGCTAGCTCACTGAAACAACAATCCACGAATAGACATGTCACCCCACTCGGACACATTATCCTGAGTCCCAGCCAACCAGTCTCTCTCCTTAGTGCTGCGTTCTTAGCGGAGAAGCAACAAATATCAATGTTATAGTCTTTGGTTTGACCCGATCGGGGCTCAAACCCACGCATGCATGATTCGAGAACGCTAACCTTTACGCCACCGATGTGGTTGAGATTTGGTTAGTAACAGACGATAAGATACTTGTCCGTCAAGAGCGAGAAAATAAAAGGTCTACTAGTTTGAACCCCACACGGTTCCAAATACATGTAGTGGAAAAGAATGATAACAGTGTTTTAGTCGAGTCTGAACAAGATATCCAGTATAAACGAAATGTTATACCGATTTTGGCTATCATGTTTAGGTTTTATTGTTCCCAAAACTTTAAATCACTTAGCTTTTCAATCTTTCGATTTTGAGCGTACCTGATGACGGTTATTCCAGAAACGCGTCCTGTGTACTAAGTTTTATATCTATATTTTTGTTATCCATCTTACGTACTTTAATGAGGGTTTCGCAAATGTTCCACTACAGGAGCATGGAGTGACAGAAAATTACGAGAAAACTTGAGCATGTTCCTAATGAAATAAAATATAAACCCAAATTATTTGAATTGATACAGAAGATGATTGTGTTATTAAAACAAGACTAGTCAGAATTAAGAAAGTACCTTCAAAGTTTTTGTTTGTTTGATGGTGTTTAGCGCCACTTTCGACAACATTTCAGTTATATCGTGGCGGTCAGTACCTTCAAAGTTTGAAGATTCTGAATTGGGTTAAGTTGTTTATACAGTAAATGCACATGTTGTTATTGAAATTTGAAAGTTTTTTGTATGCAGCTATTTGCAGTTTAATTTTGCATAAGCTAAAAAAAAGGCTAATAAGAACGTTGTTTTAAGAGAATTAATGATTTTCAGTTAGGAAAACATTTAGTCAAGTTAGACTTATATAATATTGTGTTGTAATTATTTGATAGTGACAATTAGTGTAAGTTGACTTTTTCAATAAAGGACAATACAAATCCTGTAAAACATAACTACTTGCTACACAATCATACTTTGGAATCAGTTTCTTCAGCGAAATATCTTGGAATCACTCTTCAATCCGACTTAAAATGGACACAGCATACAAACAATATTGTAGCCAATGCAAATAAAAGTCTTGGATTCTTGAAAAGAAACCGTAAAACCTCCAACACAAATATAAAGTCGCAGCATACCTATCTCTTTCCCGTCCAAATCTAGAGTATGTATGCTCAGTTTGGGATCCTCACACTGCGGAACATCGCAATAAAATTGAGATGGTCCAACGACGGGCAGCTAGGTATGCCTGCAACCGACACCATAATACTAGCAACGTCACAGATATCCTCAAAGCTCTCACCTGGCCTACACTACAACAACGTCGACTCAAAACAAAACGTATTATGTTTTACAAGATTGTTCACCATATCGTTGCAGTTCCTACAACTATATTAATACCAACAGACTCAAGAATCAGACAATCTCACCCTTTTACATACAGACATCTTCATGCATTCAAAGATCCGTACAAGTACTCATTCTTTCCAAACACAATCATTTTACTTCACTGAATATGGTACTGCTTTGACAACTATTTTACCTATTTTGTTCCTGTATTTAAATACTGTTATAGTGATAGCCGGAGCCTTTGAACCGTAATGAGAGCGGGATGTTTGGCGCTTTAATATCTGATTCAACCCATCATTTCTTTAGAAATGCCTGTACCAAGTCAGCGTCATTACGGTTTTCACAGTTTTACGGTTGTTGACTGATTTTGTATGTTTATATAATTATGAGTTTTGACTTTCCCCTCAAATAATGAACTTCATGTCTGTTTTTTTCTAAATAAAAAATATAATCATGACAACTCAAGTGTTATCAATGATATGCAATACAATTTGTTTGCAATTTTCACTTTATCGGGCCCCTTTGCAGAGTTTGGGTTTGTTTTTATTAATTTCATCACGTATTTCCGATTGTTAGTGTCATTCTTACTAAATACCATTATATAATATTAACTGATTACCCCGGGATCCAATTTCATAGATATATTTCTTGGATTATATTAATTCTAGCGAATTGCAAACATGCAACATGCTTCCTGATTATTAATAGCAGTTATCAGTATTCGGCAAACTTCGGAAAAGCAGCCGACTTATAATTAGGTCGTGTTAATGGCGATTTTACCAACAGACATTCGAATTCTTTTCACTAAATACGACATTATGCCATATTTTTTAAACCTTGCTTCTTGTTCAGAACATTTTATTAGTATAAAACATCGGATATTGGCAACTTTTAATATAAACAAAACAAATAAATTCTGATAGCATGTATGCCTTTAAAATGTTAGCTCATTTGGACTTATAATAAAGCAGTTGTAGACAATTAAAGACCGAGAGACCGGGGCTGGCATACAAAATTTTGAATAGGGGACCAGCCAAGCTTTGTTTAATTTGATTCAGTGGTTTCAGTAGAGCAGATTTAAATGTGATCCTTCATCAAAATATGCCTATTTGCATAATCAGTATAAATCGACTGAATGAAAATTACAGAGAAAAACCAAGAATTTATATTGAAAAACTCGTCACGATATAGTTGCATTAAATTTGAGCTCACTGTGACTTATCATAAAGCAGTAATAGACAAAGAATTTCTATTTTATGTAACGGCCGCCATCTTGAAAGGAGGGCGCAGTATGAAAGGGGACAACCTCCGCCAAGATTGGCTTAATTTGGTTCAGTGATTTCACAGGAGAAGATTTAAATGTAAATGTCTATGACGTACGACGGACAGACGACAGACGACAAGTGATGGTAGAAGCAACAAAAGCAAGCTTGATCTGTATTTTATTAATCTAATTGTAATTTAAAAATACTTGTTACATCACACTTCAAAATACTGATTAAATCACACTTCAAAAACTTAAAAAGCAATTGCTGCCGCATAATAAGAAACTTTATGAATACACTGGTATTTTGATAAGCATGACGTGTGCATAGACATATTTGGTCTAGTTTTCACCAGTTTGATAACGACGGATGCCAAGTGATGGCAATATCTCTTTAGGTCAGATGAGATAAAAATTTGAAATTGTGGACCCTTTTATGTTAAAAAGGTTATGGCTACATAATAACGGCTATGTATTTTTCTGAACGGGATTGTCCTAACGAATTCATAAAAAAAAAATCAAAATTTGATGAAAAATAAGCTCTCCAGGTACAAATAACAGACACGTCAATTTTTGCACCATAGGGCCTTTTGTACGCAAATAGGTAGGGTTACAATAATCAGAATCAATACCACTTTTATTCAGTGCCAAGGGTCATTGTGTTCAAAATTCAGAATGATCCGGCAACTACAACTTAAGTTATCGCACGGAAACCATTTTGTCTACAGAACGACAGCGCCATAACATAATAAGGTCACAACATTTTTGCGGTCGTATAAAGAGCAGAGAGAGTCGTCCTAAAGTTATATTAACGGTATATACACGCTGTTGTTGTATTTTGAAGAAAACATTATTATCCACATCTAATCAGTAAAGTCAAATGGTCAGTTCAGATTTTAACTTTCATGCAGCTTTTTAAGGGATTACTTAAAGAAAAGAAAAGGGCGTGTTGTCTATTGAAACTGTGAGTAATATTACTCCCAGATTGAAACATGTCGTGACAGTTAAAAATATTATGTCGAAATTTTCAATTGTGTGCGATACATCGTCAATTTTGTTTCTAATGCTACGTATATTATGGTGGTAAATAGACAAGGAATGGTCGGAGTCACTCGTGTTACAGAATTTCCTGGGGCCCGGGTGTCTCTCAACATCTCCTGCTAATTAACAAAATAAAGTATTTGTCTTTGCTTGCGAAGCCGCTCAATATTTTCGTATATTGACCGTCAATATTTTAGTATATGGACCGGGCCCGATAAAGATAATGTTTTCTTCCGGATTTTGTCCGAACTCGTTTTTTGTTTTAGATATACATTAACAAAAACATGTCGTCTGACCGATTTGCATGTATTGAGTATAATATAACAAGTAGTTCATGTCACTTCGGGCCAAATGACAGTTTATGGACCGGTCTGTCGCCCACAAAATAGTATATGGACCTCAGCTTCGCTTCTGCCATATAATATTTTGTGGGTGACATCCCGGTCCATAAACTGCCATATGGCCCTTAGTGCCATGAACTATTTGATAAATAGATCTGAATTCTATAAAATATACATGTAGGAGCGAAACGACCCGGGGCGGATGGGAATATAGAAGCGAAACCACTCGGGGGACGAACGTGATTCGGGGCAAAACATCCCAAATTCTCACACTACGAACGCCGATGGATCGACGGGGTGAACTCGAGAACGGTATCCGTGTATTCCCTAACTTTTCAGCTCTATCATGGCGAAAACAAGTTAATTTTCAATATGATGATGTTGAGGTTCACTTTGTTCTATACCAATACGGTGAGTTGGATTTTTATAGTGCTAGCTCACTGAAACAACTGTCCGCGAGTAGACATAGCGCTCCACTCCAACACATTATTCTGATTCCGAGCCGACCAGCCTTTGTTCTTTCTCCTTAATGATGTGTGCTTAGCGGAGAAGCAACAAATACCAATTTCATAGTCTTTGGTTTGACCCGACCAGGGATCGAACCTACGATCTACCGCACTCGAGGTGAGCACGCTTACCATTACGCCACCGATGTGATTCCAGAGAAGATAGTCAAAATGTAAAATAAGAATAACGACGGATGCAAAGATAACTGATATAATAGATAAGGTAGGGGAATTTTGCTTTACAATGGGTCTGACATTCTACAAACAAGAAATACTAGTTTCCGTCGAATCTTAGGGGCGAGTTGTGTATTTAATTCGAACAGCACTAATATCGGAGGCCCTTGTCGGAGGGGTCGTCGACCCAATAGCTCAGAAATAAGGTTCTATTTCTATACTCCCATGGTTACCTCCGATAAGTTTGTATGTTATTTGCAATAGGCCATTTGTTTTCTCCATGTATCCTGGTTTTTTTCCCCAATAAAATTGACATTCACGATAACACTGAATTATTGTCGGAAGTGAACTTAATTACACATTAGATTATTGATTTATACAAACATTTCGATTCTGTCTACGAATAGCTTATCTTCACATTTCTCTATTGGATACTGGTATACTAGCTGCCTTATCTCACTGACGAAATGATTTGTGAGTAAGTGAGTGATTGTTGTTTAGCGCCATCTCAGCAATTTCCCCGCTATATCATAGCGAGAATAAGTTAACTTTTAATGAGATGATGGTGAGGTCCGCTTTGTACTAGGCCAACACGTTTAGTTGGATTTTTTATAGTGCTAGTTCACTGAAACAACAGTCCGCAGATAGACATGTCGTCCAACTCGAACACATTATCCTGATTTCGAGCCAGTCAGTCTTTGCTCTTTCTCCTTAATGTTGCGTGCTTAGTGAAGAAGCAACAAATGCAACTGTTCGAGCCCACGATCTACCGCACTCGAGGCGAGCACGCTAACCATTACACTACCGATTTGTGAGAAATATAGTAATACAAAAGTTCAACACAATTTTACGATTAAATATGTGTATTAAAAGTATAAATAAATATTTATATATATTATAAATAATAAATAAATAATAATAATCATGATAACAACAAATAACAATATTTGGCACATATAGATGTCACTCTCCGATATATTCTATTTCGTAGAAACTGATATCAGGTCCTCTAGATTCTCTTTGATGTCCCAGGAAGAACTTTAATATACTTTTTAGAGGATTCTTTCTCGCCTTTATTTTCTTCACATGTATTTTCTGTGCCTGCTTAGTTACGAAGTTCATTGTCAAATCACATTTTGATTCAACATTGAATCGAACTGCTCGCTTCTTCGGAGTTTCAGTTGTAGATACACTGTTTGTGATGGGACTGTTCACTCCTATTAATGTTTCTTTTCGTAAAATCTCAGTTCTCGTTATTGTATTCTTTTTAGGAGCGTCTGGTTTTGTGCTATGGCATTGCACATGACTTGAACGAATCCGTTGTCTTGTTGGTGTCTGGAGTATAACATGTTCTTGTGTTTTGAACTTCTTAAGTGCAGCTCTTTGCTTAGCTTGAAGCAGAGAGTGCTTTTGAAAACATGGAGCGAAATGGTTTGGACTCCAAAAACTCTCACCTTTGATGCCATTTGTATTTGTCCAAAATATGGCAATTTTCTTTTTTGACATTTGTTTACGAGGAAATATAATCCTATTCAATTCAGGTCTAATAGTAACTGTACTTTTTAGTTTCGGATATATGGAATAGAGTCTGCATCCTACAATCGATGCCAAGGCATATAAATGCCAAATTCCACAGAACGTACCAGTTTTTGCTGTTTTCATGGCATCTTCCTCGAAAACAAACTCAATTGACTCTCGCTGAATATCCATTCCAGGTTTAAAATTTTGACTGTAAGTGGTTATCATTGAACAATACGGAAAAGTGTCAAATTCGTACATTTTATGATTCTCGTTTTTCAAATAGAATTCCTTATTTAACGCTAATTCACAAGCCATCCTGACTCTCATCTCTAAATGGTGCTGTTGATCACCAAATATCAACATCGATGCACTCCTTGGGAGACAATTTCCATCACCCGCCACTCGAACTGGCACTAAATCAGGAAAATCTTGATCAGGGAATAGATCCATAGAAACTTTGTCAAGTTTTGCATCTAAGAATTCCGCAGACAGTTCCAACGGAAACCCTTGAAGCCTATTTCTTATTAGAATTGCACATTCTTTGAAAGCTTGAAATCCTTTGTTTGATGCTGTCGATAAGTAAATCAAACTGTCGTTGAAAAATTGTACTCTTTCGACCATATTTTGTGCAGATCTAAAATGATAAAAATAATACATGTAATTTAATACATTAACTGACCATTCAGTTGTATGTTGTTGATATCGCTAATAACGAGTCTCTCTATAGATAGGTTATAAAACTATGTGATTTATGTGATGGTCAATAAATCTACCAATATATATAAAAAAAAAATTACTTCAGTTAATTGAACATATGACGTTGAGAGGTCCTGATTTGTGACAGACACAAAAATGTGGCGGTGTTAAACCGGTTAATGGAATCCCAAACCCATCTCTCTTATTAATTGGATCTCCAACTGCAAATCATAAATAAACATAAGACTGATCTTGCCATGAAATTAGCCATTTTTACATAATGTTTCTCTATTCTTTGATGGAATGATCGTTTAACTTTTAGTGGGGAAGGGGGTATGCTTTATTCTGAAGTTTTGTTTCCCGCCTATTGTAAAGAGAAAAAATAATTTGGCATGTAAAATAAATAATCTGCCTCTGCAGTTTTAGACGAGAAAGTTTGGTAATGTTTGAAGAGAAAAAATGATTTTTCATGTGTACGGAATGTCAGGTGACAGCATGATAGCCAATAAAAATTGTTTAAATAAAACCATTATGTAATAATATACAATTATAGTCTTTTGTTGAGGTCAATACGAGTTTTTATGGACCTTAAACACGATATTCACTGAAGCCTTTAGGCTGAGGTGAATATTGATTTCTAAGCTCCATTAAAAACTCGTATTGACCGATACAAAAGACCGTAATTGTTTTATTACATTAAACGAAAACGAAAGGGAAATCAAGTCAATACGAGTTTTAATCAACCAATATCAAATTTTATGGAATGTCAGGTGACAGCATGATAGCCAATACAATTGTTTAAATAAAATCATTATGTAATAACACTATTAATCGTTCTTCTCGCAGCATCAAAGTCAACTCCCATATTTATCATTTTACTACAAACAACTAATTTTTCTTAATTGGTCGATTAAACATTATGATATTTAAAAAAAGAAGAAGCTAATCCTCCTCTATTTAGATAGCTTGAACGAGTTGAACGAGCACAATATGTGATAATTTAATAATTTTCAATATTAATTATTTATCAAATATGTTTGAACAGATAATTTAGAATCATTACTCAGAACTATCCACTTATCAAGATTTCCAGATTTTATTAAATAACTCTCAGACACATATATAAGTACATTGTAACATGAGGTAAATAACTCTCTGACACATATATAAGTACATTGTAACATGAGGTAAATAACTCTCTGATACATGTATAAGTACATTGTAACATGAGGTAAATAACTCTCTGACACATGTATAAGTACATTGTAACATGAGGTAAATAACTCTCTGACACATATATAAGTACATTGTAACATGAGGTAAATAACTCTCTGACACATATATAAGTACATTGTAACATGAGGTAAATAACTCTCAGACACATATAAGTACATTGTAACATGAGGTAAATAACTCTCAGACACATATATAAGTACATTGTAACATGAGGTAAATATGCATTTTGTTTTAATAAAACCTCAAAAATGACGAAATTTACTACAAGTACAATATATAAATATTTCACAATATTCTATTAAGTTTTCGGATAAAAGATGATACCTTTTTATATAAATTAATATTGCAATGCGAAAGTTTTATTGATTTGAATTCTTTTTGAATACTTTGCATAATATTTAGGAAATTGGGTTTTCTCTCATTCTGAAGATTTAAAAAATAAATGGATAATGAAATTCGTCTCCAATATTTTCATTGCCTACATTTTTTTACCTGTACATTCTCCGACAGGAATATTGCGTATCCGTCCAGTTTCAATAAAAAAAAAAAAATAAGTTAGACGTTCTTAATTTTGTTTATATCCAGATATTAAAACAACAGTTACACTTACCCCGTACGATTTATTCTTCCTGATATACTCTCCCTCCTTCGAATGCTAATTCCTCCAGATATACTCTCCCTCCTTCGAATGCTAATTCCTCCTGATATACTCTCCCTCCTTCGATGACTAATTCCTCCTGATATACTCTCCCTCCTTCGATGACTAATTCCTCCTGATATACTCTCCCTCCTTCGATGACTAATTCCTCCTGATATACTCTCCCTCCTTCGATGACTAATTCCTCCTGATATACTCTCCCTCCTTCGATGACTAATTCCTCCTGATATACTCTCCCTCCTTCGATGACTAATTCCTCCTGATATACTCTCCCTCCTTCGATGACTAATTCCTCCTGATATACTCTCCCTCCTTCGATGACTAATGAAGTTATTTAATTTCATTTACTACATGTATTTATATTTAAAAACGAAGTCCAATATTTCTGACATATCAAACAGCTGATCATAACAAGCGATAATTTATTACACCTATATCAATTGGCGTGGGATATTTGACAGCTAATTACATTTCACTAATTGTTCTTTAATTAACTTGTTCCCTCGTGGCCTATTGTTCGGTGGTCAAAACATTGGGCTTCCAGTATTTAACAATTTTCTGTCATAAATGTCATTTAATGAACTTAAAGGCACTTTAATTGGTGCAATGATTTATTCAATATTATCAGTATTGTAATCAACAAAAATAAATGTTCAGACAAATGTTTTATAAGTACGAACACATAATATATCTATTTTTATCTACATTCCCAATCTTTATATCATATTGTACATGTAGTTAATTATATGTTTTATATGTTACATTTAGTTTCAGGGAAAATAATAAAATTATTATAGACATGAGAAAATACTTACATAACTAAATTCTTTTCATATCATTTCAAATATTTTATTGATAAATTCAATTGGATTGGGCAGCACCAAATCTGTTTATACAATGTCAGTCATGTTTATATAATATAACTTATTCAGTGTATGACAACATTTTTTCTTACCTTTTTATACTTTTTTTTTTAAATGTTCGCATATTTTGAATGAACTTTGGACACCATAAAACCTCTCCAAAAACAAGATGGATTACAGACAAATTAGTTTTACAAAAACACATTAGAGACCACCATGATTAATTGAATTCTACTATTTAGTTTCATAATTATATAAATACAATGCAATATAGGTACGATAAATACTGTTTCATATAAATATATTACGAATATATAGAACAATGTTTAATAGAGAGTATTAATGGAAAAAATATGATTTTTTGGCGTAAAATCGTGATTTTTCACACGAAATACCCCAAAAAGTTTCGCGCCTTCCTCTGCTCGGCGCAATTTTGTTAAGTGCCCCCCCTAACTTGAAGTTCTGGATCCGCCCCTGAATACATATATATGTGATAATATTTATTTGGTACATCATATCAAGAAATGTTTTATTTGTAATTTTCATTTTCAATTAGTAATTAAAATTTTAAGAGTAAAAAGAATTAAGATATTTACTGAAGTATTAAAGAAAACCCCAAAAAAATAAAATAAAATGAAATAACAGAAATTAAGAAAAAAAGAAAGAAAATGAATGCAACCCCCCCCCCCCCCCCCCCCCCCCCCCCCAAAAAAAAACCCCACTAAGCACAAAATGAAAGCACAACATAATAAAATGAAGTAAAAAAAAGAAAAAAAGATGCAACGTCAGTCATGTGACCGGAAGTATGTACTGCGCATGCCCATATTTCCCCCGTACTTTTTTCCCGCGCCTTTTTCTTACTATTGTTGTAGTACAAGTAGTACAGTAGTACAAGTACCATGGCTACCGGAAGTGACAAAAATTCACGTGATCCCTTCGGGGTTCCCTTGGGTGTGCGCATGCGCAACCAGAAATTGCGCAATATCCGCCCTAGTGGGGCCTTTTGACCGGAAGTAACGTTATGAAACGTCACCCCGTAGTGACCGAAGGGGGTGGAAGGATTGTGCGCATGCGCAAGCAGAAATTGCGGAATATCTGCCCTAGTGGGTACTTTTCACCGGAAGTGCCCCTTGGGGTGCTCTCTAGGACGTCCGCATCTTTCGTTTTCTAGCCCTGGTTATCTGCTCCTTTCCCGCCATTTTATTTTCATATAATATAATATATTTCAATGATGGTTTTCACCTACAGTGTTTTCGGATATGCTCGCTATGTACTCCAAGTAGTCTATCACGTCCGCGTTCTCACTGTGGGAGTAATAAATAACCTAAGTGTCAAATGAATGAAATGGTCAATTTGATCCCTACTTGCATAGTCTCTAGCAAAAAAAAACTATTCCAGGATGATTCTTCTCAATTCTGAAAGGCAATGTATATACATGTATAGAGGGAGGAGGAGAGGGAGGAGGAGGTATCTTTGGGTGTTTTCATGACTAACACAGAAATCTTCCATATTTACCATATCATTTCACTATTCAACTTGCCTTTATTCCATAATTTTCCATATCATTTCACTATTCAACCTACTTTTCTTCCATAATTTCCATATCTTTTCACTATTCAACTTACTTTTTTTCTGTTTTTTCCAAATCTTTTCACTATTCAACTTACTTTTCTTCTGTATTTTTAATATCTTTTCACTATTCAGCTTACTTTTCTTCTGTATTTTCCATATCATTTCACTATTCAATCTAAAATGTAGTCTTCTCCTATGGTCTCCATCTCTCATGTTTGTACATAGAAGTACAGTCGCATACATTAAAATTATGTCCATGCAACATTATACAAATTGACAGAAAGGGGGTATGGAGTGATGTTCTCATTAAGGTTTGTGAACCCATTCAACTGCGCATTGTGAAAAATTGCTTTTGGGGTGCATAATATTGAAACTATCATGCAAAACCAGAGACAACCATTTACAGAATGAATAAAAAAAACTGTTTCGAAAACACCAAGGTCAATATAGATTTGAAGATCCTATCAATAACCTCGAAAACAGCTGTATAAAATAAGACATACAATTTTGTAATACACAGTTTTAGGAAAAGAGAGCTTAAACGGTGATGATCAACAATTCCACCAATATCAACAACAAAAAACAACAACCTCTCACCTCAAACCACTGCATACCACTACTAAAGTTGTGAGTTCGAATCCCGCTCATGGTGAGGTGTACTCGATACAACATTATGTGATAAAGTTTGTCATTGACTTGCGACAGGTCGATGGTTTTCTCCGGTTTCCTTCACAAATAAAAATAACCGCCACGATGTAACTGAAATCTAGTTGAAGGTGGCGTTAAGCACCATAACCGCGACCACCGTCTCAATCCAATGAACAGATGAAACAGATCACTGCAGGTGGTGTTGGGAATCCAGATGCTTGCTTGGAACATACAAAAACCTCTGGCGGCGTTAACTATATCCCTCATGCTCTGATAATTTGATCCTCAACGACAATACAGATATAAACAAACAATAAATAAACCTGTTCAGATTCACTTCCACTCAACATTCAATAATGGCTAGACAAGACATTAATAAAAGAAATGAAATTTATCTATGAGTCAATACAATGAAAGTTCATTAAAGTAAACAGATATATTGCATAATGATTTTCAATACATAATTGTATTGGCTTAGATCCTGTCACGTGACATTCTGTTAATTCTGATATTATTTGATTAAAAATCATATTGTCTTGGTTTCACTTTCTCTCTAACATCTTTTATTCTGCACTTGTTCTATTTGAGCAATCAAATTGCATTTACTGGATATTGTTTTGCTTTATACTGTCATGAACCGAAATATGTCTTTTTCTGGTGCCCATGTCGCATGTTGCCTGTACATGTGGAGCTTTGGGAAACTAGTTGCTAATCCAGTTCACTTTCTGTTGACAGAAAAATCAAAAGGAGTAATCATGGGATCATTATTTATCCCGACTCTGTTAAAAATATTGCCTTTTCATTGGCTACAAAGTGCCCTTTTCAATAATTATATCCCCCCTCCTTGAAATCACGTTATTTGGTACAAGCCCCGAAATTTTTTTGTATCACGTCTCCGTGATTTGTATCCCACTCGCGGGGAGCCTCGTTTCATTGCGTCATCATCAAACGACAGAAACAGATAAACAATATGGCTGCCGCCAGATTCTCCTCACGTACGGAGGACGAAATTGTTGTCCTTAGGACGGAATTAAATGCTAAAAGCACCATAAAGGCTAATAAGTGAGCAGCGGCGACGTTCCGGTCATACCTTATGAAAAGAACCAGCCGACGGATTTTGAAAACTTCGACAAAGTAAGGTTGAACGAGGCACTTGCTCACTTCTACATAAATCTTCGCAAAACCGACGATGAGAAGTACAAAGTGAATAGTTTAGAGAACATTCGTCATTCACTAAGCAGATATCTTCAGGCTCCCCCGTTTTTAAAGACGTTTGACTTGGTGAAAGGCGAGGATTTTCGAGATGCAAACGTGAATTTCCGTGCAGTCCTGGCAGAATTGAAAAGAGAAGGGAAGGGGTCTGTCGACCACCACCCAGTCATTTCAGATTCAGATCTCAGAAGGATTTATGGGTATTTCAATACTGACACACCAACAGGGTTATTTTACAAAATTCAAATGGACATTCGGTCATACTTTTTTCGAAGAGGGAGTGAGAACATGCATGAAATGACTGTAGATACATTTTGTGTTGAAACTGATTCTGACACTGGAATAATACTGTCATAATTATTGTTATCGTTATTGTTATGAATTTCAATATTAACAAGTTGTTTTAAATTATATTATTGGGTTTATTTTTTCCATCCACTAAAAAAAACCAGTTCAAGGCCCCCAACAGGCACAGATAAATTTGTTAGTGATTTACAGAGGGTTAGAGAATGTATGCTTGGAAATTTCATCGCCGGGATAAATTCGTTATACAGTCAGTTACAGGGGGATACGGGAATATATGGAGTGCCTGAACAAATTTCGTATCGGGGCTCGGCTGACGCCTCGCCCGATACGAAATTTTTTCAGGGACTCCATATATTCCCGTATCCCCCTGTAACTGACTGTATAACTAATAATCATTTTATTATTTACACTGTAATTCAAAATATAAACGATGATTGATTAATGTGATTTTCTGCACGATAAGCACAAGCAGTGTCTTAAAATATAAAATTTGTGCGTATTCTGTGCAAAAATGGGGAACTGATCGGTGAACCTCGCATTTATCCCATTTTTTAAGCCTCGTATACCGGGGTATATAAAATCTATATTTTAAGATACTGCACTAACATTGTTTATTTTTACTGACGGTTTTGTGTTGATTCACGCTCATATTGTTTCGTTCACTTGCACTAACACTTTTTAGTAAAAATATAGTATAATTCAAGAAACACGTACAAAGCGAGATAACTCGCGAGTCATTTCCATTTAATTGACATTTGGAGAGAAGAATTGTCAATTTCGATATTGCATCGGGTTCAAGTTTTAGCTCTGAAAAGAGGAATAATGTATATATTTGAGGCTTACGAGGTTTATGCATGCTTCACTTCTTGCATAAGTCATTATCAAAATATTTACATTATATGTAATAAAAACAAGAAACAGTCAACATTTTGCTAGCTATTTTCTGCCCATTGATCCTCCGGGCTAACGATATTTCGATCAATTGAACCTTCAGTCCACTTAACCTTCGGTATATCGAGCGGTCACCTTATTCAAGTAACAACTCTCACTATTTCGCTTGTCCAATAATAATATCGTTTCTCACGATTTTCGGCATTCTGACTCCAGTTACTGTTATAAACATAGTTTTGTACCTATGCGTTTATATTCCATATAAGACGTCATTATAGTGAGTAAATTTTCATTACTGAATTTCTCTTTTAATATTAACCGCATCGGTGATATAATGATTAGCATGCTCGCCTGGAGTGCAATCGATCGTGGGTTCGAGTCCGAATCGGGTCGAACCAAAGATTATAAAATTTGTATTTGCTGCTTCTCCGCAAAGCACACAGCAATAAGAAGAAAGAGCAAAGACTGGTTGGCTCATCAATCATGATGATGTGTCCGAGTTGGGCGACATGACTATCCACGGACTGTTGTATCAGTGAGCTAGCACTATAAAAATCCAACTGAGCGTGTTGGTCTAGTGCAAAGAGGACGTCATCATCATCATCTCAATCTAATATATGCATGGATCACCAATAACTCAACAATACCGGTATATGAGTGTGTATGATTTTCGTACTGCGAATATGCTATAAGCTGCTACTTTGTTATTTTAAAAATTCGAAATTCAAATTAAAATATGAATGGTAGGTTTTTCATGATAAGGGAAATATAGGAATATGGTGGGTATTTCCTATATCAAACCGCGGCTGCACTCCTGTGCGTTATTTTACTAAAAGTGATACCCACCTCCCTAGGACAATTGTACAAAAGGGGAGTCAAAATTGATTTAATCTGTTCAATAAGATGCGGCAAGAATAGTGACTAGCATGAGAAAATGTACATCTAGGTCTAAATTATACAAAGAAATGGAATGCAAAATACTTTTAGGCGCAAAAAACGGTAGCTTATTCTTGTGTTTAAAGCTCTGCAAGGGTACCTCCCAAATCTATATCTCTGATATATACTGTCTAGTATAAACATGGATGCAATTTATATACTCAGAAATCCCATATTGTTGAACCTACCCCAAAACACTACACAATCATATAAATTGAACTTCTGTCCATATACTTTAGACATTTGGAATATTTTAGTTATTAGCATTCAAAATATTCCTAGGTTCTTTCCCTAATTTAAAAAAATGAATAGTAATCTTATCAAGACTCCAAGTTTGCAACTTAAATCAATATTTGTTTCAATCCCATCTTTGTTGCAATTTCCAGTGGGCATGTGGTGATGATATAGAGGATAACTTACACTATTTTTATGTTTGTCCATTGTTCATGAAACAAAGGACATGTTACAGTTAGTTAATAACCTGAGGAAAAGCAAACATATGTTGAATATTAATATTAATTATGTGGCTCTCCAGATCTGTCTCTGGGTGATAATACAGAAATATCATCGACAGTATTGTCTAATATTGATGATACATGTACAAAATGATACCACATGATACCAGTTAAAGTTAAATAATATTGCAGTTGCTTGAACACCAGTTACAAACTATTGTTCCAGATTGCTTCTTTTTTCTTTTTTTCTTAGTGTTTTATTTAGATTTTTTCTTCTTTTTTTTCTTTGTATTCATTTTCTTATTTTCTTACTTGACTGTTATTTTTCATGTTTTTCCTCTGGTTTTCCTTAATACTATAGTTAATATCTTAATTCTTTTTTCTTTTTCCTCAAATCGCTGGTTGAGAATGAAAATTACAAATAAAGCACTTCTTGATATGATGAATCAAATAAACATGGTCACATATCTATGTATTAATACTCTCTATAAAATATTGCTCCATAAATCCTTAATATTTTTATATGAAACAGTATTTATTGTTATTATATTCTCATGTATTTATATAACTATGAAACTAAATATTATAATTCAATTAAGTATGGATGGTCTAATGCATTTTTTAAAACTAATTTTATCTTTGTTCCATCATATTATTGGAGAGATTTTATATGGTGTGTAAAGTTCATTCAAAATATGCCAACATTTAAAAAAAATAATAGGTATAAAAAGGTAAGAAAAATATATTGACCCAATTTTAAATGTTATATCATATAAAAATGAATGGTGTTGTTTAAACAGATTTGGTGCTCTCCAATCCAATTGAGTTTATCAATAAAATATTTGAAATGACATGAAAAGAAAAGAATTTACAATATTTAGTTATGTAAGTATTTTCTCATGTCTGTAATAATTTTATGATTTTCCCTGAAACTAAATGTAACATATAATTAACTACATGTACAATATGATATAAAGATTGGAAATATAGATAAGGTAGATATTTAATTTGTTCGTACTTATAAAACATTTGGTCTGAACATTTATTTTTGTTGATTACAATACTGATAATATTGAATAAATCATTGCACCAATAAAAGTGCCTTTAAGTTCATTAAATGACATTTATGACAGAAAATTGTTCAAAACTGGAAGCGAAATGTTTTGACCACCGAACAATAGGCCACGAGAGAACAAGTTAATTAAAGAACAATTAGTGAACTGTAATTAGCTGTCAAATATCCCACGCCAATAGATAAAGATGCAATAAATTATCGCTTGTTATGATCAGCTGTTTGATATGTCAGAAATATTGGACTTCGTTTTTAAATATAAATACATGTAGTAAATGAAATTAAATAACTTCATTAGTCATCGAAGGAGGGAGAGTATATCAGGAGGAATTAGTCATCGAAGGAGGGAGAGTATATCAGGAGGAATTAGTCATCGAAGGAGGGAGAGTATATCAGGAGGAATTAGTCATCGAAGGAGGGAGAGTATATCAGGAGGAATTAGTCATCGAAGGAGGGAGAGTATATCAGGAGGAATTAGTCATCGAAGGAGGGAGAGTATATCAGGAGGAATTAGTCATCGAAGGAGGGAGAGTATATCAGGAGGAATTAGTCATCGAAGGAGGGAGAGTATATCAGGAGGAATTAGTCATCGAAGGAGGGAGAGTATATCAGGAGGAATTAGTCATCGAAGGAGGGAGAGTATATCAGGAGGAATTAGTCATCGAAGGAGGGAGAGTATATCAGGAGGAATTAGTCATCGAAGGAGGGAGAGTATATCAGGAGGAATTAGTCATCGAAGGAGGGAGAGTATATCAGGAGGAATTAGTCATCGAAGGAGGGAGAGTATATCAGGAGGAATTAGTCATCGAAGGAGGGAGAGTATATCAGGAGGAATTAGTCATCGAAGGAGGGAGAGTATATCAGGAGGAATTAGTCATCGAAGGAGGGAGAGTATATCAGGAGGAATTAGTCATCGAAGGAGGGAGAGTATATCAGGAGGAATTAGTCATCGAAGGAGGGAGAGTATATCAGGAGGAATTAGTCATCGAAGGAGGGAGAGTATATCTGGAGGAATTAGTCATCGAAGGAGGGAGAGTATATCAGGAGGAATTAGCATTCGAAGGAGGGAGAGTATATCAGGAGGAATTAGCATTCGACAGAGGCAGAGTATATCTGGAAGAATTAGTCATCGAAGGAGGGAGAGTATATCAGGAGGAATTAGTCATCGAAGGAGGGAGAGTATATCAGGAGGAATTAGCCATCGAAGGAGGGAGAGTATATCAGGAGGAATTAGTCATCGAAGGAGGGAGAGTATATCAGGAGGAATTAGTCATCGAAGGAGGGAGAGTATATCAGGAGGAATTAGCCATCGAAGGAGGGAGAGTATATCAGGAGGAATTAGTCATCGAAGGAGGGAGAGTATATCAGGAGGAATTAGTCATCGAAGGAGGGAGAGTATATCTGGAGGAATTAGTCATCGAAGGAGGGAGAGTATATCAGGAGGAATTAGTCATCGAAGGAGGGAGAGTATATCTGGAGGAATTAGTCATCGAAGGAGGGAGAGTATATCTGGAAGAATTAGTCATCGGAGGAGGGAGAGTATATCAGGAGGAATTAGTCATCGAAGGAGGGAGAGTATATCAGGAGGAATTAGTCATCGGAGGAGGGAGAGTATATCAGGAGGAATTAGTCATCGAAGGAGGGAGAGTATATCAGGAGGAATTAGCATTCGAAAGAGGGAGAGTATATCTGGAAGAATTAGCCATCGGAGGAGGGAGAGTATATCAGGAAGAATAAATCGTACGGGGTAAGTGTAACTGTTGTTTTAATATCTGGATATAAACAAAATTAAGAACGTCTAACTTATTATTTTTTTTATTATTATTGAAACTGGACGGATACGCAATATTCCTATTGGAGAATGTACAGGTAAAAAAAATGTAGGCAATGAAAATATTGGAGACGAATTTCATTATTCATTTATTTTTTAAATCTTCAGAATGAGAGAAAACCCAATTTCCTAAATATTATGCAAAGTATTCAAATCAATAAAACTTTTTGCATTGCAATATTAATTTATATAAAAAGGTATCATCTTTTATCCGAAAACTTAATAGAATATTG
The DNA here is from genome assembly GCA_963383655.1 of Bathymodiolus septemdierum. NCBI lineage: Eukaryota > Metazoa > Mollusca > Bivalvia > Mytilida > Modiolidae > Bathymodiolus > Bathymodiolus septemdierum. The sequence goes on from OY726518.1 coordinate 80,343,239, forward strand.
TAAAATATTTATATTTTGTACTTGTGTAAAATTCGTCATTTTTGATGTTTTATTAAAACAAAATGTATATTTACCTCATGTTACAATGTACTTATATATGTGTCAGAGAGTTATTTACCTCATGTTACAATGTACTTATATATGTGTCCGAGAGTTATTTACCTCATGTTACAATGTACTTATATATGTGTCAGAGAGTTATTTACCTCATGTTACAATGTACTTATATATGTGTCTGAGAGTTATTTACCTCATGTTACAATGTACTTATATATGTGTCAGAGAGTTATTTACCTCATGTTACAATGTACTTATATATGTGTCTGAGAGTTATTTACCTCATGTTACAATGTACTTATATATGTGTCAGAGAGTTATTTACCTCATGTTACAATGTACTTATATATGTGTCTGAGAGTTATTTACCTCATGTTACAATGTACTTATATATGTGTCATAGTTATTTACCTCATGTTACAATGTACTTATATATGTGTCTGAGAGTTATTTACCTCATGTTACAATGTACTTATATATGTGTCAGAGAGTTATTTACCTCATGTTACAATGTACTTATACATGTGTCTGAGAGTTATTAAATAAAATCTGGAAATCTTGATAAGTGGATAGTTCTGAGTAATGATTCTAAATTATCTGTTCAAACATATTTAATAAATAATCAATATTGAAAATTATTAAATTATTACATATTGTGCAACTCGTTCAAGCTATTTAAATGGATGATTATCTTTTCTTTTTTCTAAATGTCATAATGTTTAATCGAAAAATTAAGAAAAATCAGTTGTTTGTAGTAACATGATAAATATGGGAGTTGACTTTGATGCTGAGAGAAGAACGATTAATAGTGATATCAAAAGCTTTGTGATTATTTTTTCCACGCGAAACAAAAATCGTCTTTTTTACACATGAACAATCATTTATTTTCTTCAAACTTTACCAAGCTTTCTCGTCGAAAACTGCAGAGGTGGATTATTTATTTTGCATGCCAAATTATTTTTTCTCTTTACAATAGGCGGGAAACAAAACTTCAGAATAAAGCATACCCCCTTCCCCACTAAAAGTTAAAACGATCGTTCCATCAAAGAATAGAGAAACATTATGCAAAATAGCTAATTTCATGGCAAGATCAGTCTTGAAAGGCACAGGTTTTTTTTATCGTTTGTTTATTTATGATTTGCTGTTGGAGATCCAATTATTAAGAGAGATGGGTTTGGGATTCCATTAACCGGTTTAATACCGCCACATTGTTGTGTCTGTCACAAATCAGGACCTCCCAACGTCATATGTTCAATGAACTGAAGTAATTTTTTTCCCTATATATTGGTAAAATTATTGACCATCACATAAATCACATTATTACATAAAGGTTTTATTTAAGCAATTTTATTGGCTATCATGCTGTCACCTGACATTCCGTAAAATTTGATATTGTTTGATTAAAACTCGTATTGACTCGCTTTTACTTTCACTTTCCATTGCATTATGTATGACGTCATAATGAAGTGATTAATTTCATATTGACTTGGTTTCACTTCCACTTTTCATTTTAATGTAATAAAACAATTACAGTCTTTGTATCGGTCAATACGAGTTTTTATGGACCTTAAAAACGATATTCACCTCAGCCTAGAGGTTTCGGTGAATATCGTTTTGAAGGTCCGGCTGAGGTGAATATCATTTTTAAGGTTCATAAAAACTCGTATTGACCTCAACAAAAGACTATAATTGTATATAGTTTTATAGCCTATCTATAGAGAGACTCGTTATTAGCGATATCAACAACATACAACTGAATGGCCAGTTAATGTATTTAATTACATCTATTATTTTTATCATTTTAGATCTGCACAAAATATGGCCGAAAGAGTACAATTTTTCAACGACAGTTTGGTTTGCTTGTCGATAGCATCAAACAAAGGATTTCAAGCTTTCAAAGAATGTGCAACTCTAATAAAGAATAGGCTTCATGTGTTTCCATTAGAACTGTCTGCGGAATTCTTAGATGCAAAACTTGGCAAAGTTTCTATGGATCTATTCCCTGATCAAGATTTTCCTGATTTAGTTCGAGTGGCGGGTGATGGAAATTGTCTCCCACGGAGTGCATCGATGTTGATATTTGGTGATCAACAGCACCATTTAGAGATGAGAGTCAGGATGGCTTGTGAACTAGCGTTAAATAAGGAATTCTATTTGAACAACGAGAATCATAAAATGTACGAATTTGACACTTTTCCGTATTGTTCAATGATAACCACTTACAGTCAAAACTTTAAACCTGGAATGGATACTCAGCAAGAGTCAATTGAGTTTGTTTTCGAGGAAGATGCCATGAAAACAGCAAAAACTGGTACGTACTGTGGAATTTGGCATTTATATGCCTTGGCATCGATTGTAGGATGCAGACTCTATTCCATATATCCGAAACTAAAAAGTACAGTTACTATTAGACCTGAATTGAATAGGATTATATTTCCTCGTAAACAAATGTCAAAAAAGAAAATTGCCATATTTTGGACAAATACAAATGGCATCAAAGGTGAGAGTTTTTGGAATCCGAACCATTTCGCTCCATGTTCTCAAAAGCACTCTCTGCTTCAAGATAAGCAAAGAGCTGCACTTAAGAATTGCAAAACACAAGAACATGTTATACTCCAGACACCAACAAGACAACGGATTCGCTCAAATCATGTGCAATGCCATAATACAAAACCAGACGCTCCTAAAAAGAATACAATAACGAGAACTGGGATTTTACTAAAAGAAACATTAATAGGAGTGAACAGTCCCATCACAAACAGTGTATCTACAACTGAAACTCCGAAGAAGCGAGCAGTTCGATTCAATGTTGAATCAAAATGTGATTTGGCAATAAACTTCGTAAATAAGCAGGCACAGAAAATACATGTGAAGAAAATAAAGGCGGGAAAGAATCCTCTAAAAAGTATATTTAAGTTCTTCCTGGGACATCAAAGAGAATCTAGAGGACCTGATATCAGTTTCTACGAAATAGAATATATCGGAGAGTGACATCTATATGTGCCAAATATTGTTATTTGTTGTTATTATGATTATTATTATTTATTTATTATTTATAATATATATAAATATTTATTTATACTTTTAATACATATATTTAATCGTAAAATTGTGTTGAACTTTTGTATTACTATATTTCTCACACATCATTTTTAACGGCATCGGTAGTGTAATGGTTAGCGTGCTCGCCTCGAGTGTGGTAGATCGTGGGCTCGAACACTGATCGTGTCAAACCAAAGACTATAAAACTTGTATTTGTTGCTTCTTCACTAAGCACGCAACATTAAGGAGAAAGAGCAAAGACTGACTGGCTCGAAATCAGGATAATGTGTTCGAGTTGGATGACATGTCTATCTGCGGACTGCTGTTTCAGTGAACTAGCACTATAAAAAATCCATCTAAGCGTGTTGGCCTAGTACAAAGCGGACCTCACCATCATCTCATTAAAAATTAACTTGTTCTCGCTATAATATAGCGGGAAAATTGCTGAGATGGCGCTAAACAACAATCACTCACTTACCCATAAATCATTTCGTCAGTGAGATAAGGCAGCTAGTATACCAGTATCCAATAGACACATTTGAAGATAAGCTATTCGTAGACAGAATCGAAATGTTTATATAAATCAATAATCTAATGTGTGATTAAAGGGTAGCTCCTCCTCAAATGGTACTTGAGCTGTGCCCATATACTACTGTGGTGGATACCTAATTTTGACTAATGAACCATAACGGAGCAAGCAGATAGTTACGGCGGATAATTAGAAGAGATTGAGGATATCAAATGGGTAATCATAATCCGTAAATCGAAGAAGAACAGACAACACAATGGTCAAAAGAAAAAGGACAAAAGGACAAACAACGATCTACAAAACATACACATAAAACTAAAGATCGAGTAGCACGAACTCCACTAAAATCCATGGTGCTCCGGAAGGATATTCAGTTCCTGCTCCACTAGTGGACCCATCACTGACGGATGACGAGGAACGGACAGATGTCAAAACGAAATCAAAGTTTAATGTATCAGTTTAGCTTAAACACGAGTAGAAATATTGTTATTGGAATATTTTAATGATAACTAAGGTATCACAATAATCTGTAACGTTTTGGAAAATATTTCCCCCTGTTTATGGAGATCAGTCAAGCTATCCCGAATCACGTAAATAACCAAATTAAAATCGATTTGATTGATAGATATATTTGTTTTGTTATGGGAAATGTACATAGAAAATGCATACATTACGATTGGATACTGGTTCCCAGGGCTCAATTGTGATGGTTTTTCTTTTCCTTTCAATCTTTTCCACAATGCAAGGAAAAGAAAAACAGAAGTCTTAAAAGTTTATGAGCTAATACAAGAGGCATACAGACAAATATTTAGATCTTTTAAAAAGTATGAATCGCAAAATGATGCTTCATTTATTAGGGAAACAGAAAATCTCTGGTAAATGGCTTACTTCAATGAGATTTGAATTGAATTATGATGATTTACGTCAATTAATGCTACTAGTAGAGGACAAGCAGGGCAATCACTTATATTTAATAACGCATTTAAATGATACAATTATTGACACATTTTCAGTTACAGCTGCTGTTTCCGATAATTATGCCCACTCACTGGTGCTTTTTTTATTTTTCATTTTATCACATAAAAGAAATTTCCAATGTAAAAATTCTGGTCGTCCAAATTGAATTCACAAATATCAAAACACTGAGAGTACTGATCAACCTACTTAAATGTTGCATTATCCAAGATCACACCATTTTGGAGAGAAGTTGATGACTTAGTGTCGTGAAAGAAAAAGGGTCATGTGATGACTGATTTTTTAAAACTCTATCAAGCTTAAATTTTCAGGGAAAATATTCTATTTATTTCAAATATGCTCCAATGTTAATATTTAATTCATTAAAATAGAACGTTTGGTCTTCTTTTATCTCTGAAAAGGTAAAAGCTACAACAAAGTTGTTGCCATACTCCAAATAGATCCGGGTACTCCGGTTTTCTCCATCAATAATACTGACCACCAGGAAATAACTGAAATAAACCAACCAAACCAAACAGGAATTTTTCAAAGGAATTTAATGGAAAAAAAAACACAAATCAGACTTAATACAAAAAAATTATCATTTTGGGTGTTGGTCCCTCTTGTCTCCCTTTTATGCCAGAAACAATAAGATCTAGATCAACTCTTGTTGACAAATGCTGGCAGGAATCTAATGAAAAAAAAAAAACCCATCAAAATCTCAAAATTTTGGTGTTCGTCTCTTTTGGTCGCGTAATATCTTGGAAACGGTAAAAGCTAGAGCATCTCTTTTGCAATATTCCAATTTTGAAAGGAATTCAATAGGAAATGCTGCATTTTGTTGATATTGATGAAATTGTTGGCCATCACTGTTTAAACTTTCTTTCCTTAACTAATTTAGATAAAGACACAGTATTTACATAGTAATGCATCTTGTTGATTAAACATAATTCCTAACAGTGGTTTAGTTTATGGCGTTTAACGCCACTTTCAACAATATTTCAGTTATATCCTGGCTGCCCGTTTTATTGGTGGAGGAAACCGGAGTACTCGGGAAAAACCACAAACCTGTCGCAAGTCACTGACAAACTTGATCTCATAATGTTGTATGGAGTATACCTCACAATGAATAGGGTTCGAACTCACACCTGTAGTGGTGATATGCACTGATTGCGCAGGTAGTTGTAAATTCAACTAAAATACGTTCACGACCACGACACACCCTGTCGATGATTGTTCTGATTCTCTGTGTTTTATAACAGTTAAATGTTAACACCATTTATGATAATTTTCAGCCAATCAGTACTGCAGATGATATTGGTAATTATTTTGCTAACAATAACAACAAACACAATCCCTCAAGCTACCTACCTATTTGAACCTACATTTCACAATTATATAAAGTTAAGGACTGTGTCGTGATAGAACTTAGGTCCGAAAATGAGCTGTTAATGGGAAAATTCTGTAAATGAAGAATAGTTAATTGCAACTATAATATTACGGCACCTGTCGACATCTCCAATTCGGCAGTTAGTGTAATGTTTAAATCACATACTACCAATGAAATGATTTTATGATATTGGGAAGACATTTCAATAAATACACTTCATCTGTCAATAAAAAAACCATAATTTCTTATATAATTAAACAAGTGTAGACACAGAAATGTGCTGTCCAAAAGGCAAGTGTGGATGTCAATATTTCATATTATTAACTTAAAAAAAATAAAAAAATCCTGGACATAAGGTCCTGGATTTTTTTTAATAAAAAAATAATCCTGGATTATTATATTTGCTTATAATCCGGTCCTGTGTTTTTATTTCAAATTTTCATCATACGAGAGATAAACAAGATGGTGGAGCATCAACTACAGCATCTCTTTTGCAATATTCCAATTTTCAAAGGAATTCAATAGCAAATGCTGCATTTTGTTGATATTGATGGAATTGTTGGCCATCACTGTTTAAGCTTTCTTTCCCAAGGGATATAAAATTGTATCATTAATAATAAATTAATAAATAATAAATTCAGATTTTCTATTTAAAATAAATTTCATTTACAAAACCACTGATATTTGTTCAATTTTTAACGCTGATTTAAGCTTTAGTCGCAACAAATTTTTATTTTTCTCTTTAAACTGTCGAAACATAACATTTATTTAAACTGTAAAAAAACTGTAAAAAAATTCACCCCCCCCCTTTTCCCTTTTTTCTTGCTTAAATCAATGATCAACAATATTCCAGAATCATACAAATGAATAAATATAACAGATTTCTTATACATGCATCTTTTTACCATGCAGAGTCAGTGTGTTTTAAATCGGTCATCCAATCAGGACGCTCATTATTCTTGTCCAAGATAAAATTACATCGCTAAAGTTAATTTACCTGTGGTTTCAGAGTAGAAGATGTTTAGAAATCTAACATAAAATTTCCCCACTTCAACTCGTAAATTTACATAGAAATCGGAGATATTTCGTCATAAAACTTCACACATGGTTTTGTCTATCATATTTCTTGAAGACAAACATAAAATTTTATTGCATTTATCAATATTGTATGAGTATCAACAGTTTTTTAAACATCGTATCTGTTTCTCGATACAGCCGCAACTTCAACTCGTAAATTTACATAGAAATCGGAGATATTTCGTCATAAAACTTCACACATGGTTTTGTCTATCATATTTCTTGAAGACAAACATAAAATTTTATAGCATTTATCAATATTTTATGAGTATCAACAGTTTTTTCAACATCGTATCTGTTTCTCGATACAGCCGCCCGATTACAGTGACCCGTGACCCAGATTAGCAGATCCCAGCAGTTTTTTCTGAAAAAGGTTGTTTAATTAAACCATTTAACACTGAGAAGAAAATATAAAATGAAATAATTCATATATAGCAATATCATAGCAGAACCTGCATTTGGAGTATATATATAAATATATATTATAATATAGTATCAAATATTTGAGACAATTACATTTTACCATACTTCGTCCAATTCCTGCAGCTCTGAGGTGTGCAGTGTCCATTTCCACCATCTTGTTTTTCTCTCGTATGCTTGCGTGTAAATATCGTTTTACTCGGAACCTATCTAGTGTGCACCAAGCTTTAAGGAGAAAGAATGGAATGCAATACCGGTGAAGATGCAATATATTTTTTTAATTCATTCGGAAATGCTCTACTTTTTAGGAAGACTAGTAAAAATATCGGCAAATATTGCATTTTTATTTGACAAAGTTGATACTACTAGTATATTATAAAAATATTTCAGTTGATCCGATATTGAAATTCGTTTGGCTTCTATCAGAGGATTGTTGCTGATAAGGAAGTTATCAAACCAAGGGTTCCTAGTGGTTAAGTTGAAGTCGTCACTTCGGACGTTTTACGGTCGCCATAATGATTTGGTTAAAGGTAGCGGACTATGGATTAAGGATCTGTTCCATATGTCATATTCACAATATCGTTCTCATATCCTCTTTCATCGGATTTTTAACAAAAGTAACACGACGGGTGTCACTAGTGAAACAAGAACTCTTTACCCTTTTGGAGTTCACCACCGACTTTTAGAGGTTTCTTGTTCATTATGTCCAATTGCATTCTTCGCGTTTGTAGTTCCGTGTTGTGATGCCCGCTATGATTTCAGCGTAAAGACGATGTTCAGTTATTCTTTACTTCCATTTGTTTTGAACGGTGTTCATGCTTTATTCATATTATTTGTATTTATGTACCTTTGCTGGTGTCCAACACGATTTCCATATCATACGATGTTCGTGTCTTTCAACAGTAACACGACGGATGCCAGTAGTGGAGCAGGAAATTTCCCAAGATACAGTATGTAAAACCGCTTATGATTACTTGATGATGTCTATTCATATCCCAGCTGTTTATAACCCTCTGTGACAACAACATTGATTTATTCTGGAATTACAACGACTTCTCTCTCTCTCTCTCTCTCTCTCTCTCTCTCTCTCTCTCTCTCTCTCTCTCTCTCTCTCTCTCTCTCCAAATTTGAAGAAAGCACTCTCACGCACGCCCGTCCAACCCGCACACACGCATATTGTCAAGGAAATTGATTTATAAAACTTGTTCACGCCACAATACAGTTGAAGTACTGATATGTTGGCGTTAAACACCAATCATTCAACCCTTCTTAAAAGTAAAAAAAAGTTATAAATATAAGCATAGGGTCATAACGTAGATATCAAATTTAGTGCACACGACGCTTTTCTGGAAAACCTCCTCTAGGTGACGCTCAAAATCAATAGACTGGAAAGCCAAATAATTTAAAATTGTGGAAGCCATAAAACCAAAGGGTCGTAACAGGATAGCCAAATCGGGTAAGGTCACCTATGCCTGAAGGTGGAGAACCTCAGTTTTACTAATAATTATATTATTTAGGATCTGTAAATTTCAGTAATAAATAGAGAATATTATATGGCTCTTTCCGTATCACATCCCGTATCAACCCGAGACACCAATATCATCCCGAGAGCTTTAGCTCGAGGGATAATATTAATCGAGGGTTGATACGGGATGTGATACGGAAAGAGCCATATCATATTATGTTTATCATATACTTAAACATGAGAAAGTCTTGTTCTGTATTATGAACCTTTAGTCACGCGATCAATATCATGTTAAGGGGTATGATAAAGGTGTGATGATATTGATATCAGTCACGGCAGACAAATACAGTCGTAATGTTCTTTCAGTATTATATATGCAAATTTCCCTTATGTAATACTAAGTATATGATAAATATATCTAATAAACCATGTCAGTGCCGAAGCACTGACTACTTGGGGGATGATACCCTCGGGAACTAATAGCCCACCAGCAAAGGTATCGACCCAGTAATAAAAAAAAGTAGATATCAAATTGAGTGCGGACGACGAGTTTCTGGAATAACCTTCATCAGGTACGCTCAAAATCGAAAGATATTTACCTATAATATACAAAACAATAATAACATGGTATTTTTGTTTAAGCTTTTTCTAAGATTGTTGTAATTGTTTGATTGTTTCATTGTCTTGACGAGAAACGGCGTGCTATACCACATTTTTTCACGTTCTTTAATCATGGCCAATCATCAAAATGGGTCCATAGTTCACTTTAAAAAATATACTGGACATACTTGTTATTATTGCAATTATTCACATATTAAAAATCGTTAGATCTATAAAATATACATTAATCGTAATATAGAACGGGAGGCTTCCCCTACCACTAAATTTTCCTGTTCTCGCCGACCAGTACTATTAGACAAATGGGGGTGGGGGTGGGGGGAGGGGTTATGGTGCTTAACATCACTTTCAACAATATTTTAGTGGCGGTCAGCTTTATTGGAGAAGGAAACCGAAATACCCGGAGAAACTTCCACAAGACACTGACAAACCAGCCAAATGGCAATGTTAAGCAAAACGAACATGTAGAGACAAATTTATTATAGCATCAAGTTATGATATTTTGTCCAATGCAATTTTTAATTGAAATATGTATTGATATCTATAATATTCCTATCTTTAGATATTGTTTGTGATGGCGGCAGTGTTCGTTATTGGCAATTGGATATCTCCCCTATTTGTTAGAGTAGTGTTGATGTCCTTCATTGATACATGACAATTTCCGGTAGTTATAAAGTAAAATTCTTTTTGATTTGATACATCTTCTTCAGGTTTCCTTTTAGGTCTAAGACATGGAAACATATCTGTAAGACATTTTCGTATTTTCCTGTCACGTCGGAGGTACACCAACGGCGTGAAACAACCTCCAATTTTAGTGATTATAGATGGTATTACTGAAGCCATCGGGCTCATCACATCAGGATAGATAATAGAGAGTATCATTATGACAGCATATGGAGACCAGCATAACAAAAATGTACCTACAAATACAGTTGATATATGTAGAACAAAATGGGTTATACATATTAGATTCAAAAATATTTAACTTCACAGAAAGCTTACATTTTATTTAAAAAGATCTATGCATATAGTATCGTTTGAGAACTGCGATGGGCATATCTGAAATATACTTTATGATAGTGTACTATACCAAATATATGTTGTCTATTTGCACTGGTGAATCTGGTAAAAACCTTCAGAGATTTGTGTTTTGGTACATTACATTAATTTAACCCTGCCACGTTTTATAGAAATGCCTGTACCAAGACAGGAAAGTGAGTGGTCAAGCATGTGTGTGTTAAGTGTATCGATTGTGCCTCTTTCTACGGTTTGGTTATTTGATTTTGGAACTATTTCGAGAGTGTGGTATTTTTTGTTTTTCATTTTATTGAGCAACATTAATAAATGTGAACCTCGTTATCGGGAAATAATATAAGTCGTTTCTTTGAATAACACCGCAGCTGATCACGCTCCTATTACTCTCCACTCGTCACTCGTGGGTTCAAAAAGAAATGTGTACCGTTTCTCTATGATCTAGTATATCTTACGATATCCTATATTCTCATAGACCGTAAGGGAGGTGATGTAATGGGTAGCATGCCCACCTCGATTGCGATAGATCGTGGGTTGCCTCTCTACTATGCACGCAGCAGTAATGAGTAAGAACAAAGACTGGCTATCTCGGAATCAGGATAATGTGCCCGAGTGGAGCGACTGTTGTTCCATTGAACGAGCACTATGAAAATCCAATTAAACGTGTTAGTCTTGTACAAAGCGGACATCATCATCATTTCATCGAAATGTAACTTGTTCTCGTCATGAATTAGCTAAAAAGTGCTCATTTGGCGTTAAACAAGAACTACCTACTCACTCGATCACGTTCGCATAAGATTGTAACGTCAAACATGACAGTGTGAGAGAGTTTCCATAGCGTGACATTACAACTCTGTGAGTGTTTCTATAACGTGACATTAAAACTCTAAGCGTTCCATGGCTCGATATTATAACTCTGTGAGTGTTTCCATAGCGTGACATTAAAACTCTGAGCGCTTCCATAGTGTGACATTAAAACTCTGTGAACGTTTCCGTAAGGCGACATTAAAACCGTCAGCTTTTCCATGATGTCATTATATAAAATTCCCGACAGTAAAACAACACAATATTATGAACCATTAAGTGAAATATCCGTGAATTAGTAATTAACAGATTTGATGAAAATTTCTATTTCTTATTGTTTTATGAAGAACACATGCATATTGCATTACTTACCTACAATATATATTGATGTAAGTACTATTTGTAATTCTAAATTTAATTTCCTGTCTGTCATTTTGGATACTTGATGGTCATTGGACTGGCTACCAAGACGAAGGCGATGTCTAGATTCTTTGACCTGTCAGTATCGATAAAACTACAACTGGAGTAACTGTGTTAACAATTCTAATGTTAGAGCCATTGAAGAAGTGCAAGCAAGTGCTTAGTATAACATATGCAGACTTCCTTCAACGACTTCTCAAGAATAAGGATAGAAAATTAGCCCAGCCCAATAATTACATCTTCCGGTATATAAATGACGCTCTGTCACTGAACATTCGGTGATTATCTATATCGCATCTATCCAAAATGAGCTTGAAGTTACGGATACTACTGATACTCAAAAGCCTACTTTTTACCTTGACCTCCACACTGAAATCGAGAACAGATGAACATTAAAAACAAAACTCTACGACAAACGCGAGGACTTCACTTTTTGCAATAGTCAACTTCCCTTTCATCCGTAGCAATCTTCCAGCATCACCAGCATATGGAGTTTACATTTCACAACTCATACGTTATTCTAGAGCTTGTGCCCAGTACTGTGATTTTCTGGCCAGAGCTCAGCTGCTCACGCAAAAGCTACCCAGCAAGGCTACGTTGCTCCTAGGTGGAAGTCATCGCCACAAACATTCTACAGTCGCCATCACAATTAGGTTGACCGTTACGAAATATCAACATTTAAAATGACAATGCATCTTTTACTTTTTTACGTAGGTGTTTTCTTTCCTCTACCACTGCCAAGACTTATAACGGACTTGATTGTATATATGAGTAACACGACGGGTGTCTTATAAGAAACAGGAACTGCTTACCGTTCGCAAGTTTGACGGGGTTTATTATCAGTATCTGCACATAGAGAAGACATAAAACGTTAAACTTTCTAAACTTAATTTCAACATGGCACGTCGAAAAGTGTCAGATGCTGATATATGGCAAGCGGTTGGGATGGTAAGGGGTGGTGTGTCCTACAGACAGCCTGCTGAACGATTCAATGTAAGCCACTGGGTCATTGTTCGATTGAAGCAGCGCGTGCACCAAACCGGGAGTGTAAAAGACCACTAAAGGACAGGAAGGCCTCTGAAAACGACTGCAAGAGAAGATAGACTCATTAAAAGGCTCGCCAGACAAAACCCATTCATCACTGCAAACACGCTGCGAAGCCGATGGATTGTCAACGGGCGCATTAGCAGACGGACCGTCAACAGACGTCTTAACAAAGCAAGGTTTCGTGCTAGGAGACCAATGAAACATCCGCTAATGACAATGCGCCACACAACAGCCAGGCACGTGACCATATGGGATGGAATATCAGATGGTGGCAGAGATTGCACTGGTAGGATGAAAGTAATTTTTTGTTGAATCCAGTTGATGGTCGCGTCCGCGTATGGCGACCGAGAAACACAGCATTTCAACAGGAACATATAGTGGGCACAACTGCGTTTAGTGGAGGAGGTGTTACTGTTTGGAGATGCTTTTCTCTAAACTGTAAGCTCGATGTGTATGTCTTTGTAGGAACTTTAACAGGACAAAAATACCGTGATCAGATCCTGTGCCCATTAGTTGTGCCTCATTTTGATGATCATCCGTTAGCAAGTCGACCAATTCTAATGGATGACAATGTTATACCACATAGGGTCCATATAGTGGAAGACTATCTGCAACAGAAGTCAATAGAGCTACTACCTTACCAGCCATGTCATCGGATATGAATCCAGTAGGACATTTATGGGACTATCTAGGAGAGAAAGTGAACGCACGTACCCTAAAGTGCCAAAACATTCAGGAATTAGGAACTGCTTTGGCTCAGGAATGGCAACATTACCTTCAACACAGACTGAGACGCTTGATTCAAGGAATGATGAGACGTGTTCAGGAACTGTGCAGGGGGCGAAGCGGTTATACTCGTTATTGACTGTATCATGAGTAACAAATGTAGAAAATGTATTAGTTTTCATTTTCCAACCAGCTTAAGCGTGTCTTGGTTGTGCAAGTGTTTTCTTCAGAAACAGATTTTGTTAACAGACATCTAGATTCTCAATCTATCAATGCTACACCATCCTATTACAAAATATATAGTATATCCAATACGTATTGGCTATCAAAGTTACACAAAATATAAAAAAAATGTATGTTTTGCTCAGTAATGCTAATGTTAAAACCCCGTCATCATATTTTGTAATAAAGACAATGAACATTTAATCATACTTGGAGTGTTAAAAATTCTGTTGAAGTTTTAAAATAACTTCGTTCTCTTGTTTTTCAATTTGATTAGGTTAACTGCTACATTTTATAACGCATATCCACACTATCAATGAGTAATTTCCATGCATAATTAAATGACAAATGCCTCATTCAAGTTGTGATCACATAATTATGTGATAACGAATAAAAATCGCTCTTCTCTTATCAAAAGGTATTACAATTGTACATGAGTCATCAACTTTGTGGTAGACAACATGTTTTTGTCTTTTCGTCTTTTCGTTTGTTTTCTTTTGGGTATTATATTGTCTGACCTTTATTGATTTATATTGTTATGAATGCTAACTTTTTAATCAAAACAATTATGTTGAGATGCGAAAGGTGTAATAGTACAACATAGAGAGTCATCAACAATAACCTTTTCAGATTAGAGCGGCCGGAATTATCAAAGCTATAAATCTTTAGATTACAATAATCTTCTTAAATATGCAAAGCAACTTGATTCTACAGAACTTGATATAAATAACACTAACAAAATAGTAACAATTTTTAGGTTCATGAGCTAGCAAGTAGAAACATTTCTAGCACTACAGATCTAGCTATCAATAGGGAAAGGTTCCGGTCCTTATTTCCATTAACTGGTTTAATCCCCCGATATTCTGTGCATACCCAAACCCTGACCTACATTTCCATCGGTTAGGTCATTCTCTGACTACTTATCTTTTTGGTGTTGTGGGGTTTGCAATTTAACAGGTAAGTGGTTCTTGATCTTGTGGTTGTTATATTGTCGACCTTTACTGTTAAACCGTTCATTCACCCATTTCGATTCCCAATGACGACTTGCATATATTAATATACAATCCTCCCTTCATAAAACACAAACAATATGGACAAGTGTTGCTGATGATTGAACATATTCTAAGTTGAGTATTTTTATGTAGGAATAAAAGTTTCAGCTACCACGCTGTTCCAACCAATCAATGGCAAGATAGCCAGAATCAGTGACACTATCAAACATCCAGACATTACAGTTATACAGAATCGTCTTGACGCTGGTAATCTGAATGAATCATAAACAACCATTCCTTAACATAACACTAAAATCTACAGTAAAATTCATCGAAGGGAACCGCGTGGAAATATAACCTATTTACTATGCTACGTAATACCGCCACTCTGAAATGAGCGTCCATGTATTGAAAATACCATTCCAAGGAAAAGATTGCAAGACAACTTGCATCAGTTCCTATTGAGCAAGTTTGTTAGGAGTTATCCTTCATGGCACTTTGCAATACAAAATGTTGAGGCCCTACCCGTTATATCCCATTTCCGGTTGCAATTTAAACTTCCAGCTTAAAGGTCCACTCAGAGTAACATGTTTTGTCTGCATTTTTTTGTATAATGGTTCTCGTCATGCACAAAGCTAAAGTACATATATCTACATTGTATATAAATTTACCTTAGAAATAAGTTTCCAGTAGCAAAATACCATGGTACATAAAGGTATGATAAAACAGATAACCAGTAAAGTCATCAGGTACGTCCTGGACATGACGTCATCATTTTGAATATCCAGTGCACAAGCAGTTCCTATTGATTCATACGTATATCTATTCCAACCAATCAATGGCAAGATAGCCAGAATCAGTGAAACTATCAAGCATCCAGACATTCCAGTTATACAGAATCGTCTTGACGATGGTCCTCTGAATGCATCATAAACAACCATTGCAAATCTGTCCACGGATATCATTGCAAGAATCAAAATCGTAGATAATCCACAAAACGTTATCACAAATCCAGAATATATACAACCACCATCTCCAAAAAGCCAGTGACCTGCAAAGCTGGAGGAAACCACAAGTGGACATCCCAAAACGCTCATGAGCAATGCCAAGAAGCAGACGACAGCAATATACAAATGTATTCTGTCAATAAAGGATCCCTTTTGAACCAAAATCACGTATAAGATCAGTCCATTGGCACAAACAGAACATACTGTTGACGTTAATAAAATGCCACCGATTGCATTGTGTAAGATCTTTGGTATTATTTCTGTGTCAGTAATGTTACTTGTTAAATAACACAACCCTTTCATAACTGTTTGGTTACTTGTTGAATTAATCATGATCACATTACTAGGAGCACCAATTTCACTGAAATTGCATAATATATTTACGTTATGTACCACATATATATCAAAAACATTCTAAATAGGTCACCATGACCTTGACCGTAATTGGATTAACGTACTTCTGCAACCAGTTTATCACTACTAATGCTTTGTAGTTTGATTCTCGTCCATGACCATGGCGAGATGTGCCAGATACAATTGTACGTACTAAAATTCAACAGTTAAATTCCGGCAGCTCGGTGGTTTTCATCAATCATCGAGGTTTCCTCCATCACGATATCACTGAAATATTGTTAGAAGGGGCCGGGAACACGCAAACGTTAATAGAATATTATTTTTCTCGAATATTCTATAAAATTGTGAAGAAAATTTGATCGAAAAATGGAATATATGGAAAACTTTATCGTCGTTATAGAAAAACTTTTATCTACATATACTTCCTTTAAATAAAACTTTTCATGAGCTGAAAAATAATTTAAAAGAAAACATCAAGAAAAGATAAAAATGAATTATTATTCCGACACTTTGTTATTTTTTGTTTTTCATTTCATTGCAGTACAATCTAATTAAAATTATACCTTTATTTGATACTCTTTTTCTGATCGTGATATCCAACAGAAACCTTACAAGTTAAATCAAATATGAAACAACAATAAATACAAAACATGCTCTAATGAACAGAAAATGCATTTTCTGATATGTTTAAAAGCTGCTTATATGGTGACAATATGCTTGCGCACATTCCAGACAGGAGATTGTACGATTGCGCACAATTCACCTGTAGTTTAGTGTTACGTTTGCGCACACTATCTTTCCAATATACCTGCATAATTTACTACGTTTGCGCACACTTAAAATTCTATCCAGACAAACAATTATCTGAAAGTTCGTGCTTCCCTCACATAATTGCCACTAGTGAGACAAGAAAAAGTTAAAGTCATGAAAATGATTGCTAACCAGGATGATTTCACCAGCGGAACTATAAACAGGAACGAATATATCCGTAAGCCTAACAGTATCCATGTAAATAATACAAACTGTCTTAGTTTTTAACTTGAAAATAGTCATATTTTATGCATGAATGTTAATTAAAAATTCTCGAAAATCCTACTTCTTCATCCCCGTGGTGAGCAGGGGGCATTATATATATATTGTATATCTGGTTAACAGAAGAGGCACTGTAGCAAATGAAATAAGTTTAAATTAAACTAAAAACGTGCGCAAAACGTTAATTTCTAAATGTGCGCAAACGTAGAACTTTTTTTTTGCGCATATGATATATGTGCGCAAACGTAAATTCCAAAAATGTGCGCAAACGTGTTTCCACCGATTATATAACCAACTAACGGCATACTTGGAGAAAAAGGTAAACACAATCCGCGACAGGTAGCAATAAAAACGTAGATATCAGGTACGTTCATAAACATATAATTGGAAAGCCAAAACAATTATTAAAATCTTTGGGAGCAAGTAAACCAAAGGACAAAAATAGGATAGTCGAAATCAATAACAAAATATGTTAAGAGATTAGAACTTGAAACGAGAAATTAAAATATTTTGCATTGTAGTTGAAAACAGAAACCATATGTGTGTAAATGAATACAGAGCCCACGCGTTTGTAAATGAATACATAGGCCACAAAAATGAATACAGAGGCCACAGTTTGTAACTGAATACAGAGGCCATGCGTTTGTAAATGAATACCGAGGCCACATGTCCGTACATGAATACAGATGCCACACGTTTGTAACTGAATATCGAGGCCACATGTCTGTAATTGAATAGAGACCACGTGTTTGTAAATGAATACATAGGTCAAGCGTTCGTAAATAAATACATAGGTCATGCGTTTGTAAATGAACAGAGAAGTCATGCGTTTGTAAATAAATACATAGGCCACGCGTTTGTAAATAAATACATAGGCCACGCGTGTGTCAATGAAATCAGAGGCTATTCGTTTGTAAATGAATACAGAAACCATACGCTTGTGATATAATACAGAGGCCACGCGTTTGGAAATGAATACACAAGCCATGTATTTGTAAATGAATTCAGAAGCTACGTGTTTGGAAATGAATACAGGAGACGCACGTTTGTAAATGAGCACAGAAGCCACGCGTTTGTAAATTTGATGATTTTAAGAACTTGCTTGATAAACAATCATTGTAATATAAATATATCCCTATATTACATTTCTTTGACGTCACACTATTGTTCGAACAGTGGATTATTTTTAAGAATCTACAATTTATTCTGTTGTTCTTGTATAAATGAACTTAAACCTTTTACTGTTTTAGGCTTAAAAACGTGATATACATATTTTGGAACTTTCGGGTATTGAACCACTGCTGGTTTTTTTGGCTTTCAAAACGTCCCATCTAACCACTCAGCTACGGTGACTACACTACTATTCTCTATAATTAGTATATACCGGTATGACTCTTGATAGTAAGCTTTGCTAAAAAAAATATCAACAATTTTGTTTAAAAAAGCAATTGATCAACACGATACAAGTATTTCAGATCTGGCATAATTTATGTTCAGAACTGACGAGTATGTGAACCTTTAAAATGTATTCTCGCAATACAAAAACAACTAAAGAACCGACCGCGAGTAATAACAAATCAGACAGACCACAGGTGAACATTTGGGACACTTGAAAGATCTTGAAATATCTAAATATAAACGAACCTTTTCACTTGAAAGACCTTGAAATATCTAAATATAAACGAGAATTGAAAGCACGAATGCCGATACAATTTTGTTGTTTAATTTTGTTTAATTGTGGCTTATTTAGCTTCCTGAACATTAAAAAAGTTAAAATCTAAAATGAAAACACTGTTGTAGATGGAAATGTATTATGTAAGAGAATACACTCCAATTTGTAGATTCTTAAAAATAATCAATTCCACCCTTACGGGTCTCGTTGATTATTTTTTAAGAATCTACAGTTGGAGTGTATTCTCCATTACGTAATGTTTTATTTTATTTTATTTCAATTGAAACATATTAAAATAAAAAAAATACATATCGTATCCTTCTTCGATTTTAACGGCTTCTGATCACCACCTTGGTATCTTCAAATTTTCCATGTAACATCATTCGTCATTAGAGATGAATTAATAAACTTACCTTGATAAATTTTCCGTTGGAGATGACTTTATAATTGTTGGCTTCCCTCTGTTGCCATATTGATATTCTGTTCTAATGAAAATGACTTCACCCGGAACTCCTCGCGCCTTTCCCCAAGTGAAAAAAACAAGCTGGGATATGAATAGTATTCTTTGTACCGCGTGACTTATGAAATCACATGATATAACAATGGAGGACCGTCATCCAAGAAACGTGGGATTCAGTCATCAAGGATTCACATAGGAGAAATTAGGTAATTACATGTTGATATTTATCTGCTAACAGTCTAAGCATGCAGTATTAAGAAGAAACATCAAAGACTGATTGACTTGAAGTCATGATAATAGATCTAATGTGTGCAAACGCCAAATTTACGGGTCACAATATGTACATATTCACTGTTTAGGTATCAATCTGGAGGAACCATGTGTCTAACCCTCCATTAAAAATGGATAATGACCCATAAAATTAGATAGCTTCTCCTTTAACTGGATATCACTTCCATATTTCATCAATGCTGCGGTTAGCGAGGACTCCATGCTTGTTTGTTTACATATTAGACGACAAGATCAATGTCAAATTTGAGATACTTATTAGTTTTATTTATCGATTTTATATTTTTAATGCTTACTTGGCAATAATATAGATAACATTTTATATGAAATTATTTTATAAAGTGCTGTTTATTTTTTTGGGGAAAGAAATATTTTCTCTTCCTCTTCACAACCCTAGCCGAATAACCAGCATTTTAACGCATATTAATACATTCATATCCGAGCTTGTTTTTTCACTTGGGGAAAGGCGCGAGGAGTTCCGAATAAAAATGACTTGGCATTGTTATGACGTAATGTATCTATATGTAGAATAATTACATAATTATGTATGTAATTGATTGAACACATGATACTGATAATTGTTGCTAATTTCAACTGCCACGTACATACGTAGTCGTCAGTGACATACGGGCAGGTCGGTGGTTTTCTTTGGATACTTCGGTTTCCTCCACCAATAAAACTGACCGCCACGATATAACTGAAATATTGTTGAAAGTGACGTTTAACACCATAACCCCTTGTTTAAGTAGTTCAATGTTAAGTATCCATTATATGGAACAGTGATATATCTATATAATAGTTACTGATATGGAGGGCAATATCAGGATAGACAGACTGCCCAAGGGTCGTGGTACGGACCATTTCCACTGGTCCGTACCACGACCCAAGGGCAGTCTATCTATCCTGATATTGCACTCCATATCAGTAACTATTGTGTTTATTGCACTGAAGACCAGAATCTGACACATACAATATAAATGCATAGAAATTTTTAATCAGGATCATTGAAGGTTTCACTAGGCGTTATCACCTCCGTTATTACCTAATTTGAATTGACTACAGCAATTGTTTGAATGGTGTTCAACTTATAATGAGAAATAAAATGAGATTATAAGTAACATTGTAATTTATTAAAACGTAAACAAAGAAATAAAGTGTATATAGCAAATAGTTCATGGCACTGATGGTCATATGGCAGTATATGGACCGGTCCGTCACCAAAAACATATTATATGGACCGAAGCTTCTAAGGGTCATATACTGCCATATGACATGAACTATTTGCTATATTATGCTTTTTATCTAAAATAATAATGCAGGTACCTGGCCGGTCCATATACTAAAATAGTGACCGGTTCATATACGAAAATAGTGACTAGCTGCGCTAACAAAGACAAATATGGAAAATAAAAACGTAAAGTGTAATATAGACCAGTAGTACCAGTCTAGACACGGTTTTTGAACTGGTCTATATCAGCATTCCAGTCTATATCTCGAAATAGTGA
This sequence comes from Bathymodiolus septemdierum, assembly GCA_963383655.1. Classification (NCBI taxonomy): domain Eukaryota; kingdom Metazoa; phylum Mollusca; class Bivalvia; order Mytilida; family Modiolidae; genus Bathymodiolus; species Bathymodiolus septemdierum. Next base: position 80,364,352 of record OY726518.1, read on the forward strand.
AGGTCACGTGTAGAGTGTTCAGCCAAATAAATGTATGATTTTTATTCTGATATGCAATAAAACTGGATACATAAAAAAATACATATGAAATAAAACATAGATATCGAATTTAATACGCACGACACGTTTCTGGAATGATCTTCATTAAGTACGCTTATAATCAAAAGATTGGAAAGCCAAATAATTTAAAAGTCTTTGGGGGCAAGTAAACCAAAGGGTAGTCAAAATCGGCTAAGGTCAAATATACCTGATGAAGGTAATACTGTTACACCATTTTATTGTTTTTAATTAAGTTCTTACCATGACAAATTTGGAGGTTATATGTTGGTACATACTGTCAAATCGCCTAATAATAAACTACCATAAACTCGACAAATTAATTTCCATCAACTCGTCTAATTAATTTCCTTAAAGTCGACAAATTAATTTCCATCAACTCATTTAATTAATTTCCATCAACTCGACAAATTAATTTTCATCAACTCGACAAGTTAATTTCCATCAACTCGTCTAAGACTCGACAAATTAATTTCCAGAAATGAGACAAGATGATTTGGAGTGAAATGTCTAGTATTGATGAAATATTAACGCGAGAATATCAATCCGAAATAGCCTCTTGATATTTAAAATGTTAATTAAACGTCAATGACGACCAGTTTTTAATAAGAATAGGGAAAATCATTCTATTGTTGCCATTACGAACTGGGTGACCTCTACGAAATATCAGTATCTCAAATGGCTATGGATCTTTCTCCTTCACGTAGAATGTTCTTTACTCTATCACTGACAAGAGCTTAACCAGACTTGACTGTATGAGTAACAACGGCAGATGTCTTATAAGAAGCAGGAACTGCTTACCCATCGCGAGCCCCTGAGTTCAACGGCCTAGGTTTTTTGTTTTTGGTGGGGATCTGTCTTGTTAATTCTCTTAGTTTTCTGTGTCGAATTGTTTTGTTTTATTTGTCTCCGTTCTGTGTTTTGTGTGTCCAATGTTGCCAATGTCTCTGGATTGTCCATTCTTGATTGACCCTTTGGGTTTCCCTACCGTTTATTAACATCACAGATAAGCCTAGAATTAGCCACAGATACAATGTAGCCGTCATAGAAATGTCATTGTCTGTTTTGGTCAAGTTTTTGTATTTGGTAAGTATTAACTGATGCTCGTTCCTTTCTGTTATCTATGCAACGAATAACTGTCTGATGTCTGCATAATCCTCACTTAATATTGTTCTAGTGACAAAATAAGTTGGCGACGACTTGCAATTCTTGCTTATTATTTACTGAAATTATAAGAATTATCGACTAAACTACAAATTCAAAGTATTTGTAATTTGGCACATATCATGTTTGTTTGGTATTTTACAGATTCTTTGGGGTCGTCGTTGTCGTAATCGTATGGTTTCTTTCACCAATATAACTAACCCCAAGATGTAACTGAAATATTGTTGAAAGTGGCGTTAAGCACCACAAAACCAACAATCTTTTGATTATTACATGGCGTTGCAGACTTTGATCCTAACCCCTTACAGATTATTCATTTCACCATGATCAAGCTATAAAAGGTTTTCAAAAGCGCCTCTTTGGAGTTAAGCAAAACATGGAGAACCGCAAGAGATTCTGGTTCTGTCATTGATCACTTTATTGGGCCTTCAACAAAAGTATGTAGAAGTCGAACAGAATGAGTTATTATTTAGTAATATTAGTATTTAGTTGTCTATTATCATTGGCGTACCTGCTAATACGTTACTACCAGTAAATGATAACTTGACTATTATAGGACAAGGTGATGGATGTATTCAATTATCATTTTCAAAATCATGGTCATGACAAGATAATTAACGAACAGGGGATATTATTACAGGTGCACATACAATGTTATATACCCTGTCATGCACACAAACTAAATAATGCTAAATATTGATGCGATCGTATTTGATATCCCACACCAGATGCTTGTGTTCGTGTTGCTCAATCTTAGTTTTATGTGTAGTATTTCGTAGATCATTGTTTGTCCTTTTTCCTTTCGGTCATTATAGTGTCTGTCGTTTTCTAATAACTCCTTTGAAATGTTCAAATGTTTTCACGAAATTACATGTCATGTAGAATGTATGTGTGCTTAGCGCCACTTTCAGCAATATTGCTGTTATATCATGCTTGTCGTTACACTTCCAGAAAAAAAACCCACAATCCTGCAGCAGGTGTCTGACAAACTTTGTAATATAATCTTCTAATTAGTAAGCCTCACCATTTGCTGGAATTATACTCGTAATTGTAATTTACATGTACATCAAATCCAACAGCCATGCGAACACCGACCTTTTAGAACGGAATGAAATGTACTGTTTCTGCAAAGTGAAAGTGATTGGTCTCTTCATCGTATATCGTCAAAGTTATGAGATGTTTCTTGAAAAAAGTCCAATATATCTAATGACAAGGGATATAATATCATGGATGACCAAGGATCGGGTGTGGGTTAAAGAGAAAAGAGAAAAGAACACCGAACCGCCGTAAGTCACCGAAAAACTTTATAGCATAATGTTGTATTCTGGATTAACTTAACCAATGTACTTTAAGACATTCTTGTACACAAAAATATGGATACGATTCGAGATTATGGGCGAGTAACGCCATTTTTAACAACATTTGAGTTATATCGTGGCTGTCAGTTGTATTGGTGGTGAAAACCGCATATCTGCCTACAGTCATTGACGAATTTCATTTCATAAAACTGTATCAAGTTAAAAACCACAATCGCCATGGGTGGGAATCGATCTCAAATCTTTAGCGGTGATTAGCACCGATTACACACGGAGATGTAAATCAAAATACCATACATACGATTTTGACCACTTGACCACGACTGCTCCCTAAAATATAGTCACAGTACTATAATGTAATATAAAAGAGATTATCAGGTTAAATATTTGTCAATACCATATACTGATTTTCTGCCAGCTCCGATATCTGTTACAACAACGTTTGAAGTTTAATAAACAATCCGAAGGGTGTGTAAGCTTTCGCCATTGTGAGATTCTAGGTGAACGTTCTTTGAAAAGTGACCTAAGGATAAACGTCAATATAGTATCCGGGGGAAAAATCTACGAGAGTTAACGCTATCTTTGTCCTAACTAAAAACGATATTATATCCTTGATCGTTTATCTATCTTTTCATTGGTTGATTCATTGTTTTGTTTTGTTTCTATAAATTTGATTTGATAATTAGATATGCGGGGGAATTAACTCTTGTATACACTTTAAATGTCATAATCAGCTTTCAATGTTTTGTAAAAGGGGTAAAATCCGGAGAAAATAATGGAATTAATAATTCCTTATTGTTAGCTTTACATTTATATGTAACAACATTCCAGCAGCACTTGCTTATGAAGTCTATATTTCTGATTTGATACAATATTCCAGAGCTTGTGGTTCCTATCATGATTTCCTTGATAGAGTGTTGCCGACAACAAGGAAGCTACTGAACCAAGGATTCATAGTGGTTAAGTTAAGTCATCACTTCGAATGTTTTACGATCGCCATCATGACTTGGTTAATTGTTATAGAATATCAGTGTCACAAATGACCACGGATATGTTCCGTTTGTCGTCATCACAATCCGGTCCTTTCATCATTCATGACTTATCTGCGGATGTGTAACAAGAGTAACACGACGGTGCCACGAATGGATCAGGAACTGCCCATCCTTCCGGAGCACCTTCGTTCATCCCTGGTTTTATTGGGGGGTCATGTTGCTCAATCTTTAGTTTTCTGTGTAGTGTGTAGTCTACTATTATTTGTCTTTTTGTCCTTTTGTGTTTAGTTTAAGCATATTTTATCAATTAATAAATAATGTTGTACAATAAGATAAATTTCAATGTAATATAATACACATAGCTAAAGGGATTTGAAAACAAGTTTAAGAAAACTTATATTAATTCGTTTCCTTTTGTTTTCTGTCCTTCTATTGGTAACTCCTTAGTACCTCTTTGGTGTCTACACACTGGTTTTCTACATCTCCAATTTTGTGTACACCTTCGCAAGATATCTTGAACAGAAAAATATAAACATTAATGGTTTATACCATCTCAAAGTATGAAATGGTGTTCATATAGCTTTGATCTATAATAGCTCATTTTCAGTCACGTTAAAACTATTTTCTTATAATTTTTGTCATATTTTCGCACATATCACATGTTGTCTTGGCACTGCGCAGGCCATTTACACTTTCTCTGGAATATTTGATTGAATGTATACTTTGTTTTTAACGGGACTCCGAGTTCCTTATCTCGCTTCGTTAATCTTACCTCTATATTTTTAACAGCAACTTCATATTTGTGTTTTGCCATATATCTGAAATCGTTTTCTGATTTTATTATGATAAAGTTGTTTTACGTTATATGCTTACCGGTTGATATTAAGATGAATTCCCAGGACATCCGATTGGTTGCTCCCAGGCTACACTTCTAGTAAAAACAATGGTCAAAAAGCAAGAGTTAAATCTCCGTTGCAACATGAATAAATCCCAAAAAGAATTAAATAAAGGATGCATCATTGTTGAATTTATGTGGTATCAGATTCAATATTTCCGATACACTATATTTTGATGCAACGCGACAAGTAGTTTTCATTTCCCGGTCATTTTAAAGAATTCTCCATTCTTCGATTTACGGTTTCTGATAACCCATTTGGTACCTGCAAACGTTTCGTAAGAAGGTGCCACAGAGCTTAAATCCCATTTCTACACCACAGATTTCCCATGGATGGCCGCGGGAATATGATTAAATATCTAGCGGCAAATGTTATTCAGCAGTGCCGGATTAAGCAAGTGTGGGGCCTGTATCATATATAATAAAGGGGCTCAAAGTTAACAATATACACACATATTAGTGGGGTTGGTGTTGATCAATCTTCGGTTTTATATGTAGTGTTTTGTAGATTGTTGCTTGTTCTTTTGTCTTTTGTCTTTTTTCTTTTGGGCATTGTGTTGTGTGTGTTTTGATATACGGATTTAGATTACCACTTTAGTATTTTGAAAAACTCTTCTTAGATCATAACAAAGTATATTTTACGTGAATAGCAAGGTAATTCAATTTGAAAATATGAACAATAAAGGATACAGCTCCCCAACATAAAAAATAATAGCATTGCCAGATCATGAAATACAGATTTCACAAGACAGCTTGCAAGTATTTAGTGCGAGACCCATATCATATGCTACTTTTGCTGCTATGCTAATCCGTCACTGCATTAGTGACCCATGATCAATTCTTATCTATTTGGGCATATCTAATAAATTTCACAGTCTTCGTGAAATTTGCATTAATGTTATATCATTTGGTTGATTTCCTGGTTAAAATGAAGTCCGCTTATTATATTATATTATATACAACACGTGTTATCTCCCTTTGATTAGTTTAAGACAGCCACTCGTTGAAACTGTTTACAAATGTATCAATTTCAGGTCTTTGAACACGTAATTTAAATGTATTTTCAATCACATCTTATTACCACATAATTCAATAGTTTATTGTACAATTTAACAATAATATGTTTACTGTTAGAATACTTTCATTTATTTTATTTATGTTAATCTTGAAAGAGTTTAAAAGTAAGAATAAACATAATTTTAGAATTTTGTGTATTTAATTCTACCTTTGCATAACAAGTTCGCTAGTCACAAAGGTTATTGCAGTTCTCTGACCTTTTCCACATAATAGATAAAACAATTAAATGTGTCTTGTTTATACTTGAAAAGGAATTAAATCCGTTGAGAACAATACACAACTTGCCAATTACCTTTAAGTAGGCACATAATACATAATAATATTAGTGCGTAATTATAATACACATGCAGAAAGACATTTAAAAAATATTTTCATAGCTTGAATAACCTCATGATAAATCAGTAGACCGTCTATTCCTATTCCCTATTTTGGACACTAAGGAGTGAACAGTTGGGAAGTTACGTGTTCTTACAGAAATTGTTTTTTTAATTAGCGATAAAAGAACGTCGTCAAACCTTATATGATTGCTGTCGTTTATTCCCCTGAGACAGGATCGAATAAACAGTGATTTAGTTTTACAATATTTGAAATAACCGCTTAACCGTGTAAATAGATCGACTTTTCCATTACAGGAAGACAATACAAAATAGGAATACCTGTTACAATGTTATAATTGTAAAGCGGAAGAATATTACTATTAAATGCCAAAATAGATAGTGTATCACAACATCGATTGATTAGTTCAAGTATTTCACAAGTGCTATATCAGTTCTTGATAATTAACAATGTCAAGTGAAAACGAACTCGAAGTACCAAAATTCAACCGTGGAAGGAGGGGGAGTGTGGATGACACGATAAAGGACTTTTTAAATCCAAAATTAGAATTTCACCAGGAACAACTTCCGAAAGGATCTAATGCTTTACAAATTCTTATACATCAATGTGAAGATGAGAAGAAACACGAGGATTCCGGAAGTGATTCTGATGTTGACGAAGATAAAATGAAGCGACCAAGTCCACAGTATATGGGGAGAAGGCGAAATACAATATCATGCAATTATAGCCATAATGAAGTTATAGAAAGACAATTTAGGAAAATGTCCCTGGCTCCAATACCTGAAAGAGGAAGAAGCAGCCAGTTGTTGCCTCCGGATGATTCTAGACCTCGTTCATTATCTCCAAGTCAAGCAAACAAGTTACGACGTAACAGTGTACACCATACTGATATAGGATTTGGTTCTACCCATAAAAGAGAAACTCGTCTTAAATGAGATATAACAAAATTGATATTCCTCTTAAAATGTGTCAAAATGTGATTATTCGAACAAAATCATCATGGAATATTTATTTATAAAGGAATTTAGCACAGATTTTTGCAAGAAATACAATCATTGAATTTCAGTCTTGTATTGCTGTACGGCTGATTACCACCGTTGTAAATATGTAGATACATGTAGTTTTATTTAGAGTTCCAAAACCTGACAAGATCGATCGATATCATGAGATGATCAAGTAATGGTAAACAAATTTACATACTATCTATTGCTCTTTTTTGTTATTTAATAACTGTGCATGTATTATCATGTGAAAATCTATTTATAGGGAGCAGATGGAGTTACAACTCATTGTCTTCATGTAAGCTAAAATTCTTGCAAAAATTATTTTAATTATATCAGAGCCTTGTTACATAGTTTTGTACTCATGCTCGAGAAAACCCTTCCCTCCACCCATCAAATCAACATGTCAAATTCAATAAATAGAATGAGAGAAATTATTACGGTAAAAGTTGATAATGTTCAATAAATACAACACTAACCACTGCTCTGGAGCAGGAACTGTTAACCCTTCCGGAGCATCTGAGTTAACATCCTGTTTTTCATGGGGTTCGTGTTGTTCGATGATTAGAGTTCTGTGTAATGTTTTGTAGATCGTTGTTTGTCCTTTTGTCCTTTATCTTTTGGTCCTTGTATTGTCGGTTCTTCTTCGACTTACGGCATCTGATTACCTCTTTGGTGTCGTCAACTTTTATTTCTTCGACAAACCACAAGCTTCATAAATACCAAAACATAGAAGAGGGATATCGATCGAAATCTAGTTCCTGTCATAAAGAGATGTGTATGTGAAAATAGGGTGGAGTTTGCTTAAACCAGTTAATGAGATACAAACCCAGCTCCCTTTATAATTAATATGCAACAAAGTCCTGCACATATGCCCCCTTTTTGGACAGAAATTCATAATTGTCTTAATTTTTCAATTTTCCGAAATATTTTATTATAATATTTGAATTACGATTGTATATCTAATAAACAGTATAAAAACATTATTCTATATTTACGAAATAATTGTGAATTTTCTTGTCCCAGAATGTGGTCATCGTGTCAAGAATTGATGGTCATCAGATATTGTTCACTTGAGTCACAAACTAAAACAACAATCATTAAACACACAATGAAATGCTAACAAACCCCAGTTTAAACCCAAATAAAAAAAATATGATAACATTATCCTCTTATTAGATTTTAGCTCATTTGGAGTTGGCATACATGTTGCCAAAACAATAGTTATGTCATTGGGTTATTAGTATTTAACGTAACTAAAACAATATATCAGTTATATACCGTGACAGTGATTTCTATTGGTGGATAATCCGATGTGAACACTGGATATTAAAATAGAACATTTCTAAAATCTTGGAATTTATGCTTTACACAATAATTCTATGCTCGGGGTAAAGATCGGAATCTGATATCCTAATTGTGTGGTGGATACAACCCCTCCCAGGAGACGATCAGTTCTTGTGCGGGGCAAATCTAACACATACCTGGTCCTTAGTACAGGATGAAAATGAGTGGCTGATGGATGGAGAATAATAGACTCTTTGCAAGTAAACAAATAACTTGCAGCAGCTTCTAATAGGCAACAGCTTGCTAGAAATGGTCGTTGGTAGCCTGTTGCTAGACTAAATATTTTAACCTACCCATTCTCAACACATTTTTCCTGAGCCAATCTAATCTTCCTCACTTTTGCCCATTCCAGTACTACCTTACCTACATGATTTAGTTGTGTGTAAACTTGTGATTAATATAGGTGATATACTGGTAAATTGACGTTAAACAATCAATCTATATTGTTGGAGGAAACTGGATAAATTCACTGTCAACCAATAGAAGTCACCGACAAACTTCATCACATTATGTTGTATCGCAACAATAGTGGGAGCATGAAACGATTGCATAAGCATATGATACGATGACGGACACGACAAGGCGCAGTTGTTTATTTAACCCCGATTTTAGCTTGTAGAATTGTATGATGAACATTTTAAAGGAAATCATATTCATTCTCGATGTGCTCAGAATGGCAACCTGAGGAATTTAGATTTGGCCAGTAAAATTGAGTAATGGCTTTTTTCTATCGGCAGTATATGGGGACAGATTTTTGGTTTACATAATGCGTACCAAAGATTTTAACTTCCACTGGTGAACACATGCAGCTTTTCTCCCTATATTATATATATATATACGCAAAAGCTCTAGATTATGGTTGTTTATTTTATTGTCACCTTCAGTATTTTTTCAGCTATGTCAGAATTAATAGGGGAGAAAAGCCCCGACAGTTTTACGTTAGAAACATATCTTGGTTAGGTGTGTGGGAACCTTAACACTTAGTCTTGTATTGGGACACGAACCCACGATCACATAAGTAGAATAAGGCTTGTAAGTCCACGACAAACACCATTCGTCCACCAATACTCGCTTACGATGAAATTCTAATTTTAGATTTTCAAGTACATTGCTATTTAGTTTTTGAACAAAAACATCATTCTTTCTTTCTTCAATGAATTTAAGATAACAGATAATGTTTAATGGGTTCATACCGTAATAAGTAAACCTTTATTTATTTGTCATATCTTGCATAATTTTTATCAGAATTGCTCTGTTTTTTCAGAATCAAAATATATTATTGAACAAGCGTTTTTTTAAATGAATAATATATATTGTTGTAATAGACCGTTAATAGACATGTGTTGTGGTCAGGTCATTGCATACTTATATTTAATTAGTGTATGAAATAAATCAAATCGACCTACATTTTTGACCATTTTAACTGTGTTTATATTAAGACTCATATCATAATTGTTTTTATAGATATTTATTCATTCATATAAACATAAATAGTTTAAATGTCTTGTAGACAAAACATTTCAATTACTTTATTGCCTTGTAAAATTAATTTTCGAAATATACAGATAATTTGCATATACCAGTGCATTAGGGATATCAATTTTGCCTCTCTACGATTTTGGTATTCGATGTTGGAACTGTTTCGACATTGTGGTATTTGTTCTTTTCTCTTTTATCAGTATACATCTAGTGCGGAAAGATATTGATGTAAATGAACATGAGACTATCCCAGCATTATAACTTGGACAACAATACAGTAAAGGAGGGAGCTATCATTACAGTTAAATTAAAATATCAAATGAGAAAAAGAACGGACAATTATATTATTTTCGTATTGAATACAAAATATAATGTCTACGGATTAAAGAGATTTTTTACCGCAGGATAAACACAATATTTATGCAGAGTTTTTGAAAATACAAAGTGTGTGTATTTGGTTAAACAAACGTGAAATCGTCATGTAAATCTCTGGTTTGTCACAGTTTGCAAGCTTCATACATATACACTCTATATCTTAAGACACTAATATAGTATATATGTGATACAGTTTGTCAACGATTTAGGTCGGCGATTTTCACTGGGCATTCCAGTTTTTTTCTGTCAATAAAACTGATCGTCATGATCTAACCGCAATATTACGCCAAAAGGCATGAAACAACCATGATCATTATCCCAATGTCTAACATGTTTGTTTTATTAAGTAAGCAAGGATATGAATGTAAATGAACATAGAATATCCGTTTGAAACTGAAGTAGATCAAGAGAGAAACAACAGTTCTGATATTGGTTTTTCATCTCGTTAGTACATCATATACAACTTCGAGTGTATCCTGGGGTATGCAAAAAGGATGCTTAGTTTCTCCTCTGATGAGCATAAACCCTCCAAAAGGGATATCCTCTAGTTGTTTGGGAAGAGTCAATTTCACAAATCACACCTAGGATGAGACATTTATAAGTGTCTCATATATGGAGAAAGCCACGATATTTGTATGGATTAAAAACGTAGATATCGAATTTAGTGCGCACAACGCGTTTCTGGAAAGAAGACAACTTGCAGCATGTCTTAATGAGCAACTGTTTGCTATGATTGGTCATCTAAGCTTCAACCTATATACCCATCTCAGTGCCACCTTTTCCTATCACAATATAAACTTCCACCCATAGAGCCTTCCTAGTGCCATTTTTGTTCCTACATGATTTATTGTGTGTAAGCCTGTTCTCGTCACGAAATTAGCGAAAATAATGCTCACTAAACAACAATCAATTAATTAATCACCAATGATGACATTTGCTTTGATGTTGCATTGTACATATTCCATTTGTTTTCTTGAACCAAAAGAATCAGAATTTTGGGCAATATCACATGACAAACAATTTTAATCTTGATAATCTTGATAATTTGACCATTTCAAATGTGACGGAAATATTCAATGACATTTGGCATCTGATTTAGGACTGTGACGTTATGTAGATATAATCAAGATTTTGAAGAAGATTTCAAGATTTTATTCACAAACGCCCAGATACAATAAGTGTAATATGAGGAAATTGTTTACTACAAAAATATGTATATTCATACAAACATGTAGAAATAATAAGGCTTAATTAAAAAAAAGATGATTATCTGAATCTAGCAGTGACCAGTTATTTAATATTACAATAAGGGTAATTACAAAGGGAAAGTAAAAACTCATAAGTATATAAACAGACAAAATCAGTCAACAACCGGAAAACTGTGAAAACCGCAATGACCCTGACTTGGTATAGGCATTTCTAAAGAAATGGTGGGTTAAAAATACGCAAAGGTCTTAAAGGTGTGTTTATACGATTAAACTTTTCTTCAAACATTAACTGTATACATGATTCAAAGATAAATTCGACAGTTTAAACACCTGTTCAACTCCCTTCCAATATTTGATTGACTCATTAAACGGGTTTGACAACATGTTTAGACTGTCAAATTTCCAATTTGTGTTTGCAAAGCGCACTATAACTTTATAACCATTGAATACAAAATATAATGTGTAGCATGTAACTTAGATACCGGGTATATGATATAGTATTCTTGTGTTGAATTAATATTTATTTTATTTATTTTGTTTATGAAAATAAAGTTTAAACAGGTGATGGTCATCAATTCCAGCAATATCAACAAAACAGACAATCACCTCACATCTAAACTCACTAAGCACAAAAAAGACTCTGACATATGACGTTGTGCATGTCCCAAGTCAGTACCTTGAGATAAAAAGGATACATGGTTATGGGATCCCATCCTTCCCCTGCATGTTTCTCTTTGTCAATCAACTCCCGTTGTCCCTTTTTGAAATAAAGAATTTGTCGTTGTATATATACATAATAAAGTTACAATATTATCGGTTTTGAAGGAAAAAAGTTGCAAATGCCATACTTCCGTATTACGGCAATTAGGACTACATGTGTAATATGGTAATATCTAAGAATAAATTTGTCTCATGAAAAAAAAAATATGATACAGTTTGGACAAACAAATATAATACTTATATACTGGGGAACACATGCAGCTTTTCTCTCTATATTATATATATATACGCAAAAGCTCTAGATTATGGTCGTTTATTTTATTGTCACCTTCAGTATTTTTTCAGCTATGTCAGAATTAATAGGGGAGAAAAGCCCGGACAGTTTTACGTTAGAAACATATCTTGGTTAGGTGTGTGGGAACCTTAACACTTAGTCTTGTATTGGGACACGAACACACGATCACATAAATAGAATTAGGCTTGTAAGTCCACGACAAACACCATTCGTCCTGGCCCCACCAATGCTCGCTCACGATGAAATTCTAATTTTAGATTTTCAAGTATATTGCTATTTAGTTTTTGAACAAAAACATCATTCTTTCTTTCTTCAATGAATTTAATATAGCAGATAATGTTTAATGGGTTCATACCGTAATAAGTAAACCTTTATTAATTTGTCATATCTTGCATAATTTTTATCAGAATTGCTCTGTTTTTTCAGAATCAAAATATATTATTGAACAAGCGTTCTTTTAAATGAATAATATATATTGTTGTAATAGACCGTTAATAGACATGTGTTGTGGTCAGGTCATTGCATACTTATATTTAATTAGTGTATGAAATAAATCAAATCGACCTACATTTTTGACCAATTTAACTGTGTTTATATCAAGACTTTATTGACTAATATCATAATTGTTTTATAGATATTTATTTATTCATATCAACATAAATAGTTTAAATGTCTTGTAGACAAAACATCTCAATTACTTTATTGCCTTGTAAAATTAGTTTTCGAAATATACAGATAATTTGCATATACCAGTGCATTAGGGATATCGATTTTACCTCTCTGTGGTATTTGTTCTTTTCTCTTTTATCAGTGTACATCTAGTACGAAAGGATATTGATGTAAATGAACATGAGACTATCCCAGCATTATAACTTGGACAACAATACAGTAAAGGAGGGAGCTATCATTACAGTTAAATTAAAATATCAAATGAGACAAAGAACGGACAATTATATTATTTTTGTATTGAATACAAAATATAACCGTCTACGGATTAAAGAGATTTTTTACCGCAGGATAAACACAATATTTATGTAGAGTTTTGAATATACAAAGTGTGTGTATTTGGTTAAAAAAAACATGAAAACGTCATGTAAATCTCTGGTTTGTCACAGTTTGCAAGCTTCATACATATACACTCTATATCTTAAGACACTAATATAGTATATATGTGATACAGTTTGTCAGCGATTTAGGTCGGCGATTTTCACTGGGCATTCCAGTTTTTTTCTGTCAATAAAAGTGATCGTCATGATCTAACCGCAATATTGCGCTAAAAGGCATGAAACAGCCATGATCATTATCCCAATGTCTAACATGTTTGTTTTATTAAGTAAGCAAGGCTATGAATGTAAATGAACATAGAATATCCATTTGAAACTGAAGTAGATCAAGAGAGAAACAACAGTTCTGATATTTGTTTTTCATCTCGTTAGTACATCATATACAACTTCGAGTGTATCCTGGGGTATCCAAAAAGGATGCTTAGTTTCTCCTCTGTTGAGTACAAACCCTTCAAAAGGGACATCCTCTAGTTGTTTGAGAAGAGTCAATTTCACAAATGACATCTAGGATGAGACATTTATAAGTGTCTCATATATGGAGAAAGCCACGATAATTGTATGGATTAAAGACGTAGATATCGAATTTAGTGCGCACAACGCGTTTCTGGAAAGAAGACAACTTGCAGCATGTCTTAATGAGCAACTGTTTGCTATGATTGGTCATCTAAGCTTCAACCTATATACCCATCTCAGTGCCACCTTTTCCTATCACAATATAAACTTCCACCCATAGACCCTTCCTAGTGCCATTTTTGTTCCTACATGATTTATTGTGTGTAAGCCTGTTCTCATCGCGAAATTAGCGGAAATAATGCTCACTAAACAACAATCAATTAATTAATGACCAATGATGACATTTGCTTTGATGTTGCATTGTACATATCCCATTTGTTTTCTTGAACCAAAAGAATCAGAATTTTGGGCAATATCACATGACAAACAATTTTAATCTTGATAATCTTGATAATTTGACCATTTCAAATGTGACGAAATATTCAATGACATTTGGCATCTGATTTAGGACTGTGACGTTATATAGATATAATTTAATTTCATTTGAATATTTCAATCTGATTGGCTAATCCGCCTGGAGAAAAGTTTGGTTATACTCGATAACCTGGGTTGGTATTGTGACGTCACCAACGTGTTCATCCGCCAACGCCAAATTCAAATAGTCACATGAAATAATCGTAATTAAAATCGAGGAATCATTAAATTTTGTTGTGAAAATTAAATTATAAGGAATATTTGAAATTGTTGAACAGATTATACTTACATAACCTGGTTTGGGTCAGTTTACGCTTTTCATAAACCGCTTCGCGGTTTATTAAGCGTAATCTGACCGAACCCATGTTATATCGTAAAACCTGTTCAACAATTTCAAATATTCCTTAAATAATCAAGATTTTGAAGAAGATTTCAAGATTTTATTCACAAATGCCCAGACACAATAAGTGTAACATGAGGAAATTGTTTACAATATAATGCATATATCGATGTCGAGACAACTTACAGTTGTTAATTCACAATAGAACAAACAACCCGACCGTACCTGGTGAAGGTTATTCTTTATATATATATATCTTTATTGAAGGTTATTCCAGGAACGCGACTAAATTTGATATCTACGTTTTGATAATTGAACCCATTAAAACATGTGACTCATTCAAACGACATTGTATATTTCTAATTTTAAAAAGCGCAATTAAAAAGCAAATATATTCGTGTGTGTGTGCAATTAAAAGGAATATCATACAGATATATCATACTTGGGAGGAGTATTTGCGGAAAATACCAGTCGAGAGACGAAAAATTTTCCGAGCCGAATGACGAGGGAAATTTAGTCTCAAGACTGGTATTTTTCGCAAGTACCCTTCCCAAAGATGATATATCTATTTAATAACCCTGAATATTATTTAGAACACTGGCTAAATAAATGATACCTTTTGTTTGTCGTTTTCAGGACCTAACATGATGTATCTATTTAATTCTACCGAATGATGTTACATAAAACGCACAACTGATAACGTTTTACAAATTTTGTTACAAGCGTCTTGGTGAAGGGTAAAAACGGCAAATACGATTTTGCAAATACCATGAAAAAAAGTTAAATCTTATGCAAATACACTTACATGAAACCAAAATTCTGCAAATTCACAATGCAAGGCCTGAATTTGTAAAAAAATTTCACGGCTATTAACCAATCAGAATACAGCATTCTTATATAAGGTGTAATTATGATATAAATACATGTTTTGAGTTTTTTAAATCATATTATATCGAAGTGCATGTAGTAAACCAGGAAAGTGAGCGGTCATGTACATGTATGTGTGTTAGAGGTATCGATTTTGCCTCTTTTTACGGTTTTTCGATATTTTTAAACTGTCCTGACAGTGTGGTATTTTGTTTTGTATGTTATTCTTCATTCTTCAAACTGAAGACATATGTGATACTCTTTTCATTTATTTTACAATAGTCTGATTTGGTCATATCACAAATTCCAAATTTTGTTGATTACAGATGACTATTTACACTAATAAATCAAATTATTGCCTTATTTCCATTTATTTCCATGCATTTCAACACTGATATTGTTTATTTCATCAAGGGAAGCTGAGTATTAGATACAAACTAATACTCACAGGAAATACATCAACACATTCACAATAGAATTGTCAGTAAACAACAAAATTATTATTTGATTAATTTCGCTTCGCGTAACGTTATTATTCTTCCACAAGGAAACACACCCAGTAAATTATTAATACATTGTATATAGAAAGTGCCATTCATGAAGCAAGTTCAACGTACAACTGCTACCAGAAGCGTACAGGGTCTTAAAGGTGATCCGGACATCCGTCCTATCATCAGGTCGACCGATTGTTCATTGATATGTTGCTTAACGGAGCGGCTTATAGTACATTTCCAGAAAAAAAGCCCGTAAGGCCAGTCCGCCTCTGACGTTTTTACTATTAAACAGAAAAAAAAACTATAAAGATGAGCAACAGTAACCCACCAAAAACTGGTGATGAACCCAGGTGCTCGCGAAGGTTAAGCAATTCCTGTCCCTTATAAAATGCCAGTCATGTTACTCCTGTAGACGTATTGGAAACCACTATGCGTAAACAAATACACATAGCATAAATAAGATACGAGCCCCCTGTAAACAACCAGGGTAAAGACAAACGGATCATCATTTTTATGCGGAAATGGAAATGGAAATGGAAATCAAGTTACATGTATATATCACATTTACTGGATGGATGATATTAATAATGGTTTTTCATATTTATGAGATATAAATTTTCTTCTTTCCGAATTCCATATATTATATATAGTATCGTTACAATGTTAATGCACATCACTGAAAAGAAAAGAAAATTCTTGGGCGTCGGTATCGGTATCAATAAAATGTTTATCACTAAAGCACAATCAATAATAATACCTGCGTAGAAAGTTTAATAAAGGGAGAATTTGTTGATACATGCAACCATATTGTATGACTGTACTTTAATTATTACTAAACGCTACAATAAAGATTCTGTAAGCATGGTCATTAAAGAAAGTTTTACGATACTTTAAGTAAAAAAATAATATCCTGTTGTATGTATTAGATAACATATAAAGACGTCAAATCTGCTTTTGCTATTATATAATTCAATGCATGTTAATATTTATGGTGTAGTATGATAATATCAAAAGGGGCCGTCGTACGTAGCCGTGATCGTATTGTAGTTGGATTTACACCTATTTATGCAATCGGTGTCAATCAGGCACCACTAAAATAGTGAGTCCGATTTCCATACGTGGTGAACTGTGCTCTACATGAATTATGTAATACAGTTTGTTAGTGATTAGCGGTAGTTCCGTTGTTTACTTCAGCTTCTTCCGATTTCTTCAACGCAGATAACTGAAATATTATTAAAGTGACGTTAAACAACATAAATATTAACCCTATAATACCAGCAACTACCCTTATCATTATAGAATGAAAAATAAAAAATATCACAGAGTGGGAAAAAAGTAGAAAGATGCAATATCGATTCCCCTAGCATACAAATAGACGCTC
The DNA here is from genome assembly GCA_963383655.1 of Bathymodiolus septemdierum. Classification (NCBI taxonomy): domain Eukaryota; kingdom Metazoa; phylum Mollusca; class Bivalvia; order Mytilida; family Modiolidae; genus Bathymodiolus; species Bathymodiolus septemdierum. The sequence goes on from OY726518.1 coordinate 80,381,747, forward strand.
GCCCACTCTCCTGGCTTGTTACAGGTTCTTCAATAAAATGTGGTGGGGTTAAGCTAGTCTTATGGGCTCAAACATTCCCTCATAAGATAATAAAAAATCAAATATCAATTCTAAAAATAATACTTGTCCGTACTACTACTTGGCTATGCACGACTGTTTTACATATACTAAATATGCATGATGAAGGTTATTCCAGAAATTTGATGTCAACGTTTTTATTAGCTAATTAAGGTAATACAAATATATGTAACTATAAAATAATTTTGATATATTTGTGATTTGTTAACAGTGTTTCTTCATATCGATTACAATTTTGTAGCCTTCACCACAATCAAATCAATGACTCTTACAATGGAGATAAGAACTCCACATTAAAATAGCGATATCTCTATGTTGTAATTAAATTTCATTGATTAAACTCAAGCGTGGTTAGAAACACCACATATTGTCTTCTATGTAACATTGTTATACTATTCTACTTTTGTTGTCTGTTTTCCCAAATTTTGGTATTTTTCTTGTGTCTACCTTTTCATATATATGTCCTTTAATTAATTCAATTCACTTACACAAGGTACGTTTTGCTTACATGACCAAAAGGTCTAAGTTTAATTACTCAGCAGATGGTGACATTATTCATGAGTAATCTGAATACACTGCAAGCGCGAGTGTAAGAAAAGCTGGAAGATATCAAAGAGGTAATCAGTACCCGTAAATCGAAGATGGACAGACAATACAATGGCAAAAAGAAAAAGAACAAACAACGATCTACAAAACATTACACAGAAAACTAAAGATCGAGCAACATGAACCTCACTAAAACCCGAGAGTGAACTCAGGTGCTCCGGAAGGGTTATCATTTCCTGCTCCATACGTGACACCCGTCCTGTTACTCGTATTACTAACCCGATGATAAATCATGAATGAGTTGTGAAATATAAACTTCATTCACGAGAGCGGTTGGTATATTGCTATGAAGGTGTGGCAAATTTATCAGGGCAAAGTTGAAGGTCAAATTTGAGGTAAATGTCAATATATGGGACAAAGGAAACGGCTTCCTTTATCTTTTATTCGTTGGGTTTACTGATGGATACCAGTTAGCAAAGATTTGATTATCAATTGACAGAACAACATCAATATACCTTAAATAACCTTGCATAAGCTCTGTACCATAGGAGTATATGAACACAATGGCAAGGAGAGGGACACAGTTTGTTCACATAGAGATGTCGATGTCTTGTTGAAAAGTGTGCCCTCCAAACTCGACAAGTATGTCATCGATAAGGAACTCCAGCACACTGATCTACTGTGTAGAACCTTTCGCATTTTGCTTCGTGCAAGTTAATATTCGTGACCCAAAAATACAAACTTGTAGCCTTCCTTACCATTTTTAAAGTAAAATACGTTGTGAATGAATTCTTTTTAATATTTTTCATTTTTCAATTGATTTTGTTCTGTACAAACAACAATAATAAAGCAATCACGCTGAACAAGACTAACAAAAAAACGGAAGCTGTCAACAATGTATTTATCGCTTTAACATTTCAAGCACTTTTACCTTTTGTTCTATTTATATAATAATGTTGTGCTAGCAATGACTATGCCAATATAGTGGTCAAGGTCAAGGGGAGTGCACTATGTCTTCAACCCTGACCACTATATGGCATAGTCATTGCTAACACAACATTATTATTTTTATTATGCTGACTGTTATATGTAGACAAAATATATTGAGAACTATTACAATAAAGGAGGTCCTGATATTGGTGACTAATATATTGGATCAGATAGTCTTGAAAGTGTGAGAATATTCTTTGTTTCATTTAAAGCTTTAAAAATATAAAGATTTTTGAAGTTTGAAATTTAATTAACAACAATAACAAGTATTAAAAAACAGTAACATGAATAATAGACGACTATGATAGATTGACAGATTGGATCCGCTCCCTTGCACGTGGACTAGCTATATATAGCTTGACAGACAGCTGAAAAACCAACCTTCCCAGCGTGAAACTGGCATAGTAGATGTACTATTTTCGCATAGTATATCAACGCTATATAATTCTTTGTGATATATGCCAAAATATCGTATGAACTTATATTACAGAAGAAATTTACAGAAAGCATAATAAGTTTACTTATTTATAAACAAAATTACAATTGCATTGATATAAATATAATTATGTGTTCAAATTTTAAAAAAGTACACACGTATTTACAACAATGACATAAAAGTCAAGTAGTAATTTGATATTTTAAAGTGGAATTTAAATTTATCCAACGGACTGCTCAGATGTGCACACACAAAATTGCCGAAATTATATAGGTTTATAAAATCTTCGAATAACACAATCTGCATCGTTCAGCATAATTTCGCTTGGTGTCAGTCAGTTAGAACTAAAGAGGAGCAATTAAGACGTAGATATCTAAATTAGTCCACACGAAGCGTCTCTGGAACAACCATTCATCACCTACAACAGATCGTAGTCAAAGATTTGGAAAGTCAAATAATTTATAAGTCTGTGGGAGCAAGTAAACCAAAAGGCTTTGTCATGATAGTAAATGTATGTTAAAGTTAGAGTTTTTGATTGATAACATACATGTTTTGTGAACGTGTTTTTCAACAGACAGTCGGCATTCCTATGGGTACGAACTGCGCCGACTTGTTCATTCATTCGTGCAAGGTATACTTCATACAGGGGCTTCACAGGAAAGACAAAAAGAAGCTACCCCGATTCTCTAATTTCATGTACCGCTATATGGATGATGTCATTTCGCTAAATAATTCAATGCTTGACAATTTTGTTCATCGGATCTATCTAATCGTGCTCGAAATAAAGGATGCCACATATACAGCTAGATCTGCTTCATACCTTGAGCTGTACCTCGAAATTGACACTGAGGGCCGGTTAAGAATGAAACTTTATTATTGCAATTATCCTATTGTGAACTTTCCATTTATATGTAACAACATTCAATCAGCACCTGTATATGGGGTATATATCTCTCAGATGACACAATGTCATGATTTCCTTGATAGAAAGTTGGAGCTACTAATCCAAGAGTTCCTAGTGGTCAGGTTGAAGTCCTCACCTCGCCAGTTTTACGGTCGTCACCATCACTTGGTTAACCGTTACGGAATAGCTTTGTTACAAATGACCACGGATATGTTCCGTTTGTCCTAATCACAATCAGTCCTTCCTTCATTCATGATTTATCACTGGGTTTGTAACAAGAGTAACTAGAAGGGTTCCACTAGTGGAGCAGAAACTGCCCCTCCCCTCCAACCCACTGCGGAGTACATGAGTTCATCCCGGTTTTTAGTGAGGTTCGTGTTGCTCGATCTTTAATTTTCTGTGTAGAGTTTGTGGATCATTGTTTGTCCTTTCGTCTGTTTTCGCTTGGCCATTGGATTATCCTTCCTTCTTCGAATTACGCTTACTGATTGCCTCTTTGGTATCTTCAAACTTTTCTGAGCCTATCAAAAAATTTCAAATTGTCGCGACCATTGTTTAAGATTGGGATTATGGATGTTTAATGTCACTTTATTCAATATTTTTATTACTGTCTGGTGGATAGTGTTATTGATCAATGAAACGGGGTACCTGGAGACAACCTTTGACCTTCCGTATATCACTGGAAAAGACGTTATCACGTAAAGTTGTATAGAGTACATATTGCTAAGGGCGGGAATCGAACCCACGAATCTTAGTGGTAATATTTCAGACATGCCAATATCGGGTCGCATATATATATGTCACCCATTTAATTAACAATTGTTTATCCATTGAAGAAGCAATGAATTTTATGATAATTTTTCAATAAATTATGCGGAATGTCTATTAGTCATGCCCTTGTATTGCGAATGTCTTTGACGTTGACCATCATCAGCGATCTTCCAGAGCTGTTGCTTCTGTGATGAAGAAAGGTAGCACAAGACCAATAAACGACCGTTTGACTTTCTACCAGATTCATTATGCCTCTGCAATGGTGGTAAAGAATCAAATAATAATGATCAGAGATGGCATGCGCAACACAATAGCCGGATTCCCATCATAATTCACAACTTTGGCTCCACCGTCTGTGCTCCAAATAATGAGCAACAATTATTTTATTTGTGGTGGGCATATCTGTATGTATACTGGTTGCACTCGCGATCAAAATCGTACTAATGTACAATCACTTCCACAAAGACCCCATAGGGGCTATGAAGGGCGATGCTCCGATTAACACCCTTTGATCTAAATCTACTGATATTTGAGATAAGAAAAAACGACGGACAAAATTGGGTAAAAGTTGAGCCTAATTTACTTATCAGTCTTTACTTCTAATATTTCACACATGATTGAACTATGGATAATACTTGTTCTTAAGGTAATGTATACTAATATATACTATCATGTTATCTATAATAAGGTTAAACATCAATCAATCAATCATCGTACTGTATGTAAGATTATTAATCCCTCACAATATATCTGAGTATCAATTTCGTCTTAGATTTTTAATATTTTAATATATTACAGGTCTATATCGTAAATCAATTCTATTTTCCTAAGGTTTGTGTATTTTAAGATCAATCTGTGTATATTGTTATAAGGTCACATTATGAGGAAACGTTTTCTCATAAGGTTTTTGAATGGTGATAAATACCAACAAAGACATTTGTTACCAAGTTATATGAAAGTATGGCCATGCATTTCAAAGGCGATTTGCCAAAATAAAATAAAATCAACAACTGACAAATAAATTGTATTTAATATCTAAAATTTCTTCACTAGCTTGAATAAAAATTAAATATGTGACATAAACAATTCTTCACTTGAATCAATTTGAAAAAGAAACTTACATTTACAGAATATAATATTGTCTAATTTCGCTAAAAAAACGTTTGGACATTTTTATAGCGTATATATTCAAAACTAATTTTACCATCTATGTGTATTAAATAAATACGTATTAAAAACATTGATTTGTAAATAAATACACAAAATAACCATATTGTGAAATGTTCACATTTAAAATAAAATGAAAAACAATAAAATACAGCACAGTTCCAAACTCCAATCGAAAAACTGTAGATGGATACAAAACAGATACTCTTACACGCATGTACATGACCGCTCACTTTCCTGGCTTGGTACAGGCACTTGAATAAAAAGTGGCGGGGTTAAGCTAGTTTTATGGGCCCAAATTGCTTAAGAAAAGTAGACAACGTTTCCACTCAAGATCCATATTTTATATCTTACCAGTCCCATTACTATTTAATTGAAGGATTAGGGTTATGGTGTTTAACACCACTTTCAACAATATTTCAGTTATATATGTAATTGAAATAGTTGTAAAAACATGACTTGCTAATATAAAATACATATTATTAAATTTGAACATCAATTATCTTATAAATCTAATGTCTTTCACGGAAATCTAGCAATGTTTATTATTGCTCACGTCTTTACAATATATGGTGATCTATGTTTATTTTTGAAACAGATGACGTCATTTGACAATTGTCTGTGTATATAAGTTTCCATACTTAGCACAATTTACAATATATTAAATTGTTTTAGATATTCGCTTGAATGAAGAACAATGATCTATGTTAATCATCCTTTAATATTAGTAACGGACAACATTTTATTTCTCTTGTGTTTTTCATTTACGTAAACGACACCACCAAATATCTTTCACAATATATGTTTAACGAAACGTAATAGATTAGTTTTGTTTTTTTAATGCTTGGTAATTTGAGGATATATTACATGGAGGATGATAAGAAATAATAATAACATACAAAAGGGCAAAATATGGGATTAAGCAATACGGCACCAACTTATATATATATATATATAAGAGGTATTTACCCGCCATTGTCACATGGTATTTAGTGTACAATGTGATTTAAAGCACATTTAATTCAAATTAAATGAATTGTAATAAATACATACATTCAGATGCTATCAAATTGAACACGCGTAGATGAAAGATCTATATCGTAGTACAAGTGTTAGATTTTAACAAGAATCTATTATATATCCAAAGCCTTTGTCGTATATTTTACTGAAGAGTTGATTTTTTCGTTTATTTATATGTTAAAAATGCTTATTTAACACGATTCTTCGGGTTCTCTGATTTCCTCCACCAATAAAACTGACCGCCACGATATAACTGAACTATTGTTGGAAATGGCGTTAAACATCATAACAATTAACCCCGATTTCAGGTTATATAGATATAAAAGAAAGAAATTCGTTATGTACTAGACAAGATACAAATAAGTGCATGATAGACCAATTATTGTTTAACGCCAAGTGAGACGTATTTTCGCATACTGAAGGTGAGAACATGAAGTTCACAAGCAATAACTCATGTAGGTAAAACTTTGGCATTAGTATAGGCCTATGAATGAATATCTTGATTGCCTACAGTTAAATGGGTATTATATATATACTTATCACAGTACCACCTTATGTATTGTTTGTAATCTTGTCCTTGTCACTAGGAGCCGTTTTTGCTCATGATCGTATGGTAGTTGGATTTACCTATGCAATAAGTGACTATCGTCACTAAAGTTGTGAGTTCGAATCCCGTTCATGGCGAGGTGTACTCGATGCAACATTATGTGATAAAGTTTGTCAGTGACTTGTGACAGGTCGATGGTTTTCTCTGGGTACTGCGGTTTCCTCCACAAATAAACCTGACCACCATGATATAACTGAAATATTGTTGAAAGTGGCATTAAATCAAATACACTAAATCAAACCAACAATATAACTAAAACATCGGTGTTTTGATGGTTATCGGGTTCGAGGGCGGTAAATCGAGGGTTCGAGTGCCGATCGGGTCAAAGGTTATAACATTGGTATTTGATGCTTCTCCTCTAAGGACAGAGCATGAAGAAGAAAGAGGAAAGACTGGTTGGTTCGGAATCAAGACAGTGTGTCCGAGTGGGGTGATATGTCTATCCGCTGACTGTTGTTTCAGTGAGCTAGAACTATCAAAATCCAACTAAGCGTGTTGGTCAAGTACAAAGCGGACATCATCATCATCTCATTGAAAATTAACTTGTTCTCGCCATGATATAGCAGAAAAATGGCTAAATTGGCGTTAAACAACACTCACTCACTCAATATAACTAAAACATTACTTTAAACAACAATTAAGTGGCGAGAGGCACAAGTTGCATACCAGACCCATCTCTGGGTTGTTCGTCGACTTCTAACCATAAGAGATGAAGAGGTAACGTTTGTGTGCACCGATGGGAACCGAACGCCACGGAAGACCATAATCAAAATGAATGTCCATGACTATGCTGTTTATACCAATAACAGAATAGATAATTATCTGATTTACTTCTTAATCGGAATTCGAATTTCTATTTAATATACACATACCTTGTATATAAATATTTGAATAAGAGAAGAGCTTTGTGTCCATGAACCCCAAAAGTAAAGTTTAATTCCATTTAAGAACTGTTGATATAAACCCATCAATCATTTTTTTACATGTCTGTATTTTTCATAATTTGGCATACATTTAAAAACATAAAATATCAATATTGGTTTTAATGGATATTGAACCCTCGGTAATGACAATATCATGTAGAAAAATATATTAGATAATACAGACAACCCGAAAAGTAGGTCTATTGTTAAATTACAATGAACATTGATTTGTCTTATTGAATAATTATTGACTAATTAAAGTTGCTAGTAAAATTACACGTGTTACATGTTGTTCGTTCATAGTTGAAACTGCTGTTGATGAGTTGATTTCGTTTTTTCGTGCTTGACGCCAATTTCAGCAATATTTCAGTTATAACGGTTCATAGTTGAAAATGCCGTCAATGACATTGTGTGATTGGTCATAGTAAAAACCTAGATATATAATTTAGTGCGCACGATGCGCTTATGGAGTAACTTTCATCAAGTACTCTTATAGTCAAAGATTGGTTGGTTTGGTTTATGGTGTTTAACGCCACTTTCAAAAATATTTCAGTTATATCGTGGCGGTCAGTTTATTGGCGGAATAAACCGGAGTACCTGGAGAAAACCACCGACCTGTCGCAAGTAACTAACGAACTTTATCACATAATATTGCATCGAGTACACCTAGCTATGAGCGGAACTGAAGTCACAACGTTAATGATGATAGACACTGGTTACATAGGAAGTTATAAATCTAACTATCATACGATCACGACGGCCTCGATGACATTGTGTGATTGTTCATAATAAAAGCGTAGATATCGAATTTAATACGCACGACGCGCCTTTGGAATAACTATCATCAAGTACGCTCATAATCAAAGATTGGAAAGCCAAATAATTTAAAGTCTTTGGGAGCAAGTAAACCAAAGGGCCTAAACAGGATAGACAAAATCGGCTAAGGTAACATATGCCAGATGAAGGAGAATGTTAACTTTATTAATAATTACATTACTTAAGCTCATTTTAGATCTGAGCAATCTCCACAGAGAAAAACCATTCGGCAATTTGAACCATAATATTTGAGGAATACAATATGACTAATCATGATAGACTAACTTCAATTTCTCCGGAAACCGTCAATCGAAGAAGAACAGCCAATAGAATGCCAGAAAGGAAAAGGACCAAAATACAAACAGTAGTCCGCAAAAACGTTGCGTAAGGTTTTATATTGGTGATTAGTAGCGTTAAGTCGGAAAAGCTAAAATTCCAGACAAATTGTAACATCCAGATAATTGCAATGGATTTGTCAACAACTAAAAAACATTCGTATGAAAATAATATTTTAGCAGGTATTAAAAAGATTTGTAGGTTTAGCTGTTAACATATCTAAATGTGCATATTGGTTAGATTTCTGATATTTATACCTTTACAATACTGTAACGCTCTGGACTGTTGATGTTTCATGACAAGTATGATAGTTTTTAGCACTACATAGAAAACTAAAGACTGAGCAACGTGAACTCCACTGAAAATAGGTACAATTTCGGTTTCACATGGACATCAATGTCAATGGTAGCTTCTTTTTGTTTGCTTTTTTTCAAGCCCCCTGAATGATACCAGCTTCATAGAAATCAAGAAACAATTCGGCAAGAATATGAGCACATATGGTATCCATAAAACACATTCACCAAAACAAAAAATTCCGCCCAAATATGTTGAGTAGGAAACAGTTGTGTAAGCCATAGAGAAGTCAAATGTTTTAGCAATATTGCCAAACAAAACTTCGTCGTTGCCATTATAACCAATTAAATGCTAAAATACAAAAACATTGAACATAATTCCACGAGTCCGTAATGATCTTTTGATCAAGCGGAATAGGTCGGGCCAAATCAAAGTGAAATCGATTTGGCCGGTTTAAGCTTTTGTAAGACGTTGATTAGCACCATGCTTGTGTTTGAGAAATGTACGCCAAATACGAGCTGGGGTAGCTGTTAATAAGCATGTATATCTTGTTGGGGGTGTTATTTGGTGGTCCGTTACAATGCAACATATTACTACCCCCTCCCCCATCAAATTTACCTATATCAAGCAAAACCGAATTGGCTATACTTCGGTCATTCTAAAGAGCTCAGTGTCAGGGTTATGGTCACTTTCAACAATATTTCAGCTATTTCAGATAGTTGATGTTATATCACTACTTAACACGAATAAAGCTGTAGGTTCCGATCGTATTAGCAATCGCATGCTTAAGGAAGTAATGCACGAGGTTACACACCCACTTTGTCTATTGTTCAACAAATCTCTTCAAGTACGTAAATTCTCTAAGGACTGGAAGTTAGCCCACGTCATCCCCATATTTAAAAGCGGTGACAAATCATTGGTATCCAATAATAGAACTATTTGTACTGTTGGTAAAATTAAAAAAAAAGTAGTATGCAAATATATATTCAACTTCCTGGCTGATAACCACCAGTCAGGATTTATAGCTGGTCAGTCCACTTCACACCAACTAATCGAACTTACACATGAAATAATGCAATCCCTTGATAATCAAGAATTGATCTGCTTAATTTTTTGTGATGTCAGTAAGGCCTTTAACTACTAACTTACTGCTAAAATTAGAACGGTATGGCATTAAGGGTAGTCTTCACCGGTGGTTAGAGAGTTACATCTCGAACAGAGAACAACACGTTACTATCAAAGACAACATCTCATTGAAAGGTAATTTAAAAGCTAGGGTTCCCCAGGGGTCAATACTTGACCTTTATTGTTTTTGATATTTATTAATGACATTGCCGATGATATGCTTGGATTGTGTAGATTGTTTGCTGAAGACACGTCCGTTGGTGAAAGATAATTTGAAATTAATAATCTGAGTTCTATGGTAAACATTGATTTACAAATATTACGCATTAGGCGAAACAGTGGCTAGTCAAACTAAACCCCAAAAAAACAGAAATAGTGTACTTCAGTATCAGGCCCTATCCTCGTGATTTATACTTCTCTATAGAATGTTAAAATTAAACCTGTTGATGCTCACAAGCATATTGGTGGTACTCTCAGTGCTGATTGCAAATGGTCTAAACATATAAATAATGTTGTTGTCAAAGCATCCAGACAGATAGTCGTTCTGCGTAAGATCAAATTTAAGGTGTCTCAAAACATTTTAGAAAATATTTACATGACCTTCATTAGGCCACTTCTTGAATATTCTTGTATAGTTTGGGACAATTGTAATGTTGCCGATGCAGACAGTCTTGAGCAACTTCAATTTGAAGCTGCTAGAATCGTCACGGGTTTGACATGTTATGCAAGTTTGCATTCTTTATTTGCAGAAACTGGATGGGAAAAACTTAATACGAGACGCAAAATCAGAAAGTTGTCACTTTTTTATAGCATAGTTAAGGGTGATACCCCCGATTATTTAAGTGATTTGCTGCCGCGGACTGTCAATCAGGCAAACAACTACAACTTACGAAATGCAAATAATTTCACTATTCCACGGTGTCGTTTAGCCCTATTTCAAAATTCATTTTTTTCAGCCACTATTCATCTCTGGAATAATTTACCCCAATATATCAGAGATTCACCTACTAACTGCATTTTAAAATCTAGATTAAAGACTTACTACAGCCACCCAGCAAAACCTCCAAAATATTTTTCGTTGGCTCACGTCTGGCCAGTATTCTACATACACGTTTAAGGCAAAATCTGATCGACTCTTGTTATTGTAACTGTGATAATTATGTGGAAAACAATGAACACTACTTCTTACACTGTAAATTGTTTGTAAATCAGAGAAATGTAATGTGGAACAATATTAGAGATTTTGGGTTAGATATATCTATTAATAATATATTGTATGGAAATCCAGATTCTGACAGTTATGTCACCTGCACACTTTTCGCAGCTGTTCACAGATACATAATGGACACTAAAAGATTTGTCTAATATTTACTCATTCCTAATTCGTCCGACGGCAACGACTCAATATCAATGTCTCTTCCAGTATTATGTCATTTTTCTCAAATAATTTTGAAAGAAATAATGTTATGTTTTTGTAATATATTGTCTTTTTAATGATTTATATGTAACGGAGAAGACCATTGTCTATTATTGTTTGACAATAAAATATGCTTAAAGTAAAATAAAGTATTTCAGCTATATCGTGGCGGTCGGTGGTTTTTGTTGGTGGAAAAAACCGGAGTACCCGCAGAAAACCACCGACCTACCGCAAGTTACTGACAAACTTTATCACCTAATGTTGTATCGAGTCTACATCGCCCGAGTGGGATTCGAAATCACAACTTCAGTGGTGATAGGCACTGATTGCATAGATAGTTGTTAATCCAGCTACCATACGATCACGACCACAATGGGCCCTCTTTCATTTTAAGAGCTCTATACTAGTACATGTAAACTTTAGAATAAAAATACACTTAAGCACAACAACATTAGATAACACATTGTGTAATTTGTTTTTAGAACTAGTAAATACAAATCGCTTAATCTTTATATTACATTCACTTGTTATTGTTTTGAACAAATCGGGTGTATGATCGTTGAATGGAATTGAAGAGTTATTTTAATGCTCTTTCTTAAATCCGTAAAGCGTTTAAACATGTATTACACAATCAAATAACAATCAAATTCATGTATATATTGCACATGTCCTTGTATTCGATTATAAAAAATACCTTACGAAATCAACAAACTATGTTTGCTTTTCGAATTATAAAATGTCATGAACCCGTTAATGATAAATCAAATGCCAAAAGGTAAACTGAATTTATTTTTCTTTCAGAAATGCTTGTACAGTACATGTATCATTCTGTGGCTAAGAGTAAAGTTCAGCGAATACATATGCTTGGCGCTTAAATGTTCAATATATGTGTACTTTTGCAAGACCAGGCCCGTATGCATAAAGCTACTTAAGTTAAGATTTTCCTTAGAAAACACTTAAGTTAAGATAACTCCGCCCCATTTACTTAAGTGGTATGCGTAATATTGCTTAAACTAAGAATTTCCTTAGCAAAATCTTAGTTTTAAATAGCTCCGCCCCTCCCACTTAAGTGGTATGCATAAAGCTCCTTAGAATAAAAATACGGTATCTTAAATATGTAAAATGCAGCGACTTCGAACCAATTAACAACGAAATAATAAAACATACAACTTTTGTTTGGCAACATGTAATGAGGCTTGTTTAGGGTATATGGGAATACTGGCTATTGGCCCTTTTAATTAATGGGATATTGGATATTTGTGTAAATAATCAATCGCGGGGATATGGGGTATTCAAATTGAATTTTAGGGATATCTTATGGGGTATTCAAATTGAATTTTAGGGATATCTTAAATTATTTTATGCTTATAATTACAGGAATGTTTGTGTCAAATCTTCAGGGGATACGAGATATTTGTACCCCCTTTAAATAAGCCTCTGTAATTGCCTCGCCTTACAGGGCTTGTGAATTATGAATTCCAGTGTCGAAAGAAACCTGTTTTTGCGGTAGCACATATATTGTCCTATTTTTTGTGTATTTCCTTAATGTATCTTTTTACGGAATTCCCGGCATTTATTATGTTTGCAATTTCCTGCCATGCCCTATTTTTGCCCCCAGAAGTTATCGACGAGGAAAACTTTCCTTTCAAAATAACTTTTCTCTTCTCGTGCTCCCCCAGCAATACAACTTTTTCTCTATCTGTCCAATTTGGCTTCCGTTAAGACATTTTTTATTTTCAACAGTCACGAATAGTAACATTCAAACACACCTGACCTTGAATGTTTATCCGCACCAAGTAATTAAAGCGTGCATTATCTATCTATTGAAAAATTAAAGCGAAATTACCAAGGATGAGTAAATATGATATTAAACGGTAAATGGAGAAGAGTTCCAATAATTTCCACTTAAGGTTTCCTTAGTTAAGTCCAAAATTAAGGAATTATGTGCATACTACTTAATATTATCACTTAACTAAGGGATTCCTTAGTGGAATCTTAGTTTAAGAAATACTTAAATGGGCATTATCTGCCAAAATCGTAAATTTTTGTTACCCATAACAACTATCAGATATGATTGATGCCTTAATAAAATGTGCTTCTGTAACTTATAAATGTTATGAAATGTACGCGCATCGGGGGAAAAAGGTGCAACTGCTCGTGTTTTGAGATCGATCAAGAAATGGACGCCATCTTATTAATTATCGGCATTGTTTACGGAGTTTGCCGAATTGTCATTAAATCAGTATAACAATGCACTTATTTCTTATTTTCTCTGAATCTGCTTTTAGTCGGCGTTAATTACGGACAAAGAACCATGCAAATTTGCAGTTAATAAGCGACAAAATACAAATTATTCGTTTTTACCTGTCACTAGAAAGGTCAGTTGCATACGGGGAAAGCAAAGTCAAATTATTTGCTTGCAAGGAAATAATAAATCGATGGTAATTTTCGTTCTCAAAAGGCGAAAAGTGGTACGATAAGCTGTTTAATGTGAAATATTTAGCTTTATTTCATCATTTTAAAGCTATTTACCAATTTCCAAAACATATAATTTTTTGGGTCAAAGTCGTAGCTAATGCCTCTTTAAGTTAAGATGTTTTATGCATACGGGCCCCAGATCATTATGAAGATAGTATTATCAAGAATGATTAGTACAGTATATCAGGTGATTATTGGAGAATATGGTAAAACTGCAGTAGAATTGATACACTTATTCATTCCAAGTGCAATTTATTTAGTTATCAGACAGAAAATTTTTGAGATATCGAGGTATGACCCTGGCCAGTACATACACTTGTTTAACCCCGTCTCTTTTGATTGAAGTGCTTATATCAAGCCAGAAAAGTGAGCTGTCATTTACATATGTGTTAGGGTATCGGTTTTGTCTCTGTTTTTACGATTTCCGAATATATTGCGGAGGTATTCCGAAGGTGTGGTGTTTTTTATTTTGTATTTCATTGCGAATACTGATCCATTTAAGGTTCATTGAACAATATTGATCAATTCATGAATAATGCGCGTTCAATGTCGTTTCCAGCATTATATCAGTTATATACTGGTGGTTAGTTTTATTCGTGGATGACAGTTATGTACCGGGAGGAAACACGAACTTTCAGAACGTAATATACCTCTTCACATCCGGTAAACTTTAGCAGTGATTGATAGGCACGGATTATAAGTTTTTCAACATTTGCTTAAATATAGATTATCGTTGGAGATCTATTTATCAAGAGGTGAGCGTTATGATCCCCTTAACCGGCTGAAACCCGCCACATTTGTATGCCTGTCCCAAGCCAAGACCTTGATTTCCAATGTCATATTTCGCTTGTCTTTTTTGCGTTCGATGAGTAAAAGTAAGCGGTGATTGTTCGTTTTGCTGATATTTGTGAAATTGTTGACCATCACTGTTTAAACTTTCATAATAGGCATATATACATTCAACTACAATACGAAAGCGACCACGAGGGCATATTTCATCAACCATTAGCAGTGATCTGACAATCGATTCTTTAGTTGATTGATACCACGAGGTATATGAAATAGTTTCTCTACTCATACTGATGGTACATTCACTGCAAAAAGGGCACCCACTAGTTGTGGTTAGTTGAATGTTAAAAAATGTTTAACATCATGTGAGACGTAATTCATCATTTTTCATGACAACAGCAAGTTTATATACAATACCTCATGTAGGTATACAGTTGACACCGGGATGACCACAGGTACAGATGTTTATATTGACAAGAAAACAAATAGTAGAAATCTAATTTAATGCGCGCGGTGCGTTTCTGAAATAACCTTCATCAGGTACGCAGAGTCAAAAAACTTGAATGCCAAATAATTTAAAAGTCTTTGGGAACAATAAACTAAAGGGCCTAAACACAACAGACTAAACCAGCTACGGTTATCTATGTTCGGAGGTAATACAATGGGATGCTTCAGATAATGCTACTTTGTAAGTGACTACCAACGACCAACCCTAACAATTGTTGGTAAGGAAGAACTGCTACAGATCTTAGTTACAATCTTATGGTAGATTTAGATCTAGCTATACAAGCAGTGAATATCCCCGAACATGGTTGACTTTCGCATGTGTCAAGGTGGGTTCGATACAGCTTTACGTAATAGTTACTCAGTAATTTGTGATAGGTTGCGTTTTTTTTCCTGACATTGCCATTTTATCCACCAATATAACTGAAAGTCAAGACGTAATTATAATATTGTGGAAAGTTGTGTTAGCCCCTGTAGCAAGAAATTTGGCCCATTTCTTTAGTCGGCTTCCTTATTGATATTACTCAAAATAATTGTACATGTACATGCAGTTTTTTTTTCAGAATGTACACTGGTAACGGTTCATATCAGCACACAGAACTGTCTCATACGTCTCCAGATGGTGGATAGGGAGAGCTGTCAGGTTAGAATACAGAAAGCCTGATCATGGATCATAGTGTGTGTCATTGTTATAGAGTATCTGGCGCTTTGGATTTTTTTATGTGATTTTTAGATTTTTGGTGTTTAACGTCACTTTCAGCAATATTTCAGCTACATCATGGCGACCAGTTTTAGTGGTAGACGAAGCCGGAGTACCCGGAGAGAACCACCGACCACGGGCAAGCAACTGGTAAACTTGATCACTTGCGGCTGCGAGTCGAGTGCAACATTTTTTGTAATTTACAAAACCGGGAGCGAACCTGGCTCTTTGGATGATTACTCACATTTAGATTTAGAGAAAGAGTATGCACATTGTAGCAGCTATAAAGGGCTTATTGTTTCGACCTTACCCAACTCCTCATTTCTGCGTACAAAGTTGAGCAACTAACAGTCAATCATCACAACAGCAAAATTAATATTGTCAACGAAAGATAACTCGTGCTCACTTTAGGGAACACTATATTGGAAACACTATACTCAAAGCGTCGTAATGTATAAAATGTAACGGAATTAGTGACTTTGATCATGCGTTTCTGTAACACATTTAAATAAGTGTTTAGATTTTATACAAGATATGTTATATAAAGAATGTCATTTAGATACATGTTTACAATTTGATGTTGTGAGTTTGAATCTCGATCAGGGCGAGGTGTGCAACATTATGTGATTAAGTTTGTTGGTGACTTGCTACAGGTCGGTGGTTTTCTCTGGGTCCTCCGGTTTCCTCCATCAATAAAACTGACCGCCAAAATATAACTGAACTATTGCTGAAAGTGGCGTTAAACACCATCAACCCCCCCCCCAAAAAGCAATTTGAATCACTCTGTCTATTTTTTGTTTTCTGTCCTTATGTTTTTTCTTTGCTTGTTTTCTATATGTAATCAAGCAAAAACAATTTATCATATACCTTTAATTCATTGTTCGTTGTCACACGATACTTTTAATCACGATCATTTGTGTTCTTTATTTAAGAGGGCACTCTGCGCAAACAAACACAAATAACGTAAGTAAGACATGAGCCATACTACAAACAACTGGAGGTAAAGACGATTCGAAGAGCGTGAAATGAAAATATGTTTAAAAAAGTGCTAAGAAAGGAACGTTTCTTGTTTCTCATTATGGCGTTAATTTATTCTATGTTATCATTTCTGAATGTGAGATAATGCAAATATACAATAAGCTGGTACAGTGGAACTTGTGCAATCCGACACCTGAGTTTTCCGACATCCTGTGACATACGACACAAATTTATAGTCCCAAAGTATTTCTGTTAACTAAAATAAAACCTGAGTTTTCCGACATCTTGTATAATCTGACACATTTCCCTGGTTCCTTGTTGTGTCAGATTAGACAGGTTCCACTGTATATACGATATATAACACTCGGTCATCACCGATTCATAATTTTATAATGTATGCTAAGTTCGTACATGACTTTCACATTACTGACCTCTTGGTAGAAGATCCAGTATCACTACAAACACAAAAACAATACATATGATAGACGCAGCGACGAAACCCATGCTTTGTGATGATCTACGATGATCACTAGCGCTGGTCTTTTGGCGTTTAGTAGATGATAGGGCTTCTTTGTCAACAGTGAGTATCTTCTTCAATTCAGCAACTTTAAAAGCTAATTCATCATATAACGTCTTATTGGTATATGTTATTTTATCACATACACATTCTTTGCATAAATTATTAGCACTAGCTAATAAGGTGTATTGTGTGGAGACTGAAAAAAAAATCACATACATAATTGATATAATGTTAGGAAAAACTGCGTCAGTTTACAGAAATAAAAGATAAG
Organism: Bathymodiolus septemdierum; assembly: GCA_963383655.1. Taxonomy (NCBI): domain Eukaryota; kingdom Metazoa; phylum Mollusca; class Bivalvia; order Mytilida; family Modiolidae; genus Bathymodiolus; species Bathymodiolus septemdierum. The sequence continues at coordinate 80,399,417 of OY726518.1, forward strand.
ATTTAAGACGTCACATTACATCCAATATATACATCAAATAGAAAATAATTAAGGATCTCATCCAATTGTCTACATGTTATTCATTCGCGTTGTATTTGTGTATGAACTCTCAAATTCATGCAGGCATATTCCTTGAATAATTCTCATAGTTTGACTATGATAATAATAATAATAATAATTCGAACTCTGATCCATATTTTATGAAAATATGACTCAATTCATTTTCCCACCCTCAATAAGAGATTAGAATAGTCTTACCTAAGACGTTGTATCAGCCAAATGAGTTTCGAGTTTTAAAAAATTACTCCAACAAACTGACGGACAGAAGACTAATCCTGTTTGCCTGGTTATGAAAAAATTACCCATACCAGACTTCGACTTGGAGTAGTTTAAAATGATAATTTACTAACCTAATGTTTGTACAGTGATATAACCCCACCAGGAAGGTGGGTCGTCATGTATTTGTGTGTTAGTGGTATAACCCCACCAGGAAGGTGAGTCGTCATGTATTTGTGTGTTAGTGATATAACCCCACCAGGAAGGTGAGTCGTCATGTATTTGTGCGTTAGTGGCATAACCCCACCAGGAAGGTGAGTCGTCAGGTATTTGTGTGTTAGTGGCATAACCCCACCAGGAAGGTGAGTCGTCATGCATTTGTGTTAGTGATATAACCCCACCAGGAAGGTGCGTCGTCATGTATTTATGTGTTAGTGGTATAACCTCACCAGGAAGGTGAGTCGTCATGTATTTGTGTGTTAGTGATATAACCGAACCAGGAAGGTGAGTCGTCATGTATTTATGTGTTAGTGGTATCACCCCACCAGGAAGGTAAATCGTCATGTATTTGTGTGTTAGTGGTATCACCCCACCAGGAAGGTGAGTCGTCATGTATTTATGTGTTAGTGGTATCACCCCACCAGGAAGGTGAGTCGTCATGTATTTATGTGTTAGTGGTATAACCCCACCAGGAAGGTGAGTCGTCATGTATTTGTGTGTTAGTGATATAACCGAACCAGGAAGGTGAGTCGTCATGTATTTATGTGTTAGTGGTATCACCCCACCATGAAGGTGAGTCGTCATGTATTTGTGTGTTAGTGGTATAGCTCCACCAGGAAGGTGAGTCGTCATGTATTTGTGTGTTAGTGTTATAACCCCACCAGGAAGGTGAGCCGTCATATATTTGTGTGTTAGTGGTATAACCCCACCAGAAAGGTGAGTCGTCATATATTTGTGTATTAGTGATATAACCCCACCAGGATGGTGAGTCGTCATGTATTTGTGTGTTAGTGACATAACCCCACCAGGAAGGTGAGTCGTCATGAATTTGTGTGTTAGTGGTATAACCCCACCAGCAAGGTGAGTCCTCATGTATTTCTGTGTTAGTGATATAACCCCACCAGGAAGGTGAGTCGCCATGTATTTGTGTTAGTGGTATCACCCCACCAGGAAGGTGAGTCGTCATGTATTTGTGCGTTAGTGATATAACCCCACCAGGAAGGTGAGTCGTCATGTATTTGTGTGTTAGTGGTATCACCCACCAGGAAGGTGAGTGGTCATGTATTGGTGTGTTAGTGGTATCACCCCATCAGGAAGGTGAGTCGTCATGTATTTGTGTGTTAGTGGTATAACCCCACCAGGAAGGTGAGTCGTCATGTATTTGTGTGTTAGTGGTATCATCCCACCAGGAAGGTGAGTCTTCATATATTTGTGTGTTAGTGGTATAACCCCACCAGGCAGGTGAGTCGTGATGTATTTGTGTGTTAGTGGTATAACCCCACCAGGAAGGTGAGTCGTCATGTATTTGTGTGTTAGTGGTATCACCCCACCAGGAAGGTGAGTCGTCATATATTTGTGTGTTAGTGGTATAACCCCACCAGAAAGGTGAGTCGTCATGTATTTGCGTGTTAGTGGTATCACCCCACCAGGAAGGTCAGTCGTCATGTATTTGTGTGTTAGTGATATAACCCCACCAGGAAGGTGAGTCGTCATGTATTTGTGTGTTAGTGGTATCACCCCACCAGGAAGGTGAGTCGTCATGTATTAGTGGTATCACCTCACCAGGAAGGTGAGTCGTCATGTATTTGTGCGTTAGTGATATAACCCCACCAGGAAGGTGAGTCGTCATGTATTTGTGTGTTAGTGGTATAACCCCACCAGAAAGGTGAGTCGTCATGTATTTGCGTGTTAGTGGTATCACCCCACCAGGAAGGTCAGTCGTCATGTATTTGTGTGTTAGTGATATAACCCCACCAGGAAGGTGAGTCGTCATGTATTTGTGTGTTAGTGGTATCACCCCACCAGGAAGGTGAGTCGTCATGTATTAGTGGTATCACCTCACCAGGAAGGTGAGTCGTCATGTATTTGTGCGTTAGTGATATAACCCCACCAGGAAGGTGAGTCGTCATGTATTTGTGTGTTAGTGGTATAACCCCACCAGAAAGATGAGTAGTCATGTATTTGCGTGTTAGTGGTATCACCCCACCAGGAAGGTCAGTCGTCATGTATTTGTGTGTTAGTGATATAACCCCACCAGGAAGGTGAGTCGTCATGTATTTGTGTGTTAGTGGTATCACCCCACCAGGAAGGTGAGTCGTCATGTATTAGTGGTATCACCCCACCAGGAAGGTGAGTCGTTATGTATTTGTGCGTTAGTGATATAACCCCACCAGGAAGGTGAGTCGTCATGTATTTGTGTGTTAGTGGTATAACCTCACCAGGAAGGTGAGTCGTCATGTATTTGTGTGTTAGTGATATAACCGAACCAGGAAGGTGAGTCGTCATGTATTTGTGTGTTAGTGATATAACCCCACCAGGAAGGTGAGTCGTCATGTATTTGTGTGTTAGTGGTATCACCCCACCAGGAAGGTGAGTCGTCATGTATTAGTGGTATCACCCCACCAGGAAGGTGAGTCGTCATGTATTTGTGCGTTAGTGATATAACCCAACCAGGAAGGTGAGTCGTCATGTATTTGTGTGTTAGTGGTATAACCTCACCAGGAAGGTGAGTCGTCATGTATTTGTGTGTTAGTGGTATCACCCCACCAGGAAGGTGAGTCGTCATGTATTAGTGGTATAACCCCACCAGGAAGGTGAGTCGTCATGTATTTGTGTGTTAGTGATATAACCCACCAGGAAGGTGAGTCGTCATGTATTAGTGTGTTAGTGGTATAACCCCACCAGGAAGGTGAGTCGTCATGTATTTGTGTGTTAGTGATATAACCCACCAGGAAGGTGAGTCGTCATGTATTAGTGTGTTAGTGGTATACCAGGAAGGTGAGTCGTCATGTATTTGTGTGTTAGTGATATAACCCACCAGGAAGGTGAGTCGTCATGTATTTGTGTGTTAGTCGTCATGTATTTGTGTGTTAGTGATATAACCCATCAGGAAGGTGAGTCGTCATGTATTTGTGTGTTGGTCGTCATGTATTTGTGTTAGTGATATAACCCATCAGGAAGGTGAGTCGTCATGTATTTGTGTGTTGGTCGTCATGTATTTGTGTTAGTGATATAACCCATCAGGAAGGTGAGTCGTCATGTATTTGTGTGTTGGTCGTCATGTATTTGTGTGTTAGTGATATAACCCACCAGGAAGGTGAGTCGTCATGTATTTGTGTGTTAGTGGTATCGATTGTGCTCCTTTCTACGATTTTCTAATGGATTTTAGAACTGTTCCGACAGTGTAGTATTTTTATATTTCTTGTCATATCACCATTTGAGGTATAAGTTAAGTGCTACTAACAAGACATCCTTACCAAGTGGTATGCTGCTGCTGGTCTGTGGCATAGAAGTCGTTATATTTACTGTACTTTTGATTTGTTGACATACGACACCGTACTCATGACCGCAAGGCATAAATTGCCAGTTTCCGGATGAGTTTATCGCCATGCAGGAGTCTTCCTGGAATACATCTGTAACTGGAATTGTATATCTACGTTTTTTATTAAAATGTTACACATTTTGCATGGAAAAAAACTTGCTGAGGATTATAACGAGCAACAATTTGTTAGTGGCTGTTTGAAATTCAAAATTGGCGGGCCCTACCTATAATCTTCCTTTTTTCTGTGACAATCATAACACGATTTATTTTTCTTTTCTAATTATATATTTCCTGTTCACGTCATAGGGTTCAGAAATCGACAGAGGCTTACACTGTACATATATTTAATACAGTCTAAATGTGTAATACCACTATACCCAGGAACCAGTCGAAAAGGATAAAGTAGTACGTAAATACAAAATGAATTCCTACATTGTTAGATAAAAAATAAACCCTATTAGATACTGCAAAATACTGAAAGCTCAAACAGATTGTATTTAACATAGAATGTTATGGAGAATTCTTTAGTGGTATTACCCTTAAATTGACCATCTCGTATAGAGTTATAGGGTCATTAAACTCCCTGATCTACTGATATGTGAACGTCTGAACTTCATCAAAACGAACCATCATATACTCCTCCTGTAAGCTCAAACTCCAAACTATAATTTAATTATCACAGATTTCAATAATTTTCTGCGTGTACACTGACAATTTAAGGTATTCTAATGAATTTGATAGTCGGAAGGGAAAAGCATTCCGTTCCAAATAATTCCGCTTTTTATTGTGATATTATTATTATTTGACATCTTGACATTAGCAAGTGTGAAGACCGACAGCTCTATGTAACAGCTTGTCTAGGCTGAACGTTTCAAATCAGAGCGTACATATAAGATTTATTGGCGAGTTTAAAGACCGACAGTTCTGTGTAATATATTGTCTAGGCTGAATATTTCAAAGCATAACGTGCATGTATAAAGTTATCGAGGGGTCGTCGTGGTCGTGATAATATGCTAGTTTATTCATAGCTACCTATGCACTCAATTGCTATCACCATCAACGTTGTGAGTTCGAATCCCGCTCAGGCGAAGTGTACTCGATAAAACAGTATGCGATCAAGCTTGAAGTGACTTGTGGCAGGTCGGTGGTTTTCTCTGGTTGGTTTCCTCCACTAATAAAACTGCCCGCCACCATATTACTGAAATATTGTTGAAAATGGCGTTAAACATCATAACCCCAACCCTTTATAGTCATCGAATAGCATTGCATTACATCAAACGTCTAATAGTTAATTACCAAACGTCCCTGGTGAGAGCAATATTGATCCGTCCAGCCACCTATAAACCCCTTCCTCATCCCTGTCGCTTAGACCAATCCAAACTCTTAGGATTTTCTTCCTCCAAAATATGTAATGTCTAACAATACATGAAAAAAGTAATTAAAAGGTTCAATTAAGAGACTGTATATTACAAATCAAGTACATAGTAATATATACACTCCGACAAAAGTTAAGCACCACCCTATATTTTTATCGATATTTTTTTTTACATCAATACTGTTAAAACAATAAAATAGATATCACCATTTTTCTTACACTTCTTAAAACACTACACCAAGGGCTCTAACATTACCTATCTACGAAGTATTTATCATCCTGAAAGACGTGACTATGACATGGCAAACATGGCGTTCAAAACAGGCGCTGGAAAAACGTAACACCAGTTTGTCTTTGATGGAAGTTTTTAACATTGCATTAAAATGGAGAGTCTTCAGATTTGAAGAACTTTTAAATGCATCTATTGTGCGTATGTGTAAGGCATAACAATCAATAACGAGTATATCCATCGCATTTCTTGTGAAGTTATGTAACACGCCTCGTCATGCTTCGCACAAGACGCCTAAGCCGTTCTTGGGGGAACTGTTGCCACTCCTGTAAGATAGCAGTCATTAATTCGTCAATATTTTGACATTTTGGATTGCGTTGGTTAATTTGTCGGCCAATAAAGTCCTATACATGCTTTATAGGGTTCATGTCTGGCGACATCACAGGCCATGGAATTGTCTGAACAGCCTCTTGCTGTAAAAAATGTTGTACAATTCGGGCTCTATGTGGCCTAGCGTTGTCGTCCATGAACATTGGCCTGTCAGCCAACGCATGATTGTCGAAATGGGGGACTACCCGTGGAGGAGCACATTGTTACGGTATTTTTGGCCTGTCAGATTACCATCAAGTCCAACTTACAGTCAAAGGAAAAACAACCCCAGACAGTTACACCCCATCCCCAAAAGCAGTTGTGTCCAAAATGTGATTGTCCTGAAATGAAGTTTTTCGTTGGCGCCAAACCCTTGCACGACCGTCGGTAGGGCGTAGCAAAAAACGACTTTCATCAGACCAGTGGACCCGTCTCCATGTGCGAATAGTCCACCCCAAATGATCATGTGACTAGTCAAATCGAGCATGGGGATGACGTAATTTCAACTGTGGACGTTTTATGGGTCGTCACGCTCGCATTCCCTGATGGTGGAGGCGTCTGATTACAGTGCGTGTGCTAATGTGGCCTCCAAACGCTAAATTACCACGAAGTGCACCAGCTGTACTGAACGGCCATTGCCGTACCCTTCTGAGTATGAGCCGGTCCTCTCTCGGCGTCGTTTTGCGAGGTCTACCTGCACGTGGACGGTCAGTAACATTCCCCATTTGACGAAAACGCTGCATCAGTCGTACAATGAAGGAATGGTTAACCCTGAAGTGGTCTGCCACCCTTCTATGGCTAAGACCACCGTTATGCATGCCAACAGCTTGCCACCTTTCTGGTATGGTTAATTTTCGCCGCACCATACCAAACCAAAAGAAAATGAAACTTAAAACTCTACACAAAATAAATTAGCTTTCGTTCGCAAACACAAATGTTGAAAAGTACACGTGGCACTTTACACACCCTGTCATATACACATGAATAAAAATCGATCAATAACCTGTTTCACAGGTAAGTATATGTGTACAGGTAACGAAAACAGCAAACCGATTTGAAATAAGTTCATTATTAGAAGATATTATTGAAACAAGTCAGGTGGTGCTTAACTTTTGTCGGACTATATATATTATATTATTCACACCTAATACAATGTCTAGAACAAAAATACAACACTATACAATGAAACCTTTCTAAATCGAATTTAATTTCGGTCAACGTATGTGGTCTGAATAGACAGGTTTTCGGTTTATATAAGTTAAATTAACAAATATTACTATACATGTATTAGGAATAAAGTTAATTTTATACAGGATATCGATTGATTTAATGTTCGATTTAGACAGGATTCAATGTATGTCTGACTCACCATCATAAAGAACCAGCATAACAGGTAATAAACCCATTCTTATCAAATTGTTAAAAAAATGTATTCATTTACTATTTTAATGATGTAACGGCTGTATAATTTATATACAATCTTGCATAACGGTATAATACCATCAAAAGGAAGCAACGAAAAAAAATCACAATTTGACTTTTGATAATACACATATATCATAGAATAATCAAGGCTAGATTCGTCTTTTAGTTACATTTGTTGCGGTCTTTTTGATGTTTTATTTCATTTGATCTTGCTTAGGCTCTTTGGTTTTTACATACTCCCAAAGACTTTTAGTTGAATTTGGCTTTCTAATAATGTAATTTAATAAAACTCGGTTCAATCTCGCTCAGGCATAGGTAACATTAGCTGATTTTAGTTATCTTGTTTAAGTCTTTTGGTCTATTTGCTCTCTAAGACTTTGAAATTATTTGGTCTTCCAATCTTTCGACTACCGATGAAGATCATTCCAGTAACGCATCGTGTGCAGTAAATTAGATAACTATGTATTTATTAGTCCTGTAAATCAGGATTGTGATTCTGTGTTTAAATACTCGGTCTTGTCATTTCATGCTAAACCCTCCCTAAGTGCATCCTCTGGTTGTGTAGGACGGAATGTATGCACTTAATTCATCCTAAGGGTTAGGCATTAGAGAATACGTCGATTAGGAGAAAAACAATTGGGTCATTTGAACGTACGACAGCTTTCTACATGTGGAAGCCAATGACTCGTTGCAATACGAAATTTTCCGTCCATAGCCACTCTCAACCCATTTACGTGTTTCAATAAAAACATACATCCATTGTACCATTCCATTGTAATTTGATCAGCTACATAATTTATTGTTGGTAAATTACTTTCGCTATGCATATACAAATTTGTGATATAATATAAATATAGATTATTACATGGCATCTTTTATATAATACCCTTTATCAGGCCTAGGTCATGATATCAGCCCGAGAGCCGATAGACTCAAGGGATGATATATCAACGAGGGTTGATAAAGGGTATGATATGAAAAATGACATGCTATAATATGGTTATCATATACTTCAACAGAGGAAATAACTGATTTGTACCAAAATGTAAATTAGTCATCTTGGCTAGAATTAAATACATGTATATAGTTATAGAACAAGAAAATTATTGTTTTAATATACAAATCCAATAAATGCACGTTTTTTTTTTATCACTTTCAATATCATAGGAGAGAAATTGGTAGTTAATAACTTTCTGTGCAAATATTTTTCTAAAAAAACTCAATATTTTATTACAGGGTAAAATTTTAGCTTTATCAACTATAAGTATATGATAAACCCAAATTACTTTCACCTTTGCATTATCTGACGCACTGCTTCCATGTCAAGCTTTGTCTTTGGCATCATTACAACAGCATCTTTGTTGATATGTGTACAATAGTGCACTGCATCAATCCATGTCTGAGCATATTCAATTAAATAAAAACATCTCTCGGAACTATAAATCCAACCTTCTGTTGTAGGGCACGCTTCCGATGATAACGCAAAAAGAATAACAATGTATTATACATTGTATATTATATTCACTTGCTACTATAATCATAAGTTATCTGGATAACTTTTAAAATAACATTTAGTACAAAAACCACTAATCTAAAAGGACATGGATGTAAATGATCATGAGAGACAATCCAACTTTACACTCGGACACATTTACAGTCGTAATAGTGCCTTCAACAATCAGCAGAACACTTCTAAAATAAATGTGAAACAGCCTCTAGCAAAATAAATGTGAAAAAGCCTCTAGCAAAATAAATGTGAAACAGCCTCTAGCCTGCAGTTGACCGGTTCTCCTTACTACTGTCGAAAAACGCCACAGCTGCTGTAATAGGCCGCCCCCACCCAAAGGCAATATTCTGTCAAATATGCTTTGCTTACAATTATTTGACGAACATCACACTGGTAACCTTACGGTCATTGTACAGTCAATAAAGGACATCTGCATATAGCAAATCGCCCTCACTTTCCTCAATAATGAATTGTGAATATAATATCAACCTGTATATAAAGGGCAACTGCTCATATAGGGCACATATTCAAGGTACCTTTGAGTGCCCTTTATATACAGATTGGACTGTATATGACTGACGGGCTACGAGATATTTGATCTAACAATTGGAATTTGTTGTGGTCACTTATTGACGAGTTTACAGCGAAGCCAGCTAGTACTGAATGCAAATTGTTATTATCCATGTAATGTAATGTACATTACATCGTTGAGTTAGGCGAGTTATACCCGATACAACATTATGTGATAAAGTTTGTCAGTGACTAGTGGTAGGTCAGTGGTTTTCTCCGGGTATTCCGGTTTCCTCCACCAATAGAAGTGACAGCCACGATATAACTGAATTATTGTTGAAAGAGGCGTTAAACACCTTAACCCTAACCCTATAATGGAAACGACTTATGAACATATCTCAAAGTGTGAGAGGAACACTATCATACCGATGTTACTGCTCTTATATGATCTGTGTTATTATGTAGTGTACACGGAATATTAAAAGGTTACTTAGCAGGGACAATCTTCTATACACTGCCATCAGTACAAGATAGAAAGACAAGCACTGAAATACAACATGCAACCACTATGCGACATTGACCCCCAAAAAATTACATGTTTTATCCTTATCCAAGACATACTCACAAGTTCCGGAAGCAGTATTTAGCTGACAAATAGTGGCGACGGTTCTGTTGCAAAACGCATCATTCCATCCGAAATGTGAAGGATATCTAATCATGATACAGTCTTCACCGACTAGTTTGTTTGTGGATCTCTGAAGATTGTTTGGTTCCCCTATATACACAGATATGTTTAAATAATATTATTCAGTGCACACGATGCGTTTTGGAAAAATCTCCATCAAGAACATGCACAATCAAAAGATTGGAAAGGCAATTAAATTAAAAGGTTTTGGCATCAAGAAAATCCATGGGCATATACAGGATAATAAAAGAAATCGGTTTATTTTACTTATGATTGATAAAGATGAACTTAAGTTTTAATAATAACTATGCTATTTATGAACTGTTAATTTCAATGATAAATATATCCTATGAGCCATATCAGTGCCGACAAATAACTAATGGGTGGATAATGTTGTCATGGACTAATAATCCACCAACTGAGGTATTGACCCTGGTAGTAATAGAAGTCAAAGCGTAAATGATATCTACATTTTTTTTTATTATTATCACTGGGTCGATACCTCTGCTGGTGGACTATTAGTCCCCGAGTGTATCATCCGCCCAGTATTCAGTGCTTTGAATAGACATGGTTTATTAGATATATTTATTACCGAATTATTAAGAAAACTAAGGTTCTCCTCCCTCAACCATAGGTGCCTTTAGCCGACTTTGGCTATCCTGGTTGGGCCCTTTGGTTTTATTGCTTCCAAAACGTTAAATTATTGTGTTTTCCAATCTTTCTATTTTGAGCGTACCCGATGAAGACTATTCCAGAAACGCGTCGTGCGTACTTAATTTGATATCTATATTTTTATTGTAAATAAATCATATAAATTGTTGACATTGTAGAATGTCTGACAAATGTAAGCAGCATCTACGCAGTCGATTAAAACATGTTTCAATGAATAATTGGAATCACACGGAATGCATTCCAGTCGTTCCTCATTCTTTAGCAAATAACTGTGAGTAATTCTACAATGATCTATGCGACCGTTGGTCAACACTACTTAATATTTCCGATTTTGACCTTAAGAACAGGGAGTCTTGCCAACAAAGGAATGTATTTCGTGCAATTTGTCATGAATGTGCTGGTCCCAGCTGTCTCGCTATATTTCATTATATAAGGTTTCAAATCACTAAATGGTATAGAACAGTTGGATATAGGATCATCCAATGCGTCCTTGGCTTCCTGGTCGGAGACTGTGTTTCCATGGATATCTATCTAACTAGTGATCCATGTGAAAAATGACATTTTACCAATAGCAACAAAGCTTTTATAAATTTCAACTATTTTTAAACTGAAAGGGCTTAGAGTTTTACAACTCTCAATTGCCAAAAGATGCAACGAACTTCAAAGCAAGAAGTATTGCATTAGCTTCTGCACTGAAGATCGAACTGGCAGATGGTAATCAAAGAGAATAGACCTGATGTTAAATTTTGACATTATAAATTTCCACACCATGATAGTAATATACCACATGCTACCGCATATGAATGTTTTTATTTCACACCTCATGTGTAGCGCTCGATTTTGCAGTTTGTGTTCAGATCTTCAAAGCCACCGTCATCTGAGTACTAAACAAATAAAACGGAATGAATTGGATTCATAGAATCGTATTAATAACTTGTCTGCTATCAGTTGAATCAGATATGATGTAATTTTGCATAGATCTACAAATTGTAAAAAAGATGACCACAAATTCAGATAGCCATGCATTGGATTTTTATTCTGTCCGTCTTTCATTCATAATGAAAATATGTATGTCCAAAAATATGTATTTTCATAGTTTATCATCTTTTTGCTGTTATTGAAGAAATCTCATTGTTTCTAATAAAAACGTAAAAGTCAAATTTAGTGGCCACGACTCGTTTCTGGAAAAACCTTCATCGGGTATGCTCAAAATCAAAATATTGGGAAGCAAGATAATTTAAAAAAAACATCGGTCGTTATTTCTGTTGTTTACTAGTTATATGAAGAATGCCATGGCTTACAAAAATACATATGAACTTTGAATTCGCGACAACAAAGAGTAACACCCCCGAAAAAATGTGTTTGTACATTCCTTCAAAAAGATGTATCTGATCAAATGGAAATAAATGAATGGAATTTCTTATGTACGTACAAAACTGAATTATCGTACTACCTGTGATCCAAAATGATGCTGGTTGTTTATATTCGGATCCGTCCGACCATTCAAAACTGCTGTTGCTCTCTATGAATCGGAGACCAGTCCATATTGTACGAACATGTAAAAGCTGACTGATATTAAATATGCTATGTAAGAATTAATATCGATATATAATGATATAATATATATATATATATAATATTATGTGTGAGTGATTGTTGTTTAACGACAACTCAGCAATTTTAAAGCTATATCATGGCGAGAACAAGTCAATGTTTAAAGAGATGATGTGGTCCGCTTTGTACTAGATCAACACGCTTAGTTGGATTTGTATAGTGCTAGTCCATTGAAACAACAGTCCGCGGATAGACATGTTGCCCCACTCGGACACATGATCCTGATTCTGACCCAGCCAGTCTTTGTTCTTACTCCTTAATACTGCATGCTTAGCAGAGAAGCAACACATACCAATTTTATAGTCTTTGGTTTTGATCCGATCGGGGCTCAAACCTACGATCTACAAGAACTGTCGTGGCCGTATGGTAGTTCGATTTACAACTACATGTGCAAGCAATGCCAATCATCACTAAAGTTGTGAGTTCGAATCCGTTAATGGCGAGGAGTACCCGATACAACATAAGTGATAAAGTTTGCCAGTTGTTTTGTATATATAATAAATATGATATATTATTTTGTTCATGAACATATGTTTTGTTGTTGATAATATTACATCATCTGTGAAAATAGGTAATCAAAAATAGGTCAAGTTGTTTTACAAGTTTTTAATTTCGACCTTGAGTTTTGATATGGTCAAGATATTTCTGCATATTGTTTATGTAAACAATAAACAAGATCACACTATGGAACACTGTAGAATTTTATCAAATTATTATATAAGGGGCAGCAAATTGGAGAGCAGCTAGTCTGAAATTTAGGATTTGTATAACAGCTGGAATTCATAGCATTGTATTTGGATATATTGACTTAGTGAAGTCACGAGACTCGAACATTGAATTATTAACAATTTCAACGGACAATATTTGGAAACTGTGTGGATTAGAACTACAGTATTTTTAATTCAACAGGAATTCATTTTCATTGGAAATGATCGAACTAGTATACCGGAAAGGAAAAGAACATTTAACTTTGAACATTGACAGGCCTGTTGTAATTTATTAATTTGATATTTGAAATTGTATATTATTAAAAAGTTATTTTTTGTTATTTTATTAAAGCATATAAACTTGATTGTTGGTTGTATATTTCTGTTACTACAATATTCTAGAAAAACTTTACGTAACACAGTGACTTGCGACAGTTCGGTGGTTTTCTCCGGGAATTCCTGAAATATTGTTCAAGCTGGCGTTCAACACAATAAACCTAAGCCCCACGATCTACCCCATATATATGTATATGTAACTGTTTTAATTCATATTACTTGTAATAGGCAAGTGAGATGTGATATACTTAGTTGTGAATCGTGTTAAAATCACTACAAACAACTACTTCGAATTCGCTTCAATCAATTAAAACGGTAATTTACCCTATGACTCATCAGTAATGTAAAATTTCTGCAAATTTTGGGTTCCGCCGCTCACCAACAGAGTTTTGTGAACTTATTCATGCATACATTGTTAAAGGTATAATGTCGTTAATTTTGGTGATTTTTTTGTCCAGATATTTTTTTACAAGGAGTACATTAAAAACATAAATTAACACTATATTTTGTATTAATCGACTTTTAAAGTGAAAAGTCTACCCATTCTCTTTTATGTTCATGAAAACCATCTCGAAAATAAATCCCTGTCTGTACGACAAAAATGTATGCCGATGGAAAACCTGCACGCGATCGTACGAGAATTTTAACTGATTCTGCTAAAAAAACAAAACAGGAAAGAAGTCTTGGCGAATTATAATAAAACAAGAATTCGCATATAGGCCACCAACATGACCGTTGAATGGAATTGAAGGAAGCGTTGAGAGTTCAAACGTATGCTAAAGTGTAAACATCAGTGCCAGTGCGCATGTAATTTGGAAACTGGGACATGCATAATTAATGATCATGGGAGACAAGCTGCACACAAAAACAACGAAAATACACGTTTTATACTCATGTTTTGAAGGGTTAACATTAACTTTCAAAGCAAAAAAAAAAACATTCAATTTTTTTTTACCAAACTCAACGACATAATACTTCTAACAACATTGTTTATTGCATTACCACACTATAATAAAAAGATAAAAATATAAATGGCAATCTGCAATTCTTTTTATGTACCATTCGGAACTGATATCGGTAGCAAAGCGAAGATTATGTTTAAAAATGGCCGGAGGTTATGACTGCACATTTATTAAAAAAAATATTTAGTGCTTACTTTCTCCTCTTTAGATTTTAGCTAATTATATCAAACTACAAATCAATTTAATCACCTTGAAAACATAACATGAACATCATAGATTGTTTTCTCATCCTCTATGGACAGAAGATCTGCATTTTCTGCATTGCACATTATACGACCGTCAGTCCAGTTGTGATGAGGTGTCATTGCAGTGATATTTGGTAGGAAATAACATTTGTCCTGTCTCAAGGCATCATCCATCAAACAATAGCCTGTGCATGAAAATGAAATTAAAGTCCGGTTATTTTAATTAATATGCATGTTTGTTATATATAGCTTCGGAAAACGCTTTGGTTTGATTTATGGGTTTAAAGCCACTTTCAACAATATTTCAGTTATATCGTCAGTTTTATTGGTGAAGGAAACCGGAGGACCCGGAGAAAACCACCGACCTGCCACAAGTCACTGACAAGCTTTATCACATACTGTTGTATCGAGTACACCTCGCCACGAACGGGGTTCGATCTCACAACTTTAACGATGATAGACACTGATTCCACAGGAAGTTGTAAATCCAACTACCATACGATCACGACCACAACGGCCTCGAAAAACGCGTTGGAATTAATATTGGACATAGGTTTAATATAGGAATGATATGTCCTTATTCCACATGCGTGTTCTACTTAATTTTGACTATCGGATGGTCAGTATATATGTCTCCAGATACTCCTCCACTGAGATAACATTGATTGTCACGATGTTAATTACATTTCGAGAGCATGAAAAATAATTATAGTGCTATATGAATGGCGGAATTAGGTCGGGGGAGTGGGGAATCGTTTCTGGTATCCAACCTCTGTATATGTTTAAAACTATTCTCAAGGAATGGTCAGACATACGAGCATTAATTAACACTCTTAAATGACTACCCCCCCCCCCCCCCCCCCTGGAAACCTTAGAAATTGCGTGGGTCGTTAATCAACCTCTACGAAGAATGATTTTGAATCAAAATTGATTACAGTAAGTTTGGAATATGCAACAATTCTTACACATTGCCTCGGGGAAAACATTACAATGTAGAACCATTACTTAAATCTTTCTATTTATTTGAATTTTAAAAATATATATGTTCTAGCGGATTGAGATTTGCTTTAACTATGAGATGTCTTAGTGAGCTAGAAATGTAATAAGGCAACTCAAAAAGTAATTTGCTCTTGCTATGTCATAGTTGAACATTAGTAGTAAAAAAAAACATTCACTGACGCACCCTAGAAAAAGCATATTGTCGAAAGTCGTCAATCAGACGAAATGGTCAAATATATACATTGTTCGTGAAACATTCTAGTTGCTACACTCCATGAAATAAATAAAGATTTTTTTTAAATACAAGATACAACAAACATTTAATCTTAATCAGATTGTAACTAGAGTAACACGACAGGTGTCACAAGTGGAGTAGGAACTTCTTACCCTTCCGGAGCACCTGAGTTCTCCCCCGATATTAGTGGGGTTTGTGTTACTCGATCTTTAGTTTTATGTGTAATGTTTTGTAGATCGTTGTTTGTCCTTTTGTCTTTTTTGTGGTATCCGTCCTTCTTCGATTTACGTATTCTGATTACCCATTTGGTATCTTCAAACTCTTCGTACATAGAAAATCTGCATTTTACTGAGTTTTGTTTTTACAAATATTTGTTTTGTAAAAATAAGCGTTTTGGACAGGACTAGGTGGTCCATGATATTACTTTATTAATGTGATTGATCCCTATGCTCAGTCAAATATATATCTAGGTAATAGCTGCAGTACTTTGATAACAAAACGACTTCCCCTGTTTTAAACGTTAATGTCTTGTTTTTCTGGATGATTAACCCAAAAGTGAAAGAGTCCTAGGCTTTTGTTAATTGTAAAGTGTAAAACGTGTGTTTAATTATTAAATTTTTGAAGATAGTCAAAAGAAACTTACCACTGGCACGTGTAATTAAATTGTTGATGAAAATCGCCGCTACAGATAATATCCGTGAATTCATGTTTTTGTCAAATGTTTTTTCTTCAGCAATAACACGTTTAAGCTGCCACAAGCATCCCGTTCTCTTTTAGTGATACCACGATATTTATTGAATAGTAATTAATGCGACGTGTTCTGTTTTACAAAAAGTATACATAATCATGATGATATATCATCAACTTGCACCGGGGAAACAGACACGATTCCATATTCAGTTACAATATGAACAAGACATCAGCTTTTGAATTTCCAAAGAATCTTAACAGTAATATGCTATGCATATTGAATAAGCATACAGATTCACAGATAATGGTCCTCTTACAGTAGTGGAATTAAAATATAATTCTTTGACATAAGTTATATTTTATGATACAATCATGTTTTAGAAATTGTAAACTTGCTTTTCCAGCTACAATTGTAAACCGACTGTAAATAATTGACAGCACCAAAGAGCTCAGTTTGATATCACGAACATCTATTGAGCCAACTGTAACATAGTCTATTGTATGAACAGAATTACATGGACTGTATTCAGGTAGATGTAATTGTTCTTCGTTCAACTAATATTATGCGTCATCATAATATGCAGGACCTATTGGCAATGTATCAAATACACTTCCGTCTTTTGACATTTATCCAAAGGAACATGGAATATTGCAAAAGGTATATTTAATTCAATGCTATTTATCATTGTGTTGCAGATCCCAACTGTCCTGCAAAAGCGTAAATATATTTAGTTGTACATGGAGTAAAATCAGTATTTTTGACATATGGAGTTAAGATTAGGATTATGGGGTATAACGGTATTTTCAACAATATTTATGTGTGGCTGTCAGTTTTATTGGTGGATGAAACCGAAGTACACGGAGAAAACCACCGATCTGCCGCAAGTCACTGACAAACTTTATCCCATAATGTTGTATCGAGGACATCTAACCATGACCGAGATTAGAACTCACAACTTTAGTGGTGACAGGCACTGATTTCATAGGTAGTTGTAAATCTAAATACCTTACGATCGCGACCACCAACAAGTCTATTCATCAGTTAGAATAAGATACATGTATGAGAGAGAATGTATGTATATGAACATTTCTTACATTAAAACACTTGCAAATGGAACAATAACAAAGAGAATGAAGAAAACACAATCTAGAGAGATTACCATAGTAACTTGTCAACATTCATTGTTCTATGATTTATTGATTGCTGTTTAACATCAACTGGGCAGCATTACATATATATTCACGACGAAAACAAGATTACAAACAATAAATAATATAGACAATAATGTTGGAATGTGATTGTACTAGGGGCGACGTTTAGATTGTTCCAAGTAAAAAAGATACAACGTATTTTTCTATACTCCAGTCCTCATCGACCACTTCTAATATAATATCTCACTAGAATATGTACACACAGATCGAAAGTGGCGTTCACCATACAGGGACACTCATTTACGTCTCACCCTAAGGGCAAGTTTAAAGTTGATACGTCTGGGGTATATAAGTATGGTACTTTCGGAGGAATTGTGCGCTGTGGAGAAACTAACACAAGGTTCCCTCGAGGGTATACGTACCAACCAGTACATCAACAAGTCTTAGTACCTCTTTGTCATGACAAATTGTTTTTGAATAATTTATAAACGTTCTGTGTATATCCTTTTAAAATGTGATTTTTGTAGTAAATGTGCTTTGGTTATTCGAGTTAAACGGCACTTTCGAAAAAAAGAATAATATTTCTGTGATATCGTCGCTGTTGATGTTATTATTAAAGAGGAGTATGTGTAGAAAGAATATAACCCCATCACAGTAGGTACTAAAGCTCATAAATTTTGTTTTACCATACGAATAGTATTACTTAGTCTTTCTTTCTTTGATTTTAACGCCACAATATAGCTGAAATATTGTTAAAGTTGGCGGTAAACACCAATCAATCAATCAATTTTTGATTTAAGTTTTATTTATTTTCAGCATTGTCATAACAGAGAGACTTTTAATACCTTCCCATGCAGCTACGCCTACCCCTTTTCCTACCAGATACGCATTTCTACGTCTACTCCTTTCCCCCTCAGATACGCATTTCTACGCATCTGGACATTAGGCATCTGAAAACTATTCAAGATACGTAAAGCATTTAAAAAAAATTGAAACTAAATATTGACGCTCCCTTTACGTGTGGATGCTTGTCTTTACGGTACACCGGCATCATAAATATTCATGAGTTACACACATGTTTGCAGACAACAACAACACAAAATAGCGGCCGCGACAGGTCCAACGTGTGTGACGTTAGGGATGACAATATGACTTCACCATCGGATCTAGGAAAGAATGAAGATTCAATAGACGGTAGACGAATGCTGCATCAGATATTGATGTTCCAGTTAACGACGAAGAAGAAGATAATGCATTAGAAGATGTCGATGAGCCGGGTCCGGGAGATGTTGTCAATAATTACCACTACGATATGGTCAAAGACTCAAGCCGACCGAAACACCACGGTAAATATATTATAACAGATAAAAGTAGAATACTAGAAACTTATAAATTTGGAGGTTAAAACAATATAAATATGACTTGGTGCCACTAGTGAGTGTCCGAAGTGAAGTGTTTCCGAGCAAATTGGACGCCATGTTGATTTGTGTGTCAATAAGAGACCGATTTTCAAAAATAAATCCGGAAGCTATCTCTGAACCAATATTTTTCATGTGTGGTTTTATATTTGCAGAAACATTTCAATTTTACAAAACCGGTTGAACATAATCTAAAAAACGTCGAAATCTGAACGTAAATATAAATGTTTACATAACAGTGTGTTTATACCCGCTTACCGCTATTCAGTGAAAGATGCTCAGCCAGATAATCAATAGTCTGGACCTTTCTCTAAAGGTATGTCGCCAGAGTTTCAATGGACAAGCAACAATAGCTCGCAGAAATCATTGGATGATCGGGTCATATTTTCTGACTTGTAATCAAAATAGATCGAAA
This sequence comes from Bathymodiolus septemdierum, assembly GCA_963383655.1. Taxonomy (NCBI): domain Eukaryota; kingdom Metazoa; phylum Mollusca; class Bivalvia; order Mytilida; family Modiolidae; genus Bathymodiolus; species Bathymodiolus septemdierum. Next base: position 80,418,779 of record OY726518.1, read on the forward strand.
GAGTTATTGAACGTTGTGTGGTATTTGGCTAGGGATATTTCACAAAGTCGTAGCAAAACAAAAAAATGCTATTTACCGACGTATTGTTCCATCAATTGATAAAATAACGGTCTAGCACTTGGAGGATAACCATATACGGTAAGTAACAAAACTTATTCTATTAGATAGTTACTTTCTAGCAGAGTTACCACTGCTTTAATTTTAATCAAAACATTTAGTAGTGTAGCGTTATGTATCATCGTGTAGACATTGACAGTCGCTCATGTTAAGTTCACGCCACGATATAGCTGAAAGTTGGCGTTATCCACCAATCAATCAATCAATCAATCATCAATCATTTACATCCATATCCTTGTTAACTGAGATTTGTTCGAGAGATGAGAGAAAATGACGATTTGATAAGTTCTTATTTTTGTCATTTGGTGTTCCAAATACAATATATTTCAGATCATATTACATATAACTATGATATGTTAAAATAAAACCTTTATGACTAGGATGCAATATTACAAAACACATCGAAGAAGATCGTAGGTTCTATACCCTGTCGACTAAAATTGCTTCTCCGCTAAGCACACATGATAAAGGGGTTATGCCAAAGACCAACACGGTCGAAGTCAAGATGTTATCGACTGGAGCAATGTGTTTTCTGTTGTGTCAGTAGGCTAGATCTGTCGAAAGCTACCTCATGAATATATTTTCCCATCTTACTGACAATTGTTCTTAATTTTTTTGAAATTTCCTAATAAACGTTTAAGAAAGGACTACATGTTCAGACTTTTTTTTTCTAACTAATTGGTTGGCCCTTTTTGCTCCGTAAAATATATATGGTAATACACGCAGTACTTTGGATAACAAAATAAATTGCCTGTATTAAATATTTGAGGCTTCTTTTTCCGGATGAGCACTTAAGTGAAAGAGTTGGGGGCACTAGTAGTGAACAACATGTATTTAATTATTAAATTTCTGCAGGTAGACAAAAGAACCTTACCACTGTCATGTGTTATTAAATTGTTTATGAAAATCGCAGCTATAGATAATATCCATGAATTCATGTTTTTGTCATATATGTCTTTTCTTCAACAATAATATGAATAACACATTAAAATTTCAAGCAGCATCTCGTTATTATTTTATGATAACAGAATTGGCATTGATGACGCATGAATGTGGTGAGTTCTGTTTTAAAAAGGTGTACATGATCATGATGATATATTGTCAATTTATACTGAGGAAACAAACTCGATGCCATATATTTGGCTATAATATGAACAGACATCAATTTGAATTTCAACATATTTGAACATTAAAAGGTCATACATATTGAAGGCGCATTCAGTTGTATAAGCAATTACTACATGTGAAATGAGCAACAATTATATACATGTAATATATTTTGTCATTTTTAAATATACCATTTTAGATATTCATTTGGTATTATTATGCAAATTGTTTTGACGGTTGTTGGAGACAATAATATGGAGATTTTTATGAAGCTACTTTAAGCAACAATTACTTCAAGTTCAAGAGAGACGCCTGGGCACTGAACTCTATTTGCCATTGGCTATGTCTGTAGAAGATTTTAAATCTGTAGTTGCAAATACTCTACCTCCAGAAACTCCTATACCTAACACAGAAACACTTCGACTACAGTTTATGCCATCAAACTCATTTCAGAAAATTGCTTTGAAATACACAAGACGTTTTAATGTTAAGTTTCGAATACATAATAGGATGGTTGGAGTCAACCACACAGATGGTAAATATGTTGCAACAATGTTTAGATACTTGAAAGAATTTTGTATGAAGTTTAAGGAAGAGACTGTGTTTTTTTGTCTATATGACAAGGCTATAGTGCCAGTTGGTGAACCTGGGATTCCAATATCTACAGTAGTATTTGGTTTGTGCCTAATCATGCGAGTGCAACTCCTTCCAAACTAGATGGATCATGTGTAGATTTGTAAATTTAGCTATGACCAATTATATACTAGTTATGCTCTCTTGCACTTACGAGCTGAGGTACTGCCCGAATTCAGTTGAAATACACAATGAAATATTGAAAAAATAAAACAAAATTCGCTCGCACTCAAAACTGAGAAAATTGGAAGCGAAAAACAAAACAAAATATCGCTCGCTCGCACCTCTTTTTAAGGACAAAATGCCAAAGAACTACTAATTAATTTGGTGTGGCCAAACAATATAGCCATTGAATATTTGGTCATACAAAATGACGAAAATTTTGACCCACAATTTAATACAGAATTTATGCACATGCAGCAAGATGAAGTGCAACAATTCATTGATATGCAACAGAACAAAAAACATTCTTAAAAATGAAAAAGGAGGTCAAGGAAATGCAACAAATATCCCACGAGGAATTAGATATGTTACTTGCAAGTTTTATCCCCACAATACGAAAATAAGATGGATACGAATATGAATCCTCTATTCTCCGTAGCATCGACAGGAAACTTCTAAGGCATACATACGACACAGCATTATAAGTAGTTGTAATGATGATGCCTTTAATTCGACAAGACAGGCACTAAAAGTGGCAAAAAACAAACAACTAAAACAACAAGGAAAAGGTAACAAGCCCAATATAGTTTAGCCCTTAACATAGGACGAGATAGACCAACTATAAGAAGCAAAACTTCTAGGCAACAGTTCACCAGCGGCAATGCTTAACACTGTGTGGTTGAACAACACGATTCACTTCGGAATTCGAGGTTCTTATAAACATCATAATTTGAGGTAGATGAAAACAAAAACCAGAATGCTAAGAATATAAAATTATAAATGTATGTTTTCATAAAAAAATCTAACAACTATTGAATTAATCAGTACTTCTAAAGTCTTTTTCGTCTGTTTATATTCTCATCAATCCACTCAAACACAACAACATTATATTACTGTAGCACTACAATGCATTAGTCCTGTGATGTTGATGTGTAAACTATTGTCCATTTCTTTACAATTGTCTTCCAATGAAAATGTGGTGCAATGTAAATTATTGATCGAGTAATTATAAAATATCCATATTTATCTCAAATGTAGGAAATAATTCGGATTACGTCACTGGTTATCGAGTAGTACAATGGAAATCCTGTAATGCCAAACATGTCGACCTATTAATGATCAACTAAAATACATATATAAATATATATTTAGTGGTTCTGTTTCCCTATGTCAACAAACTTCTGAAATCGTCCATTATCTGACGTAGAAGATTTTGCATTGTTCCCATGTCTTAAACTACTACAATATTATAAAATCAGTTTTCAGTAATAATATACACTCCAGATTTAAAGTATGAAATTCCATGTCACAAGGCTATCCATCCAAATTGATTCCGAATATATAACTTCCCAAGTCGAAGACCCTTGAAACTAGATATTCAACAACTTCTACCGTTCTCAATTTATCTGTGTGTAATGTATCATAGCTTTGTTGAGCGCTCTGTCATGGTCCAAAACACTCCACGTGCTATTTTATTTGTTGGGATACGCAAAAAGTATAAAAATAACATCAATATAACATAACCACTATTGCATTCTGAATATAAATCATGCGTAACCGAACAACACAGTAAATCATGAATGCGTGTTAGTCTATAAGTGAATTATCATTGTTCTTCCGTCAATTGCGATTTATTTTTGATATTCAGAATGCAATAGTAGAAATACTGTTTATAGCATAGATATTACACTTGAGTAAATAAGATGTTTAAAAAAGGAACTTGTTTTTCTTTGTTGGACACTCAATTTTACGATTGTGACAACATTGATACTGTGATGATTTTTATTTCACTGTTATCTAAGCATTACATTCATTGCATCTTCATGCGTTTATAAATAAAACTGATATATTTACAGTTATTCCTTAATTAGGTAACTAACACTTGTAAACAAAAGTTATCTTGAAAATTTTTAAATCTTAAAATGTATTTCAGATGGGGAGACATTAACCTACATATTGCATCTGATGGAACAAAATACTTGGAAATGAATGAAAGACAAACTAAAACGGGTGAAAATATCAATGATGCAAGAGAAGTGTCCCAAAAATGTATAAAAGTATTGGAAAGCGTGATCCAGTTGCACTGTTTCTACCTTATTCTGAGAAAAGGCCATCCAAAGTGTGTGGAAATGATCCTTTTTATCTTGCGCACAGAAACATACCACTTAGTGACACAAAGTCTAATTTATGGTTCTTACGTCATAGAGTTGGTGCTAAAAATTGTCTGGGTTAATGAAGGTCATGAAGGAAAAAAAGGGGAGGGGGGTGGACAAGAAAAAGTGCTATTGGACAAATACAAACGTCTGACTAATAATCACAGTGCTCGCAAATATCTGATACATTAATTTTTTTGTGTTTAAGAACCTGAAATCTAACAACCAGTACTTTTTTTTCTCAAACTATGATTTCACGTTTTAATCTTCTTCCTCATCGTCACTTTCACTATCTCTTTCTGATAGAGTCTCTCTTTGATTCATGCTTTGGCAATATAAGCATCTGTGCATGATAAATCTTGTGACCTACAAGAACAAAGTTTTGTGGCGCAGATAGTTTTACATCCACAACTAATGAGCAACATCAATGCCTCATGGCTGCTTGTCCATCCAGTTAACAGACAACATATTTTTCTTCCATCCTTGTTTTTCAGATGATATATCGACTGACAGGCGCGTTTCCAAACTGCTGCCTGGAAATATGCTCTTTGTGTGTTTCTGCATAGCGTCTTTTGTAGGTGATAGCTAACGCGCTGGGTGTTTTTTTTTGATAATCAAAACAAAAGGAATCGTACCTCATTAATATCACCAATTGACGGAAAAGCGTAGACAGCACATAGGAATTGTTCACATCAAGGAGGATGCCGTTTGGAATGTTAGAACTATCACCTACTCTACAAAGTGTTTGGCGAACCTATACTAGTTCGATTGAACCAGTAAGGTATTTTAGCAGTACAGCCAGACCTACACGTTCAGGGGTTTGTACCTTACAACGTGTGACATCGTAAATGAGGTCCTGTGTAAATGATACAACACGCATATTGGTTGCCTCTGACATTTCAACCTCTAAGTCTGAAATGGGTCGATCTGATTGGTCCTCAGTCAGAACCAAGTTAATAAAATTATACAACAAATTCGGCATGGTCACATATTACTCATTTATAAAGCTAACAGTCGGAGGAAAGGGTACTGACAATTTGGCTTCTGACAAAGTCAATCTCCGGATCGCTTTTGCTGTATAATACACATGTCTGTCTAGCTCATCAACATTTGCCTTTTCTTTTAAGAGATCTGACACTTCCAAATCGCTATATTTGTTCTGCTTCATAGATTCTAAAGTGCTCCAATGATCTGCCACCGTCAAAATGAAAGTTTGTTTCCGAAGCGTTTTTCTAGCCTTTTTGCAAATACCAGGACTTGTAATTTGAGGCCTCAATGCCTTCTTCACTAAGCTGACGAAACCGAGAATAAGTTCTAACATAGTTACCATTTTCAATACTTTCAAAACATTTGTTTCAATTTCGGAAGCTAAAGTATCAAAAGATCTGTCAAATATTACTAATTCCTCATTACCTTATATATTTTCCAAGTTCTCATTAACTTTGTAAAGACACCTTGTCAGTTTTTTGTAGCATGTTTTGTGATATAAAATACATAACCCGATTCCAATCTTTTCGCGGGAAAACTGTCATTTTTCGCAGCTCTCTTCAACGAGGAAACGCTGTCTTTGGTCAAACATTGGCGTAGTTGTTCCCGGGATTTGCTATCATATAGTTACTTGTCTTCTAAGCAAATAACACATTTTGAACTACCATATGTTCTAGGTAATTTGGCTGGTTTATTTGTGACTGGTACTTTCACATTGTCGTCCATTTTGCCTTTCAGTGGATACTTCAGATTACGCTTGCTAGTGCAAGTTAGATAACATCGCCTGTGGTACCCACCCCTTGGACCAGCACTCCAGTAGTATTTTAGAAGATTGTGAGCAAGGTCATTTCTTATTTCGGCTGCTTTTCTAAACAAGTCTATCCCCCCAAAAAATTGAAAGATCGCTAGTTTGACCAGTACTGTGACAAAGACACTCTTTCCAGTTTCTCTGTTTCTCATTTGTATTTTCTTTGTGAAGTATAAGTTCACTGTTGCTCATTGTGAGCAAAGTATTGCGCTATAGAGACAAAGATAACAAAGTATGTAACAGATATTTGTTTTTAACAACAATAATATTTTATTCAAACGCTTGTTACAACCAACTTCATAAGCCCAAGCTTCTTATTAAACAATATATATATATAATATAAATATAGAGAAATTTGCGACACAATTATATTAAAATAATTCATATTCAAATAGTTTACAAATAATTCTGTAGTCTTTTTATTAATAAAAAAAAAAAAATGTACCAACAAGGGAAAATTACGAAAAACCTCAAAAATAACAACAAGGTATAAAAAAAATTAAACAATTAAAAAATACAGAAAAAACAACCCTCCTAAATAACAAAATACCCTCAAAAAGTAAATATGAAAATATATCACCAAAAACGCAATCACAAATGAACAATTAACAAATGAAAAATCAATACAATTAACCTCAAAAAGTCTAATATAAATGACAATCACGTGGCAAATCAATAAACAAAATGTGCAACAACAATAGAAACAAGTGTACATATATAAAAAATAACAAGAAAAGCTATAAAACTAGTCTACTGACATCAATGATCAATAAGAAAAATTAAATGAGAAAATACAAATCAAACGCACTCCAACTAAAGCGAAGTCAAACAGACCCAAAACAAATAAACCACTAATTGATTACATTCTGTTGATAATGATCTAAATATTTATCTAGATTGACAAAATGAAGAATTTGTGTTGTACAAAACCATCAAATTAACATAAAAAGCCCAGAAAGCGAAAGAAAATTTAAATCAATTTGTAATATGAAACCGTATCGGTTATAACTCGAAAATCCGGAAATATTTAGCTCAATGGTTAAATTCTTTAAAAAGCGCATTTTGAAAGAATTAATAGTTGCAAAAATATTCAAATGTAACGATTAAATCGATTCTGATGTATTCGTGATTATTTGACATGTTTTACGATTTATCCCGTGCAATCATGTGTATAATAATTAAAAACATGTTATTTTAAGCACAAATAGACTACTTTTCTGAGAACGGATATCTCTTATGAAAATGCGTTTTCTTTCAAAGGCTATGGCGAATTATGCTATTTTTATACTTGCACCAAACATATATAATCCAATATTGAACATCAAAGCGGTGATATGTATGAAACGTCATACAAACTATTGAACTCCACAACATAAGCACACGAGTGGGTAGAAAAAGCTGAATTTATACTATTTTCCGCGTTTTGAATTTTAGTATAACACATGGAAATCGACAATTTAAATATCAAACTTTAATTTCTTGCAATAAAAAAGCGGTCTACAGGGGTATCACACAAACTTTGTTATTAGAGGCTTTTTTCTGACTTTTTTTGTAATTTGTTTATTTTTGAAAAAGGAATAAACATGTAATGTATACATTCCATTACCAATTATATATTGTTTATATATTGTTTTGACACTCATCACACATATACTAATTTCATTTTCCTTGATAAATACATCTCTATTTTAACCATGCACATTTGCTAATGCTACTTCAAGAGGCTGCCATTTCATGTTGAAACAGTCACCAACTACAGACGGTGATAAGGAAAGTGCAGAGTACTTTTCCATTTTTATTTCAGAATTTAGATATTGTAACCCTGCATTCAAGTTTGGTAACATATCCTTTAACTTGCATATATACAAGTAATATTTGAAAATAAGTATACAATTCGGAACAGGTAGATCACTTAAACTGTACATTTCCCAAAATAATACCTTTTGGAGTCAAGTTTACATTGCTTCCATCTATATTTTTTAGGAAGTCCATTATTGAAAACCAAAAGTTTTTTGTTACATTACAGTCCCCCAAAAAGTGTTGATAAGTTCCTTTTGCTTCATTGCAAAAGGAACATAGTTCAGTTTCTTTTATCTTACACTTAAAGAGATAGGGATTTAAAGCAAGAACTCTATGAATTAATTTATATTGGAAACATGACAATTTATTATTTTTTGATAATGAAAAGGACTCTGAAAAGATAAGACCCCATTCGATTTCTTCTATATCAAACTCATTTCACCACTTATTAATAATATTTACAGGTACAACTGTGTTTTTATCAATAAACTGTCAATAGAAATATTTACAGGATTTTGGGTCAATCTGTAACTGATGAATAAACCTATTATCCTTATATATTAAATTGTGACATGTATTGATCAAGTGCCTCCAATGTCTTGGAATTGCACTTATAATACCATACAACTCTACAAATGTGGTGTCAACATGATATGTGTCCTGAAAAATTTCATAGCTCATTATTTGTTTATTTTGATTAAGTAAGTCATTTATAATATAAATGTCATTTTCAATCCAATTCTTCATACAGGGAGATGTGTTAATATTGACTTTGATATGACTATTTAACCATATGGATTGGCTCAAGACATCATTTCCATCTGTCACTTTTTCATTTTGTAGGTTACTAAAATTGTCAAGAATGTCTTTCCAAAAAGGGTTTAAAGTGCTTGCTACTGTGTTAAGTCCTTCTTTTCCAAGTAGTAACATTTCATCCCCAACCCATTTTTCTAAAGAATCAATTAACAGCCTTTTCCAGGGAGAAAAATTTAAAGGATCTATATATTTCTTTATACATGCCATTTTAATGCTTGACAGAAAAGTTTAATATCAATCATTTTCAAACCACCATCCTCGTAACTGTTTGTTAGTATTTCCCTCTTTTAAACCTTATCCCTTTTTCCATTCCAAAGAAACTTATAAAAAGATTTTTGTATATCTTTTAATATATTGTCAGGGGGGTTTGGCAGAACTGTTAGAATTTGGATTAGAATTGGCAATGCCAGTGACTTGATAACTGTAATTGTCTCAATAAATGTTAAATCACGCCAGCACCAAGCACATAGTATCTTATTAATACTTTGAAGTTTATCTAAAAAATTAAGAAGAGTTTTGTCTGGAGAATTTAGATCAAATTTAATAGCAAAGGGTTTAAATCTACTTGTATGATTCCAAGTTATATTATTTTGGAGGAAATATTCTCCCCTCGGTCCATGTTTAGAGCCAATCCATATTGCTTGTGTTTTGTCTAAATTTACTTTTAAACCAGAACATTCTGAGAAAAGGGACAGTATATGTAATGACTTTTCTAAAGATTGAGGGTTATCATCTAAAATTAAAGACGAATCATCTGCATATTGGCTGAGGAGAAATTCGGAGTTTTCTATCTGTACTCCAGTAATATCTTTATCATTTTTTAAAGCTGCAGCGAGTAATTCTAGAACCAATATAAATAAATAAGGTGACAACGGATCCTTGACGTACACCCCTACCCAATTTGAAATAATCAGAGCCGTGTCCATTATTTATAATACAACTGCTGATATCATTATAAAAGGTTTTGATCCAAGAACAAAAAGACTCCCCAAAACCAAAAAAATGTAAAGTTTTATACAGAAAAGACCATTGCACTGTATCCAAGGCTTTTTTAAAATTTAGGAGAACCAGCAGATCAGGAATGTCATCCTCTTCCATTTTTTCTATAAGATCAAAAATCAGTCTGGTGCATTCCCCAATATATCTTCCCTTTAAAACACCCTTTTGTGTTTGACTTATTAAATCTACCAAAACTGGTTTCAGTCTATTTGAGATAGGAGCTGAACATATTTTCAAATCTACATTTAGCAGGGTAATTGGTCGCCAATTTTTTAAGGAGTATTTAGATTTTCCTTCTTTTGGAATACAGGGGATTATTCCCTGTCTTTGGCTTAGAGAACATTTTTGTTCGGAATAACTTTCATTAAAGGACTTAACTAGAATGTTTTTCACATCAAGCTAGAAAAATTTGTAGAATTCTGTTGTGAATCCATCATTTCCTGGGGATTTCATATTTTTAATGTTTTCTAAAGCTTTGAGACATTCCTTTTCTGTCAGTTCTCCCTCACACAATAGCTTTTGGTCCTCAGATATTATAAAAGGGTTCTCATCATTTAAAAAAACAGTTTTGTGCACATCATTTATTACTGGATTTGTTGAGCTATATAAATGTTTATAAAAGGATTGCTGTTCACTAAGAATATCAGAGATGTTTGTTGTTTTCTGTTCCGTCTTATGAAATTAATTTTGGAATAATCTTTTCTGTATAATGTCTTTTCTCCAAATTACAAAAATATCTTGAACACTTTTCCCCCTCTGTTCTCCATTTTGCTTTAGCACGAGTAACCATACCCCGGATTTTAATTTCCCTAATAGATTGTAGTTTGCTTTGCAAGATATCTATTTCAAATTTATATTTTTCATCTCGAGATCTCTCATAATCTTCAGTTTTCTTTTGAATAGATTTTTTTACCTCCCTTTCCTGTTCATCTCTTTGTCTTTTCTTGTATGAAGTGTGTGATATAGTCATTCCCCTTATTTTAAGGTTGATCATTTCCCATAAAAGTTGATAATTTATGGAAAAGGAACTATCTTCAAAATCGGTTTCAGTATCGGATGAATCTAAATTGTACTCATTTAATACCTCTTTTATGACATTTTTGACTTTATTGATATATTCAAAATCTGAAAGTAAACTATTGTTTAATTTCCAAACACCGTTCTCTCTTTTTTGATTGTTAAATTGTAGACATATACTGACTGGTGAATGATCCGACCTGTAAGCAATTTCAATTTCAGATTTTATAATAAAAGCTTCAAAATCAGATGAAGCCAAAAAATAATCAAGCCTACTTTGTTTTCCTCCCGGGCCTCTCCATGAGAAGCGGTGTACGTCTGGGTTTTGAATTCGCCAATTGTCATGGATATCTAATTCATTCATAATATTGAAATAATTCATAATTATTTTAATTTACATAATTGAGAGTATTCTTTTCATAGTTCTGAACCACATTCCAGTCACCCACTGAAATAATTGAAGTATTTTCACATAAAATTATATTAGAATATAGATTTGAAAAAAACTCTGGATTGTCCTCATTTGGGCCATATACTGGAACTAATGTAAATCGATAATCACTAACAGTTATATCTAAGATTATAAAATTACCATTTTTATCTTTAATATCCCTATGAACTTTGAACTCAAATGGATTTTTAAACAATATTGCTACTCCTCTACTATTACTAGCATAAGATGAAAAATATGGATCGTACCCCCATTTAGTATGCCATTGGTTTTCAACATTTTTTGTGCTATGAGTATCAATCAAAACACTAATATCATATTGACTCCGACACCTCTGAAAAATTTCTCGTCTTTTAATTTTATCTGAAAAAATACCTCTGCAGTTGGTGGATCCAATTGTTATTGACATACTATGAATATATTACACATGAAAATGGCAAACCTCCTGGACAGTAAATTGATATGTATATAAATAATACAGATTGCATGAACATATATGAATGCAAATATATAAAACAGTAGACATAACATCTACAAATAGAAAACAATATGAGTGTCATGGTATACATGTTTTCCTTTTGAGTATGTGTAGCCCCTTTTCCCTCACAACTGTTTTTTGACCCAGTACTTTTCCCATATATCATAGCCAAAAGCAAAGAAAATATCATTACCCCAATAAATAACCATACAGCAAAGATGGTATTTTCTATCCAAATAATACCGCTTCCCCAATTTCCATTCAACATCCTTAGTTTTATAAATTAGATACAATAAAAAAAAAGACATGACGTCTCAGTCTGCACACTAGGGGCAGACAAAACTTTTTTTTCTTTTTTTTTTAAATTTACCACAACTCCTTCCTCATACATAATATACAAACACATATACATAGACACACACACACATATATACATATACATATATATATACATATACACATACATACAAATATACACCCATGCACATACAATGTATATATATATATAATACATACACACATACATATGCACGTGCACGCCCATACATGCCTGAATGCATGCACATATACACATACAAACAGAAGTTGCAAGATTAGGTGTGACTTTTATGAGCCACATTTATCATATCGGGGGCAACAAATCCACTCTTTACTAGTATATAAGTGTATTTACCCAATATTCCATACTAATTTTGAATTAAAATTAAAATTTAAGGTTTTCAAACATACATACCATTTACTTATGACTAACTGAGCCGTGTAGCTCACCCCTCATTCCGTCCAGAGGAAACTTTTCACAGAACCTTCCACCGGTATCCCCAAATGGCTTTAGAGAAGGTTTTTCTAAATTGGCCAATCACAAACAAAACTACCCAAAGGATTCAGAATAGAAGATTTTTTAAAAATAGATTAACAAGAGACAAGAACCGCCCATGCCGGCCATGTCAACTAAAGGATCGGAGCGAAACGAGCAATCCTCACTGAGAACCCTCCACAGATGTCCCCCACCAAGCATCTGTTCATTTGGCTAAGCGGTTCAGTGGAAATGATTTTTCAAAGATCGACCGAACAGAAACAAGAATTCCCAACGGTAGTCATGCTTGTTAATGGATGGGGATAAGATGAGCAATCCCTACAGAGGAACCTCCATCAAGTTTCGATTAAATTGGCCAAGTGGTTTATGAATAGAATATAGAAAAAAATCAAATCGACCAACCAGAGACAAGAATACCCATGGTGGCCATGTTTGTTAACCGACGGAGATAAAATGAGCAATCTCCATAAAAGGATCTTCCATAGATGCATCCCACCAAGCCTCGACTCATTTGGCCAAGTGGTCTCAGAGAAGTAGATAAAAATGTGAAAAGTGTAAGGTTAAAAGTTAACAGTTAACAGACAACGGACATCAAGTGATGGCTAAAGCTCACATTTCCCTTGGCTTGGTGACCTAAAGAGAAAACAACCAAAAAGAAACCAAAACAGATGTGGAAAAAAATGACTTAAAAACATAATTTACTTTGTATGGACATATAAGACTTGCAGACACTATATAAAAAAGAAAAAAAATTATAAGGGCAATAAGATATCCACCCGTTTCTGTTTTGTACTATAAACATATAACAACACTTTTCCCACTTCCACAAACACGATCATTATCGAGCAACTATCAACACGTAAAAAACAGGTAAACAATACCAGATAATCAGTCTGGGTCACCGTGTTCATTGTCAATACACTTTGGGATTGATTAATTATGGTAATACCAAGCCAACGTGGACTTTCTGAAATTGTTTAAACTAAAATGTCGAACTACCTATCTGATGGGCGCAGCCATTTTGTTTTCGAATAATAAGTTTTGGACGCGGACCTCAGAGAAAACATCGATCGATATTGTATCCAGACTGACATTCCGGTATTGTTAAACAAAAAGCAAATGCAAAACAAACAAAAAAAAACCCAGAAAAAAACTAATTATAACATAAGAAGCGAATATAAATAAAGTACATATACTATCATAGTTATTTTGTTTATTCATGAAAAGTTTATCTACGACCGCTCTTTCTCTCCACTAGATCAACAAATGGTATTTCCTTCAGATACACAAGTTTGAATTTTTAATGTATACTTTCAGGCATCTCACTTCTCTCTTTCAAAAGTTCTGATCTACGCATAGCTAGCGAAGGTGGTAGATCGGGGACAATGCTATATCCCGAGCCCGGTTTCAGCTTTAGAGCTTTTTCAGACTTGGCTGATGGACTATAAGTTTTCTCAGGCATAGGTAACCTTACCTTGGCCGATATTAGCTATCCTATTTACGCCCTTTGGCTTACATTCTTACAAACATTTTTAAATTATGTTGCTTTCCAATCTTTTGATTATGAGAGTGTCTGATTAAGGTTATTCCAGTAACGCGTCATTACGTTTTTTTATTAATGGGCCAGTTCGTGTTTGTAATGAACGGTGTACGCCGGTCATGTGGCCGACGTACACCAAATAAACCGCACAAAAGAATAACACGGCGTCCATTCAACATGGCTGGCATTGGGTGCTTAGCTACAGTTGCATATGTTACAATGAACCGTATGGATTCCTCAGACGATGAAGAGGGTTCCATTGCGTTCTGTTTGAGTGCATATTTTAAAAATAAATTGAAATTAAATAATTTGTAATTAGAAGAAGAAATTTCCGATTTGACAAGTTTAAAAAGAAAGTCGCGCAACAAAGTTTCTGAATATAAATTTTGTCCTATGTATTTATTTTCTCAAAAGTTTGTCAGTCAAAACATTCTTAAACAATAAAGTTGAGCAAATAACAATCAATCATTACAATAACAAAATTGATATTGCCAACGAAAGATAACTCCGGCTCACTTTAAGTAACAAATATATTGGAAATACTACACTCAAAGCGTCGTAATGTATATAATGTAACGGAATTAGTGACTTTGAACATGTAGAAGCTGAGATATGCTACGAAAGTGTGAACGGACGGACGGACAACATAGCCAGAAATGATGGGTACTTTGCTCATTTGCATATCAAAGATGGCGACGCCGGGACGTCTGCAATTTTCATATGATCTATATTGACGATATCATTCATAACTGCATGTGTGTCATTTTCTGAACTTGAAAATGATACATTGAATCAAGCTGAATTAAATGAAATAAAAATTAATGAAAACAATTAAATATTCGAGGTTCCTGGACTAAATGAAAATCCGAGGCGACGAACCTTTTTTTGGCCTTAAGAGTCTATGTGAAAATGTCTGAAATACATGAAACTGGTGGCGTGTGACACAAAATTTAACAATGAATGACATTTGGCGACATATTTTCTGAAATTAATTTAGATTCCTCAATAATATATATAATTATATTAACAAACCTTATATTTCTAGCTTCTAAACTCGGGGTTCCCACATTAAATATAATATGATCATTTTTGCATGATCGCGATATCAAAGACATGTCTAAAATCGTTACAAAACAAAAATATTTGAATTTAGACAGAAGAAAAACTTTGCGGAAATAAACAATAACTTTTAATTTTCGAATCATTGACGAACACATTGAATTTCCGTACTATAGGCTATTTTTTGACAAATCTAATAAACGATCCATCAAGCTTGAAACTGCAGTCACGTGATCAAAATCTAATTTAAATATGATGAATATTTATGAGGAAAGTACCCTCAATTTCTGGATATGAAGTGATTGCAATATAGCCTCTATGAGTGGGGGTATAATAACGTAAATAAAACATGAGTCCTCCTACAAACAACTGGAGGTAAAGACGATTCGAAGAGCGTGAAATGAAAATATGTTTAAAAAAGTGTTAAGATAGGAACCTTTTTCGTCTGGTCATTATGGCGTTAATTTGTTCTATGTTATCATTTCTGAATGTGAGATAATGCAAATATACAATAAGATGGTATCTACGATATACGACACTCTTTCATCACCGATTCATAATCTTATAATGTATGCTAAGTTCGTACATGACTTTCACATTACTGACCTCTTGGTAGGAGATCCAGTATCACTACAAACACAAACACAATACATATGATAGACGCAGCCACGAAACCCATGCTTTGTGATGATCTACGATGATCACTAGCGCTGGTCTTTTTGCGTTTAGTAGATGATAGAGCTTCTTTGTCAACAGTGAGTATCTTCTTCAATTCAGCAACTTTAAAAGCTAATTCACCACTTAGCGTCTTATTGGTATATGTTATTTTATCACATACACATTCTTTGCATAAATCATTAGCACTAGCTAATGAGGTGTATTGTGTGGAGACTGAAAAAAAAAATCACATACATAATTGATATAATGTTAGGAAAAACTGTGTCTGTTTACAGAAATAAAAGATAAGATTTAAGACGTCATATTACAACCAATATATACATAAAATAGAAAATAATTTAGGATATCCTCCATTTGTCTACATATTATTCATTCGAGTTGTATTTGTGTATGAGCCCTCAAATTCATGCAGACACATTCCTTGAATAATTCTAATAGTTTGACTATAATAATAATAATAATAATAATTCGAACTCTGATCCATATTTTATGAAAAAATGACTCAATTCATTTTCCCACCCTCAATAAGAGACTAGAATAGTCTTCCCTAAGACGTTGTATCAGCCAAATCAGTTTCGAGTTTAAAAACATTACTCCAACAAACTGACGGACAGAAGACTAATCCTGTTTGCCTGGTTATGAAAAAATTACCCATACCAGACTTCGACTTGGAGTAGTTTAAAATGAACATTTACTAACCTAATGTTTGTACAGTGATATAACCCCACCAGGAAGGTGAGTCGTCATGTATTTGTGTGTTAGTGATATAATCCACCAGGAAGGTGAGTCGTCATGTATTTGTGTGTTAGTGGTATAACCCCACCAGAAAGCTGAGTCGTCATGTATTTGTGTGTTAGTGATATAACCCCACCAGGAAGGTGAGTCGTCATGTATTTGTGTGTTAGTGATATAACCCCACCAGGAAGGTGAGTCGTCATGTATTTGTGTGTTAGTGGTATAACCCCACCAGCAAGGTGAGTCGTCATGTATTTGTGTGTTAGTGGCATAACCCACCAGGAAGGTGAGTCGTCATGTATTTGTGTGTTAGTGATATAACCCACCAGGAAGGTGAGTGGTCATGTATTTGTGTGTTTGTGGTATAACCCCACCACGAAGTTGAGTCGTCATGTATTTGTGTGTTAGTGGTATATCCCACCAGGAAGGTGAGTCGTCATGTATTAAGTGTGTTAGTGGTATAACTCCACCAGGAAGGTGAGTCGTCATGTATTTGTGTGTTAATGGTATAACCCACCAGGAATGTGAGTCGTCATGTTTTTGTGTATTAGTGATATAACCCCACCAGGAAGGTGAGTGGTCATGTATTTGTGTGTTAGTGGTATAACCCCACCAGGAAGGTGAGTCGTCATGTATTTGTGTGTTAGTGGTATAACCCCACCAGGAAGGTGATTCGTCGTGTATTTGTGTGTTAGTGGCATTATTCCACCAGGAAGGTCAGTCGTCATGTATTTGTGTGTTAGTGGTATAACCCACCAGGAAGGTGAGTCGTCATGTATTTGTGTGTTAGTGGTATGACCCACCAGAAAGGTGAATCGTCATGTATTTGTGTTAGTGGCATAACACCACCAGGAAGGTGAGTCATCATGTATTTGTGTGTTAGTGATATCACCCCACCAGGAAGGTGAGTCGTCAAGTATTTGTGTGTTAGTGATATAACCCCACCAGGAAGGTGAGTCGTCTTGTATTTGTGTGTTAGTGGTATAGCCTCACCAGGAAGGTGAGTCGTCATGTATTTGTGTGTTAGTTATATAACCCCACCAGGAAGGTGCGTCCTCATGTATTTGTGTGTTAGTGGTATAACCCACCAGGAAGGTGAGTCCTCATGTATTTGTGGGTTAGTGATATAACCCACCAGGAAGGTGAGTTGTCATGTATTTGTGTTTTAGTGGTATAACCCACCAGGAAGGTGAGTCGTCATGTATTTGTGTGTTAGTGGCATAACCCACCAGGAAGGTGAGTCGTCATGTATTTGTGTGTTAATGATATAACACACCAGGAAGGTGAGTGGTCATGTATTTGTGTGTTTGTGGTATATCCCCACCACGAAGGTGAGTCGTCATGTATTTGTGTGTTAGTGGTATATCCCACCAGGAAGGTGAGTCGTCATGTATTAAGTGTGTTAGTGGTATAACTCCACCAGGAAGGTGAGTCGTCATGTATTTGTGTGTTAGTGGTATAACCCCACCAGGATGGTGAGTCGTCATGTATTTGTGTGTTAATGGTATAACCCACCAGGAAGGTGAGTCATGTTTTTGTGTATTAGTGATATAACCCCACCAGGAAGGTGAGTCGTCATGTATTTGTGTGTTAGTGATATCACCCCACCAGGAAGGTGAGTCGTCAAGTATTTGTGTGTTAGTGGTATAACCCCACCAAGAAGGTGAGTCGTCTTGTATTTGTGTGTTAGTGGTATAGCCTCACCAGGAAGGTGAGTCGTCATGTATTTGTGTGTTAGTGGTATAACCCCACCAGGAAGGTGAGTTGTCATGTATTTGTGTGTTAGTGGTATAACCCACCAGGAAGATGAGTCGTCATGTATTTGTGTGTTAGTGGCATAACCCACCAGGAAGGTGAGTCGTCATGTATTTGTGTGTTAGTGATATAACCCACCAGGAAGGTGAGTGGTCATCTATTTGTGTGTTTGTGGTATAACCCCACCAGGAAGGTGAGTTGTCATGTATTTGTGTGTTAGTGGTATAACCCACCAGGAAGTTGAGTCGTCATGTATTTTTGTGTTAGTGGTATATCCCACCAGGAAGGTGAGTCGTCATGTATTAAGTGTGTTAGTGGTATAACTCCACCAGGAAGGTGAGTCGTCATGTATTTGTGTGTTAATGGTATAACCCACCAGGAAGGTGAGTCGTCATGTTTTTGTGTATTATTGATATAACCCCACCAGGAAGGTGAGTCGTCATGTATTTGTGTGTTAGTGGCATTATTCCACCAGGAAGGTCAGTCGTCATGTATTTGTGTGTTAGTGATATCACCCCACCAGGAAGGTGAGTCGTCATGTATTTATGTGTTAGTGGTATCACTCCAACAGACAGGTGGGTCGTCATGTAGTTTTGTGTTAGTGGTATAACCCCACCAGGAAGGTGAGTCGTCATGTATTTGTGTGTTGGTGATATAACCCCACCAGGAAGGTGAGTCGTCATGTATTTGTGTGTTAGTGGTATAGCCTCACCAGGAAGGTGAGTCGTCGTGTATTTGTGTGTTAGTGGTATAACCCCACCAGGAAGGTGAGTCGTCATGTATTTGTGTGTTAGTGGTATATCCCACCAGGAAGGTGAGTCGTCATGTATTAAGTGTGTTAGTGGTATAACTCCACCAGGAAGGTGAGTCGTCATGTATTTGTGTGTTAGTGGTATAACCCCACCAGGAAGGTGAGTCGTCATGTATTTGTGTGTTAGTTGTATAATCCACCAGGAAGGTGAGTCGTCTTGTATTTGTGTATTAGTGATATAACCCCACCAGGAAGGTGAATCGTCATGTATTTGTGTGTTAGTGGAATAGCCCCACCAGGAAGGTGAGTCGTCATGTATTTGTGTGTTAGTGGTATAACCCCACCAGGACAGTGAGTCGTCATGTATTTGTGTGTTAGTGGCATTATTCCACCAGGAAGGTGAGTCGTCATGTATTTGTGTGTTAGTGATATCACCCGACCAGGAAGGTGAGTCGTCATGTATTTGTGTGTTAGTGGTATCACTCCAACAAGAATGTGAGTCATCATGTAGTTGTGTGTTAGTGGTATAACCCCACCAGGAAGGTGAGTCGTCATGTATTTGTGTGTTAGTGATATAACCCCACCAGGAAGGTGAGTCGTCATGTATTTGTGTGTTAGTGGTATAACCCCACCAGGAAGGTGGGTCATGTATTTATGTGTTAGTGGTAAAACCCTAACAGGAACGTGAGTCGTCATGTATTTGTGTATTAGTGGGCTCACCCCACCAACAAGGTGAGTCGTCATGTATTTGTGTGTTAGTGGTATAACCCTACCCGGAATGTGAGTCGTCATGTATTTATGTATTAGTGGTATAGCTCCACAAGGAAGGTGAGTCGTCATGTATTTGTCTTAGTGGTATTACCCCACGAGGAAGGTGAGTCGTCATGTATTTGTGCGTTAGTGGTATAGCCCCACCAGGAAGGTGAGTCGTCATGTATTTGTGTGTTAGTGGTATAACCCCACCAGGACAGTGAGTCGTCATGTATTTGTGTGTTAGTGGCATTATTCCACCAGGAAGGTGAGTCGTCATGTATTTGTGTGTTGGTGATATCACCCCACCAGGAAGGTGAGTCGTCATGTATTTGTGTGTTAGTGGTATAACCCCACCAGGAAGATGAGTCGTCATGTATTAGTTTTAGTGGTATCACCCCACCAGGAAGGTGAGTCGTCATGTATTTATGTGTTAGTGGTATCACTCCAACAAGAATGTGAGTCGTCATGTAGTTGTGTGTTAGTGGTATAACCCCACCAGGAAGGTGAGTCGTCATGTATTTGTGTTAGTGATATAACCCCACCAGGAAGGTGAATCGTCATGTATTTGTGTGTTAGTGGTATAACCCCACCAGGAAGGTGAGTCATGTATTTATGTGTTAGTGGTAAAACCCCACCAGGAAGGTGAGTCGTCATGTATTTGTGTATTAGTGGGATCACCCCACCAACAAGGTGAGTCGTCATGTAGTTGTGTGTTAGTGGTATAACCCTACCCGGAATGTGAGTCGTCATGTATTTATGTGTTAGTGGTATAGCTCCACAAGGAAGGTGAGTCGTCATGTATTTGTCTTAGTGGTATAACCCCACCAGGAAGGTGAGTCGTCATGTATTTGTGTGTTAGTGTTATAACCCCACCAGGAAGGTGAGTCGTCATGTATTAAGTGTGTTAGTGGTATAACTCCACCAGGAAGGTGAGTCGTCATGTATTTGTGTGTTAATGGTATAACCCACCAGGAAGGTGAGTCGTCATGTTTTTGTGTATTAGTGATATAACCCCACCAGGAAGGTGAGTCGTCATGTATTTGTGTGTTAGTGGCATTATTCCACCAGGAAGGTCAGTCGTCATGTATTTGTGTGTTAGTGATATCACCCCACCAGGAAGGTGAGTCGTCATGTATTTATGTGTTAGTGGTATCACTCCAACAGACAGGTGGGTCGTCATGTAGTTTTGTGTTAGTGGTATAACCCCACCAGGAAGGTGAGTCGTCATGTATTTGTGTGTTGGTGATATAACCCCACCAGGAAGGTGAGTCGTCATGTATTTGTGTGTTAGTGGTATAGCCTCACCAGGAAGGTGAGTCGTCGTGTATTTGTGTGTTAGTGGTATAACCCCACCAGGAAGGTGAGTCGTCATGTATTTGTGTGTTAGTGGTATATCCCACCAGGAAGGTGAGTCGTCATGTATTAAGTGTGTTAGTGGTATAACTCCACCAGGAAGGTGAGTCGTCATGTATTTGTGTGTTAGTGGTATAACCCCACCAGGAAGGTGAGTCGTCATGTATTTGTGTGTTAGTAGTATAATCCACCAGGAAGGTGAGTCGTCTTGTATTTGTGTATTAGTGATATAACCCAACCAGGAAGGTGAATCGTCATGTATTTGTGTGTTAGTGGAATAGCCCCACCAGGAAGGTGAGTCGTCATGTATTTGTGTGTTAGTGGTATAACCCCACCAGGACAGTGAGTCGTCATGTATTTGTGTGTTAGTGGCATTATTCCACCAGGAAGGTGAGTCGTCATGTATTTGTGTGTTAGTGATATCACCTCACCAGGAAGGTGAGTCGTCATGTATTTGTGTGTTAGTGGTATCACTCCAACAAGAATGTGAGTCATCATGTAGTTGTGTGTTAGTGGTATAACCCCACCAGGAAGGTGAGTCGTCATGTATTTGTGTGTTAGTGATATAACCCCACCAGGAAGGTGAGTCGTCATGTATTTGTGTGTTAGTGGTATAACCCCACCAGGAAGGTGGGTCATGTATTTATGTGTTAGTGGTAAAACCCTAACAGGAACGTGAGTCGTCATGTATTTGTGTATTAGTGGGCTCACCCCACCAACAAGGTGAGTCGTCATGTATTTGTGTGTTAGTGGTATAACCCTACCCGGAATGTGAGTCGTCATGTATTTATGTATTAGTGGTATAGCTCCACAAGGAAGGTGAGTCGTCATGTATTTATCTTAGTGGTATTACCCCACGAGGAAGGTGAGTCGTCATGTATTTGTGTGTTAGTGGTATAGCCCCACCAGGAAGGTGAGTCGTCATGTATTTGTGTGTTAGTGGTATAACCCCACCAGGACAGTGAGTCGTCATGTATTTGTGTGTTAGTGGCATTATTCCACCTGGAAGGTGAGTTGTCATGTATTTGTGTGTTAGTGATATCACCCCACCAGGAAGGTGAGTCGTCATGTATTTGTGTGTTAGTGGTATAACCCCACCAGGAAGATGAGTCGTCATGTATTAGTTTTAGTGGTATCACCCCACCAGGAAGGTGAGTCGTCATGTATTTATGTGTTAGTGGTATCACTCCAACAAGAATGTGAGTCGTCATGTAGTTGTGTGTTAGTGGTATAACCCCACCAGGAAGGTGAGTCGTCATGTATTTGTGTTAGTGATATAACCCCACCAGGAAGGTGAATCGTCATGTATTTGTGTGTTAGTGGTATAACCCCACCAGGAAGGTGAGTCATGTATTTATGTGTTAGTGGTAAAACCCCACCAGGAAGGTAAGTCGTCATGTATTTGTGTATTAGTGGGATCACCCCACCAACAAGGTGAGTCGTCATGTAGTTGTGTGTTAGTGGTATAACCCTACCCGAATGTGAGTCGTCATGTATTTATGTGTTAGTGGTATAGCTCCACAAGGAAGGTGAGTCGTCATGTATTTGTCTTAGTGTTATTACCCCACGAGGAAGGTGAGTCGTCATGTATTTGTGTGTTAGTGGTATAGCCCCACCAGGAAGGTGAGTCGTCATGTATTTGTGTGTTAGTGGTATAACCCCACCAGGACAGTGAGTCGTCATGTATTTGTGTGTTAGTGGCATTATTCCACCAGGAAGGTGAGTCGTCATGTATTTGTGTGTTAGTGATATCACCCCACCAGGAAGGTGAGTCGTCATGTATTTGTGTGTTAGTGGTATAACCCCACCAGGAAGATGAGTCGTCATGTATTAGTTTTAGTGGTATCACCCCACCAGGAAGGTGAGTCGTCATGTATTTATGTGTTAGTGGTATCACTCCAACAAGAATGTGAGTCGTCATGTAGTTGTGTGTTAGTGGTATAACCCCACCAGGAAGGTGAGTCGTCGTGTATTTGTGTTAGTGATATAACCCCACCAGGAAGGTGAATCGTCATGTATTTGTGTGTTAGTGGTATAACCCCACCAGGAAGGTGAGTCATGTATTTATGTGTTAGTGGTAAAACCCCACCAGGAAGGTAAGTCGTCATGTATTTGTGTATTAGTGGGATCACCCCACCAACAAGGTGAGTCGTCATGTAGTTGTGTGTTAGTGGTATAACCCTACCCGGAATGTGAGTCGTCATGTATTTATGTGTTAGTGGTATAGCTCCACAAGGAAGGTGAGTCGTCATGTATTTGTCTTAGTGGTATAACCCCACCAGGAAGGTGAGTCGTCATGTATTTGTGTGTTAGTGTTATAACCCCACCAGGAAGGTGAGTCGTCATGTATTAAGTATGTTAGTGGTATAACTCCATCAGGAAGGTGAGTCGTCATTTATTTGTGTGTTAGTGGTATAACCCCACCAGGAAGTTGAGTCGTCATGTATTTGTGTGTTAGTGGTATAACCCAGCAGGAAGGTGAGTCGTCATGTATTTGTGTATTAGTGGTATAACCCACCAGGAAGGTGAATCGTCATGTATTTGTGTGTTTGTGGCATAACCCCACCAGGAAGGTGAGTCGTCATCTATTTGTGTGTTAGTGGCATTATTCCACCAGGAAGGTGAGTCGTCATCTATTTGTATGTTAGTGGTATAACCCCACCAGGAAGGTGATTCGTCATGTATTTGTGTGTTAGTGGTATAACCCCAGCTGGAAGGTGATTCCTCATGTATTTGTGTTAGTGGCATTATTCCAACAGGAAGGTGAATCATCATGTATTAAGTGTGTTAGTGATATCACCCCACCAGGAAGGTGAGTCGTCAAGTATTTGTGTGTTAGTGGTATAACCCCACCAGGAAGGTGAGTCGTCTTGTATTTGTGTGTTAGTGGTATAGCCTCACAAGGAAGGTGAGTCGTCATGTATTTGTGTGTTAGTGGTATAACCCCACCAGGAAGGTGAGTCGTCTTGTATTTGTATGTTAGTGGTATAGCCTCACAAGGAAGGTGAGTCGTCATGTATGTATGTGTTAGTGGTATAACCCCACCAGGAAGGTGAGTCGTCATGTATTTGTGTGTTAGTGATATAACCCCACTAGGAAGGTGAGTCCTCATGTATTTGTGTGTTAGTGGTATAGCCCCACCAGGAAGGTGAGTCGTCATGTATTTGTGTGTTAGTGGTATCACTCCACCAGGAAGGTGAGTCGTCATGTAGTTGTGTGTTAGTGGCATAATCCCACCCTGAAGGTGAATCGTCATGTATTTGTGTGTTAGTGGTATAACCCCACCAGGAAGGTGAGTCGTCTTGTATTTGTGTGTTAGTGGTATAACCCACCAGGAAGGTGAGTCGTCATGTATTAAGTGTGTTAGTGGTATAACTCCATCAGGAAGGTGAGTCGTCATGTATTTGTGTGTTAGTGGTATAACCCCACCAGGAAGGTGAGTCGTCATGTATTTGTGTGTTAGTGGTATAACCCACCAGGAAGGTGAGTCGTCATGTATTTGTGTGTTAGTGGTATAACCCACCAGGAAGGTGAGTCGTCATGTATTTGTGTGTTAGTGGTATGACCCACCAGGAAGGTGAATCGTCATGTATTTGTCTGTTAGTGGCATAACCCCACCAGGAAGGTGAGTCGTCATGTATTTGTGTGTTAGTGGCATTATTCCACCAGGAAGGTGATTCGTCATGTATTTGTGTGTTAGTGGTATAACCCCAGCAGGAAGGTGATTCATCATGTATTTGTGTGTTAGTGGCATTATTCCACCAGGAAGGTGAGTCATCATGTATTTGTGTGTTAGTGATATCACCCCACCAGGAAGGTGAGTCGTCAAGTATTTGTGTGTTAGTGGTATAACCCCAACAGGAAGGTGAGTCGTCATGTATTTGTGTGTTAGTGGTATAACCCCACCAGGAAGGTGAGTCGTCATGTATTTGTGTGTTAGTGATATAACCCCACCAAGAAGGTGAGTCGTCATGTATGTGTGTTAGTGGTATAACCCACCAGGAAGGTGAGTTGTCATGTATTTGTGTGTTAGTTGTATAACCCAGCAGGAAAGTGAGTCGTCATGTATTTGTGTGTTAGTGGTATACCAGGAAGGTGAGTCGTCATGTATTTGTGTGTTAGTGGTATACCAGGAAGGTGAGTCGTCATGTATTTGTGTGTTAGTGGTATACCAGGAAGGTGAGTCGTCATGTATTTGTGTGTTAGTGGTATACCAGGAAGGTGAGTCGTCATGTATTTGTGTGTTAGTGGTATAACCCACCAGGAAGGTGAGTCGTCATGTATTTGTGTGTTAGTGATATAACCCACCAGGAAGGTGAGTCGTCATGTATTTGTGTGTTAGTGGTATACCAGGAAGGTGAGTCGTCATGTATTTGTGTGTTAGTGGTATACCAGGAAGGTGAGTCGTCATGTATTTGTGTGTTAGTGGTATACCAGGAAGGTGAGTCGTCATGTATTGTTAGTGGTATAACCCCACCAGGAAGGTGAGTCGTCATGTATTTATGTGTTAGTGGTATAACTCCACCAGGAAGGTGAGTCGTCATGTATTTGTGTGTTAGTGGTATACCAGGAAGGCGAGTCGTCATGTATTTGTGTGTTAGCGGTATACCAAGAAGGTGAGTCGTCATGTATTTGTGTGTTAGTGGTATACCAGGAAGGTGAGTCGTCATGTATTTGTGTGTTATTGGTATACCAGGAAGGTGAGTCGTCATGTATTTGTGTGTTAGTGGTATACCAGGAAGGCAAGTCGTCATGTATGTATGTGTTAGTGGTATACCAGGAAGGAGAGTCATCATGTATTTGTGTATTAGTGGTATACCAGGAAGGTGAGTCGTCATGTATTTGTGTGTTAGTGGTATACCAGGAAGGTGAGTCGTCATGCATTTGTGTGTTAGTGGTATACCAGGAAGTTGAGTCGTCATGTATTTGTGTGTTAGTCGTCATGTATTTATGTGTTAGTGGTATACCAGGAAGGTGAGTCGTCATGCATTTGTGAGTTAGTGGTATACCAGGAAGGGGAGTCGTCATGTATTTATGTGTTAGTGGTATAAGCCACGAGGAAGGTGAGTCGTCATGTATTTGTGTGTTAGTCGTCATGTATTTGTGTTAATGGTATCGATTGTGCCTCTTTCTACGATTTTCTGGTGGATTTTAGAACTGTTCCGACAGTAGTATTTTTATATTTCTTGTCATATCACCATTTGAGGTATAAGTTAAGTGCTACTAACAACACATCCTTACCAAGTGGTATGCTGCTGCTGGTCTGTGGCATAGAAGTCGTTATATTTACTGTACTTTTGATTTGTTGACATACGACACCGTACTCATGACCGCAAGGCATAAATTGCCAGTTTCCGGATGAATTTATCGCCATGCAGGAGTTTTCCTGGAATACATCTGTAACTGGAATTGTATATCTACGTTTTTAATTAGAATGTTACACATTTTGCATGGAAAAGACAACTTGCAGAGGATCATAATGAGCAAAAATTTGTTAGTGGCCATTTGAAATTCGACATTTATGGACCCTACCTATCATATTCCCTTTTTATTGTGACAATTATAACATGATTTAATTTTCCTGTTCATATTATCAGGTCATAGGGTTCAGAAATTGACAGAGGCTTACACTGTACATATATGTAATACAGCAGTCTAAAGGTGTAATACCACTAAACCCGGGAACCAGAAGGATAATGTAGTACGTAAATACGACATGAATTCTTACATTGTTAGATAAAAAAATAAACCCTATTAGATACTGCAAATTACTGAATGTCAACAGAAACCTACAGCTTTAGGGATAATTTTAAGGCCATATCTGATGACCTTGTGGTTGTAAATAAAAAAATTATTGCATTGGAATGAAACCACCTGAATTTGTGTTAAATTGAAAATGGAAGTAGGATTTTTGACGGTAGACAACTTCGGACTGTCTGTTGTTTCATATATTCCATCAAATGTATGTTGATTTTCGGAGGTAAACTTCCAATTAGGTACCCCTTCAAAGAGATATGAGTGCCACTTATACTAATCTTCAGATGAAACCTGTATGAAAGCTCAAAAAGATTGTATTTAACATAGAATGCTATGGAGAATTCTTAAGTGGTATTACTCCTAAATTGACCATCTCTTACAGAGTTATAGGGTCATTAAATTCCCTGATCTACTGATATGTGAACGTCTGAACTTCATCAAAACGAACCATCATGTACTCCTCCTGTAAGCTCAAACTCCAAACTTTTATTTAATTATCACAGATTTCAATAATTTTCTGCGTGTACACTGACAATTTAAGGTATTCTAATGAATTTCATAGTCGGAAGGGAAAAGCATTCCGTTCCAAATAATTCCGCTTTTTTATTGCGATATTATTATTATTTGACATCTTGACATTAGCGAGTGTGAAGACCGGCAGCTCTATGTAACAGTTTGTCTAGGCTGAATGTTTCAAATCAGAACGTACATACAAGATTTATTAGCGAGTTTCAAGACAGACAGCTCTTTGTAAAATATTGTCTAGGCTGAATATTTCAAATCAAAACGTGCATGTATAAAGTTATCGAGGGGTTGTCGTGGTTGTGATAACATGGTAGTTTATTTATAACTACCTATGCAATCAATTGCTATCACCACCAACGTTGTGAGTTCGAATCCCGCTCAGGCGAAGTGTACTTGATATAATAATATGCGATAAAGTTTGAAGTGACTTGTGGCAGGTCGGTGGTTTTCTCCAGGTACTCCAGTTTCCTCCACCAATAAAACTGACCACCTCGATATAACTGAAATATTGTAGAAAGTGGCGTTAAACACCATCACCCTCAACCCTTTATAGTCATCGAACAGCACTGCATTACATCAAACGTATAATAGTTAATTACCAAACGTCTCTGGAGAGAGCAATATTGATCCGTCCAGCCACCTATAAACCCCTTCCTCATCCCTGTCGCTTAGACCAATCCAAACTCTTTGGTTACTAATACTGCAAAAATATGTAATGTCTAACAAAACATGAAAAAAGTAATTAAAAGATTAAATTAACAGACTGTATATTACAAATCAAGTACATAGTACAGTTTTTGTAATATACATTATATAATTTACACGTAAAACAATGTCTGGAACAAAAATAAAACAATATACAATGAAATCTCTCTAAACTAAATTTCATTTCGGTCAACGTATGTGGTCTGAATAGACAGGTTTCTGATTCATATAAGATAAATTAACAAATATTACTATATTAGGAATAAAGTTAATTTGATACAGGATATCTATTGATTTACTGTTCGATTTAGACAGGTTTCAATGTATATGTCTGTCTAACCATCATAAAGAACCAGCATAACAGGTAATAAACTCATTTATTCTCTTATTAAAAGTTATAGATATCCGTCAATTTTTTTTATATATGTATTCATTTACTATTTTAATGATGTAACGGCTGTATAATTTATATACAATCTTGCATAACGGAATAATACCATCTAAAGGAAGCAACGCAAAAAATCACAATCCGAAGATATAAATGTCCTTGACTATTGATAATACACATATATCATAGAATAATCAAGGCTAGATTCGTCTTTTAGTTACATTTGTTGCGGTCTTTTTTGATGTTTTATTTCATTTGATCTTGCTTAGGCTCTTTGGTTTTTACATACTCCCACAGACTTTTAATTCATTTTGGCTTTCTAATAATGTAATTTAATAAAACTAAGTTCAATCTCGCTCAGGTAACATTAGCTGATTTTGGTTATCTTGTTTAAGTCTTTTGGTCTATTTGCTCTCTAAGACTTTTAAATCATTTGGCTTTCCAATCTTTCGACTACCGATGAAGATCATTCCAGTAACGCATCGTGTGCAGTAAATTAGATAACTATGTATTTATTAGTCCTGTCAATCAGGATTGTAATTCCGTGTTTAAATACTCGGTCTTGTGACTTCATGCTAAACCCTCCCTAAATTCGTCCGCTGGTTGTGTAGGACGAAATGTATGAACTTTATTCACCCCCGGGATGAGACATTAGAGAATACGTCGCGTAAGAGAAAAAAAACCCGCGTCATTTGAACGTAAGCCAGCTTTGAACATGTGGAAGCCAATGACTCGTTGCAATACGAAAGTTTTCGTCCATTACCACTTTCAACCCATTTACTTATGTCAGTTAAAACATACATCCATTGCACCATTCCATTGTAATTTGATAAGCTACATAAATTATTGTTTGTAAATTAATTTCGTTATGAATATACAAATTTGTGATATAATATAAACCCAAATTACTTTCGCCTTTTCATTAACTCTTCCACTGCCTCCATTTCATGGTTTGTTTTTGGCATCATTATAACAGCATCTTTGTTGATATTTTTACAATAGTCCACTGCATCAATCCATGCCCGATCAGATTCATTTAAATAAAAACATCTCTCGGAAATAGCAATCCAACCTTCTGTTATAGGGCACGCTTGCGATGATAAAGCAAAAAGAAAAACAATGTATTAGATATTATATTAACTACTATAATCATAAGTTATCTGTATAAATTCAAAAACAAATTAGTACAAACACCACTAGTAATAGAGGATATGGATGTAAATGAACATGAGAGACTATCCAACTTAACACATTTACAGTCGTAGTAGCACTATCAATAATTAGCATAGCTCTACTAAAATGAGTGTGAAACAGCCTTACTCATTACTACTGTCGAAAAACGATTCAGCTGTTGTAATAGCCACCCCCCCCCCACCCCCCACAAAACGCCACACTGGTAACCTTACGGTCATTGTACAATCAATACTGCCTTAAAGGACACCTGCAAATAACAAATCGACGTCATCTTCCACGGTGATGAATGGTGAATATAATTTCAACCTGTATATAAAGGGCACAGTTTCAGGTACCTTTCAGTGCCATTATATATAGTATGGACAGTATATGACTGACGGGCTACAAAATATCTGATCTAATAACTGGAATTTGTTGTTGTCATTTATTGACGAATTCTACAGCGAAGCCAGCAAGTATTGAATGCAAATCCATATAATGTAATGTACATTACATCGTTGGGTTAGGCGAGGTATACTCAATAAAACATTACGCTATAAAGTTTGTCAGTCACTTGTGGTAGGTCAGTGGTTTTCACCGGGTACCTCCACCAATAGAACTGACAGCCACGATATAACTGAAATATTGTTGAAAGAGGCGTTAAACACCTTAACCCTAACCCTATAATGGAAACGACTTATGAACATATCTCAAAGTGTGAGAGGAACACTACCATACCGATGTTACTGCTCTTATATGATCTGTGTTATTATGTAGTGTACACGGAATATTAAAAGGTTACTTAGCAGGGACAATCTTCTATACACTACCATCAGTACAAGATAGAAAGACAAGCACTGAAATACAACATGCAACCACTATGCGACATTGACCCCAAAAAATTACATGTTTTATCCTTATCCAAGACATACTCACAAGTTCCGGAAGCAGTATTTAGCTGACAAATAGTGGCGAAAGTTCTGTTGCAAAAAACATCATTCCATCCGAATCGTGAAGAAAATTTATATCTAATCATAATACAGTCTTCACCGACTAGTTTGTATGTGGATCTCGGACTATTGTTTGGTTCCCCTGTATACACAGATATGTTTAAATAATATTATTCAGTGCACACGATGCGTTTTGGAAAAATCTCCATCAAGAATATATACAATCAAAAGATTGGAAAGGCAATTAAATTAAAAGGTTTTGGCATCAAGAAAATCCAAGGGCATGTACAGGATAATAAAAGAAATCGGTTTAATGGATCAGGGCTATAAAAAGATTCGCCTTATTCGATCTCTTAAAAAGTTTACATTCCGATACCAAGATCTTGTCGAAATATATTCCGTCTCTGCAGAAAAGATTATAAACGATGGATTTTCATATAGTGAAAATGTGTAAAGATAAGGTGTCAACAAAAATGTCAAAAATATTTTTTTTATCAATGTGTGACGTAACAGTGTTTTTGACATTTACTTCACTGAGCTTGGCGCTGATTTGACAACTGTTTTACCTGTTTTGTTCAAGTATTGTTGTAAATACTGTTATAGTGACAGCCGGAAACTTTGAGCCGTAATGAAAGGGGGAGGTTTGGCGCTTTAAAATCTGATTCAACCCATCATTTCTTTAGAAATGCCTGTACCAGGTGAGGGTCATTACGGTGTTCACAGTTTTCCGGTTGTTGACTGATTTTGTCTGTTTATATACTTATGAGTTTTGACTTTCCCTTTGTAAGATTGTTCGGAATTCGTTAATTTTGTTATTACCCTTATTTACTTATGACTGATAAAGATGAACTTAAGTTTTAATAATAACTATGCTATTTATGAACTGTTAATTTCAATGATAAATATATCCTATGAACTATATCAGTGCCGACAAATAACTAATGGGTGGATAATGCTGTCATGGACTAATAATCCACCAACTGAGGTATTGACCCTGGTAGTAATAGAAGTAAAAGCGTAAATGATATCTACATTTTTTATTATTATTATCACTGGGTCGATACCTCTGCTGGTGGACTATTAGTCCCCGAGTGTATCATCCGCCCAGTATTCAGTGCTTCGGAATAGACATGGTTTATTAGATATATTTATTACCGAATTATTAAGAAAACTAAGGTTCTCCTCCCTCAACCATAGGTGCCTTTAGCCGACTTTGGCTATCCTGGTTGGGCCCTTTGGTTTTATTGCTCCCAAAACGTTAAATTATTGTGTTTTCCAATCTTTCTATTTTGAGCGTACCTGATGAAGACTATTCCAGAAACGCATCTTGCATACTTAATTTGATATCTATATTTTTATTGTAAATAAATCATATAAATTGTTGACATTGTAGAATGTCTGACAAATGTAAGCAGCATCTACGCAGTCGATTAAAACATGTTTCAATGAATAATTGGAATCACACGGAATACATTCCAGTCGTTCCTCATTCTTTAACAAATAACTGTGAGTAATTCTACAATGATCTATGCAACCGTTGGTCAAAACTGCTTAATATTTCCGATTTTGACCTTAAGAACAGGGAGTCTTGCCAACAAAGGAATGTATTTCGTGCAATTTGTCATGAATGTGCTGGTCCCAGCTGTCTCGCTATATTTCATTATATAAGGTTTCAAATCACTAAATGGTATAGAACAGTTGGATATAGGATCATCCAACGCATCCTTGGCTTCCTGGTCGAAGACTGTGTTTCCATGGATATTTATCTAACTAGGGATCCATGTGAAAAATGACATTTTACCAATAGCAACAAGGCTTTTATAAATTTCAACTATTTTTAAACTGAAAGGGCTTAGAGTTTTACATCTCTCAATTGCCAACAGGCAAGAAAGAGAATCAGAAGATGCAACGAACTTCAAAGCAAGAAGTATTGCATTAGCTTCTGCACTGAAGATCGAACTGGCAGATGGTAATCGAAGAGAATAGACCTGATGTTCAATTTTGACATTATAAATTTCCACACCATGATAGTAATGTACCACATGCTACCGCATATGAATGTTTTTATTTCACACCTCATGTGTAGCGCTCGATTTTGCAGTTTGTGTTCAGACCTTCAAAGCCACCGTCATCTGAGTACTAAACAAATAAAACGGAATGAATCGTATTGAGAGAGTCGTATTAATAACTTGTCTGCTATCAGTTGAATCAGATATGATGTGATTTTGTATAGATCTACAAATTGTAAAAAAGATGACCACAAATTCAGATAGCCATGCATTGGATTTTTATTCTGTCCGTCGTTCATTGATATTGAAAATATGTATGTCCAAAAATATGTATTTTCATAGTTTATCATCTTTTTGCTGTTATTGAAGAAATATCATTGTTTTTAATAAAAACGTAGACATCAAATTTAGTGGCCATGACGCGTTTCTGGAAAAACCTTCATTGGGTATGCTCAAAATCAAAATATTGGGAAGCAAGAAAATAAAAAAAAAACCTCGGTCGTTATTTTTGTTGTTTACTAGTTATATGAAGAATGCCATGGGTTACAAAAATACATATGAACTTTGAATTCGCGACAACAAAGAGTAACACCCCCGAAAAAATGTGTTTGTACATTCCTTCAAAAAGATGTATCTGATCAAATGGAAATAAATGAATGGAATTTCGTATGTACGTACAAAACTGAATTATCGTACTACCTGGGATCCAAAATGATGCTGGTTGTTTATACTGGGATCCGTCCGACCATTCAAAACTGCTGATGCTCTCTATGAATCGGAGACCAGTCCATATTGTAGGAACATGTAAAAGCTGACTGAAATTAAATATGCTATGTAAGAATTAATATCGATATAAAATGATATAATATATATATATATATATATATAATATTATGTGTGAGTGATTGTTGTTTAACGACAACTCAGCAATTTTAAAGCTATATCATGGCGAGAACAAGTCAATGTTTAATGAGATGATGATGTGGTCCGCTTTGTACTAGACCAACACGCTTAGTTGGATTTTTATAGTGCTAGTTCATTGAAACAACAGTCCGCGGATACACATGTTGCCCCACTCGGACACATGATCCTGATTCCGACCCAGCCAGTCTTTGTTCTTACTCCTTAATACTGCGTGCTTAGCGGAGAAGCAACAAATACCAATTTTATAGTCTTTGGTTTTGATCCGATCGGGGCTCAAACCCACAATCTACAAGAACCGTCGTGGTCGTATGGTAGTTCGATTTACAACTACATGTGCAATCAGTGCCAATCATCACTAAAGTTGTGAGTTCGAATCCGTTAATGGCGAGGAGTACCCGATACAACATATGTGATAAAGTTTGCCAGTTGTTATGTATATATAATAAATATGATATATTATTTTGTTCATGAACATATTTTTTGTTGTTGATAATATTACATCATCAGTGCAAATAGGTTATCAAAAATAGGTCAAGTTGTTTTACAAGTTTTTTATTTCGACCTTGAGTTTTGATATGTTCAAGATATTTCTGCATATTGTTTATGTAAACAATAAACAAGATCATACTATGGAACACTAAAATTTTATCAAATTATCATATAAGGGGCAGCAAATTGGAGAGCAGCTAGGATTTGTATAACAGCTGGAATTCATAGCATTGTATTTAGATATATTTACTTAGTGAAGTTACGAGACTCGAACATTGAATTATTAACAATTTCAACGGACAATATCTGGAAACTGTGTGGATTAGAACTACAGTATTTTTAATTCAACAGGAATTCATTTTCATAGGAAATGATCGAACTAATATACCGGAAAGGAAAAGAACATTTAACTTTGAACATTGACAGGCCTGTTGTAATTTATTAATTTGATATTTGAAATTGTATATTATTAAAAAGTATTTTTTTGTTATTTTATTAAAGCATAGAAACTTGATTGTTGGTTGTATATTTCTGTTACTACAATATTCTAGAAAAACTTTACCTAACACAGTGACTTGCGACAGTTCGGTGGTTTTCTTCGGGTACTCCATTTTGCTTCACCAATAAAACTGACCGCCACGAAATAACTGAAATATTGTTCAAGCTGGCGTTCAACACAATAAACCTAAGCTCCACGATCTACCCCATATATATGTATATGTAACTGTTTTAATTCATATTACTTGTAATAGGCAAGTGAGATGTGATATACTTAGTTGTGAATCGTGTTAAAAATCACTACAAAAAACTACTTCGAATTCGCTTCAATCAATTAAAACGGTAATTTACCATGATTGCAAATATCGGTACTATACCTCTCACATGACTAAATTAAATTAACTTACTGATATTCTATTTATAATTTATTTTGTTTTATAAATATATACATGTATATATAATGTCATAAATCTCATATTTACACTATGATTACCTAATAAAAAAATTCTGAAATGAATTAAGTATTTAAATTAAATTGAGAGGTAATAAATCTAGCAACATCGTACACTGGTAACACTTTTAGATAGCAACTAAGTGTATTTAAAAAAAAATAGTAGATCTCATATCAGCCAAATTGTCGATAAAATCGAATCAATTACTTATCAATAACTGAATATATGAGATTTCTGACTGCTGTTCCCTTTGAGTATTAACTGCATGCATTGTTGATTGTTGCTGTTGCCTTGTGCATGGCGAGGATCTGTATAGGCTATTGCCTGCTATCAAATCCATTTCATTTATTTATGAATAAAATATGTTTAAAATGAAAAATTCACGCACGAATTGTTAACAGAAGTGCTTGTAGCATTACCACACTATATTAAAAAAGATAACAATAGAAATGAAAACCAGCATTTTGTTCTGTTCCATTCTGAACTGATACCTGTAGTAATATGAAATGAGGTTTTAAATTGCTGGAGTTGTAGATTACACATTAATTAAAAATAATTTAGTTCAAATTTTCTCCAATTTAGATTTTAACTAATTATATCACAATACAAAATGAAACGTGTTGTACAGCAAAATTAATTTAATCACCTTGAAAACATAATATGAACATCATAGATTGTCTTCTCATCTTCTATGGACAGAAGATCTGCATTTTTTGCATTGCACATTATACGACCGTCAGTCCAGTTGTGATAACGTGTCATTGCAGTTATACTTGGTAGGAAATAACATTTGTCCTGTCTCAAGGCAACATCTGTCAAACAATAGCCTGCGCATGAAAATGAAATAAAGTACGTTTATTCTAATTACTTTGCATGTTTGTAATATATAGTTTCGGAAAACGCTTTCGAATTAATATCGGACATAGGTTAAATATAGGAATGATATATTCCATATGCGTGTTCTACTTAATTTTGACTATCGGATGGTCAAGTATATATGTCTCCAGATATTCCGACATCCTCCACTGAGATAGCATTGTCATGATGTTAATTACATCTTGAGAACATGAAAAAGAATTGCCAACCTTCTCCCCCGGGAAAATATTGCGTTATAAACGAGCTATGAGTATTATTACTTAAATCTTTCTTTTTACTATTACTTTTTAAAAATATATCTGTTCTAGCGGACTGAGATTTGCATTAAGTGAGAGATGTTCTAATGAGCTAGAAGTGTAAAAAGTCGAACTCAAAAAGTAATTTCCTCTCGCCATGAGATAGTTGAACATTAGTATTAAAAACATTCACTGACGTACCCTAAAAAGAGGGCAATGTCGAAAGTCGTCAATCACACGATTTAGTCAAATATATACATTCTAATTGATACACTGTATCAAATAAAGAAAGTACCGTCGTGTTGGTGATCGTATGGTAGTAGGATTGATGACTACCTATGTAATCAGTGCCTATCATCACTAACGTTGTGCGTTCGAAACCCACTCAGGAGAGGTGTACTCGATACAACTTTGTGTGATAAAGTTTGTCAGTGACTTGTTGCATGGCGGTGGTTTTCTCCACCAATAAAACTGACCGCTACAATATAACTGAAATATTGTCGAAAGTGGCGTTAAACACCATAATCCTTACCCCAACCCCTAAAATAAAGAAAATTAAAAACAATAAACAACAATAACACGTTTAAAATGCAAGTAGCATCCCGTTCTCTTTTAAGGATACCACGATATTTATTGAATAGTAATTAATGCGATGTGTTCCGTTTTAAAAAAAAGTATACATAATCATGATGATATATCATCAACTTGCACCGGGGAAACACACGATCCCATATTCAGTTACAATATGAACAAGACATCAGCTTTTGAATTTCCACAGAATCTTAACAGTAGTAACATGTTATGTATATTGAATAAGGTGTTTAACACTATTTTCAACAATATTTATGTGTGGCTGTCAGTTTTATTTGTGGAGGAAACCGAAGTACACGGATAAAACCACCCATCTTTCGCAACTCACTGACAAACTTTATCACATAATGTTGTATCGAATACATCTATCGGATCGGAATTAAAACTGACTTTAATGGTGATTGGCACTGACTGCATAGGTAGTTGTAAATCTAACTATCTTACGATCACGTCCACGACGGCCCCTTGATATAATGGATAGAGACTGCCATTGTAACTTGTCAGCATTCATTGTTCTATGATTTATTTAAAGGCATACAGGCTGTCAGAATTGAATTTTTTTGTTCACATTAAAAGTTGGCAATATTCGCTGTTTTATACTAATAAAATGATCTGAACAAGAAGCCAGGTTTAAAAAATATGCTATAATGTCGTAATTAGAGAAAAGAATTCGAATGTCTGTTGGTAAAATCGCCATTAACACGACCTAATTATAAGTCGACTGCTTTTCCGAATACTGATAACTGCTATAAATAACCAGGAAGCATATTGCATGTAAATCCGTTAGAATTAATATAATTTAAGAAATATATCTATGAAATTGGATCCCGGGGTAATCAGTTAATATTATATAATGGTATTTAGTAAGAATGACACTTCAAATCGGAAATACGTGATGAAATCAATAAAAACAAATCCAAACTCTGCAAAGGGGCCCGATAAAGGGAAAATTGTAAACAAATTGTATTGCACATTATTGACAACACTTGACTTGTCTTGATTATATATATATATTATTTTTTAAAAACAGACATAAAGTTCATTATTTTAGTCTCTAATTTAAAAGAGATATCACCTAGCGTTTTCTCCTGAGAAAAAGAATATATAAAAAGCTACGATGCAATTCTACTGTTAAAATATTATTCGGCCGAAAAAAAGATACTAAATTATGCTTACGTGTTGAAAAATGGAGTAGGTCGGTATAACATCTTTTTTAAATTTTTACACAAAGCTTGCTGAATCCTCCTTTTTGTGCCGTTTTCGTATAGAATCCGTCAATGTTTTTGTTCAATTCCACGATTCAATTTGTGCCATGTGCTTTCTTCATCAACAAACAATTTCGCACATGCGCAAACGCTTTCCCGAATGAGTTCACTGTCAGGTCGTTTGAATATTGCGCGGGTAAACATTGGATTCTTTACTGGATTCAAGAAAATAAAACAGCGACGTATTTCCTTCGTTCTAAGCTATTTACGTATG